>OY848928.1:5569826-5923551 GCA_963693285.1 Xestospongia muta | reverse complement strand
CCCTAAACCCTAAACCCTAAACCCTAAACCCTAAACCCTAAACCCTAAACCCTAAACCCTAAACCCTAAACCCTAAACCCTAAACCCTAACCCTAAACCCTAAACCCTAAACCCTAAACCCTAAACCCTAAACCCTAAACCCTAAACCCTAAACCCTAAACCCTAAACCCTAAACCCTAAACCCTAAAACCCTAAACCCTAAACCCTAAACCCTAAACCCTAAACCCTAAACCCTAAACCCTAAACCCTAAACCCTAAACCCTAAACCCTAAACCCTAAACCCTAAACCCTAAACCCTAAACCCTAAACCCTAAACCCTAAACCCTAAACCCTAAACCCTAAACCCTAAACCCTAAACCCTAAACCCTAAACCCTAAACCCTAAACCCTAAACCCTAAACCCTAAACCCTAAACCCTAAACCCTAAACCCTAAACCCTAAACCCTAAACCCTAAACCCTAAACCCTAAACCCTAAACCCTAAACCCTAAACCCTAAACCCTAAACCCTAAACCCTAAACCCTAAACCCTAAACCCTAAACCCTAAACCCTAAACCCTAAACCCTAAACCCTAAACCCTAAACCCTAAACCCTAAACCCTAAACCCTAAACCCTAAACCCTAAACCCTAAACCCTAAACCCTAAACCCTAAACCCTAAACCCTAAACCCTAAACCCTAAACCCTAAACCCTAAACCCTAAACCCTAAACCCTAAACCCTAAACCCTAAACCCTAAACCCTAAACCCTAAACCCTAAACCCTAAACCCTAAACCCTAAACCCTAAACCCTAAACCCTAAACCCTAAACCCTAAACCCTAAACCCTAAACCCTAAACCCTAAACCCTAAACCCTAAACCCTAAACCCTAAACCCTAAACCCTAAACCCTAAACCCTAAACCCTAAACCCTAAACCCTAAACCCTAAACCCTAAACCCTAAACCCTAAACCCTAAACCCTAAACCCTAAACCCTAAACCCTAAACCCTAAACCCTAAACCCTAAACCCTAAACCCTAAACCCTAAACCCTAAACCCTAAACCCTAAACCCTAAACCCTAAACCCTAAACCCTAAACCCTAAACCCTAAACCCTAAACCCTAAACCCTAAACCCTAAACCCTAAACCCTAAACCCTAAACCCTAAACCCTAAACCCTAAACCCTAAACCCTAAACCCTAAACCCTAAACCCTAAACCCTAAACCCTAAACCCTAAACCCTAAACCCTAAACCCTAAACCCTAAACCCTAAACCCTAAACCCTAAACCCTAAACCCTAAACCCTAAACCCTAAACCCTAAACCCTAAACCCTAAACCCTAAACCCTAAACCCTAAACCCTAAACCCTAAACCCTAAACCCTAAACCCTAAACCCTAAACCCTAAACCCTAAACCCTAAACCCTAAACCCTAAACCCTAAACCCTAAACCCTAAACCCTAAACCCTAAACCCTAAACCCTAAACCCTAAACCCTAAACCCTAAACCCTAAACCCTAAACCCTAAACCCTAAACCCTAAACCCTAAACCCTAAACCCTAAACCCTAAACCCTAAACCCTAAACCCTAAACCCTAAACCCTAAACCCTAAACCCTAAACCCTAAACCCTAAACCCTAAACCCTAAACCCTAAACCCTAAACCCTAAACCCTAAACCCTAAACCCTAAACCCTAAACCCTAAACCCTAAACCCTAAACCCTAAACCCTAAACCCTAAACCCTAAACCCTAAACCCTAAACCCTAAACCCTAAACCCTAAACCCTAAACCCTAAACCCTAAACCCTAAACCCTAAACCCTAAACCCTAAACCCTAAACCCTAAACCCTAAACCCTAAACCCTAAACCCTAAACCCTAAACCCTAAACCCTAAACCCTAAACCCTAAACCCTAAACCCTAAACCCTAAACCCTAAACCCTAAACCCTAAACCCTAAACCCTAAACCCTAAACCCTAAACCCTAAACCCTAAACCCTAAACCCTAAACCCTAAACCCTAAACCCTAAACCCTAAACCCTAAACCCTAAACCCTAAACCCTAAACCCTAAACCCTAAACCCTAAACCCTAAACCCTAAACCCTAAACCCTAAACCCTAAACCCTAAACCCTAAACCCTAAACCCTAAACCCTAAACCCTAAACCCTAAACCCTAAACCCTAAAACCCTAAAAACCCTAAACCCTAAACCCTAAACCCTAAACCCTAAACCCTAACCCTAAACCCTAAACCCTAAACCCTAAACCCTAAACCCTAAACCCTAAACCCTAAACCCTAAACCCTAAACCCTAAACCCTAAACCCTAAACCCTAAACCCTAAACCCTAAACCCTAAACCCTAAACCCTAAACCCTAAACCCTAAACCCTAAACCCTAAACCCTAAACCCTAAACCCTAAACCCTAAACCCTAAACCCTAAACCCTAAACCCTAAACCCTAAACCCTAAACCCTAAACCCTAAACCCTAAACCCTAAACCCTAAACCCTAAACCCTAAACCCTAAACCCTAAACCCTAAACCCTAAACCCTAAACCCTAAACCCTAAACCCTAAACCCTAAACCCTAAACCCTAAACCCTAAACCCTAAACCCTAAACCCTAAACCCTAAACCCTAAACCCTAAACCCTAAACCCTAAACCCTAAACCCTAAACCCTAAACCCTAAACCCTAAACCCTAAACCCTAAACCCTAAACCCTAAACCCTAAACCCTAAACCCTAAACCCTAAACCCTAAACCCTAAACCCTAAACCCTAAACCCTAAACCCTAAACCCTAAACCCTAAACCCTAAACCCTAAACCCTAAACCCTAAACCCAAACCCTAAACCCAAACCCTAAACCCTAAACCCTTCATTTACCTCTCTTTATCTCTTTCCCTTTATTCACGTCTCTTTTTATCCCTTCATTCACCTTTTCCTCTTTTTATCCCTTTATTAACTTTTTCTAATCACTCAATTTACTTTACCAAATTTCCTTTCTACTAATTATTTGAATATTTTTTCATTTATTAACCAATTTTTTTTTCATTAATGTCGGGATTGAACTCCAAATTCAAGGTCCTCCATGTTAACCACTATTCCAACTAAGCACAGATGACAGGAAACAAATTAAACCTTCATTTTTTTTTCACCAATCTAGGGATTGAACTCCAAATTCAAGCTACTCCAAGCTAACCACTACTCTAACTGACCACTGTTGAAAGCTAACAGATTAAAATCTAACTTTGTTTTAAAACTAATCTAGAGACAAACTACATATTCAAACACTTTTATACTAATCTGCAATACACCCCTTCGCTGTTCACAAGGGTCCCTCATTGGCCTATTGCATAAGTCCCTCTTGTCTGCTTACAAGAGTCCCCCTTTGGCCATTCACAAGACTTTCCTTGGCCATTCACAATACTCCTCCCTTGGATCTTCACAAGACTCCCCTTACTTAACCTTAACCCAACATTCGCAGGGTAAGATAATCCTCAAGCCAGCCTCTATTCTTTACAGACAATTGTGATTTTATAATAAAAGTAAAAAGTAATACTTAGTTATTTTGTATCTGTAGCAATATAATACTCTAACAAATGTCACTAAATCATTATATAACTTTATTATCTTCTGTAGTGGAGATACTGTTTTGTTAGAAAACATTCTTCTCAAAAGGTGAGCCTTCATTTTATTTCAGTAGGTGTAACATCTTCAGGTACTTCTAATATTAATTTCTTAATTGTACACTGATCTTGTGATGGAACATTATCTTGATCATTGCCTGTTCGTTAATGCTCTTTGCCATTATGATGTGCATATGCACTTAAATGACCTAAAATCATTTTCTTTAGACTGACCATATAGTATACCTATAGTATACATTCATAAGATGTATCTTTGCTGGTTGCTTGAAGGAATTCTACCAAAAATAGTGTGATTCAGCAGATACTGGATGAAGCTATAAGTATAGCAATTGTCAGCTATGTTGGTAATACCAGGGCCTGACTTTGACTCAAACATAGGCATTAATTAGAGTTTATTAAGATTAATTAGGGTTAATTAGGGTCAATTGTGATTTAATAGTAAATGTAAAAAGTAATGCTTAGTTATTTTGTAACTGTATCAATAAAATACTCTAACAAATGTCACTGAATCATTGTATAACTTTATTAGTTTCTGTAGTGGAGATACTATTTTGTTGGAAAAATTTCTTCTCAAAAGGTGAGCCTTCATTTTATTTCAGTAGGTGTAACATCTTCAGGTACTTCTAATATTAATTTCCCAATTGTACACTGATCTTCTGAAGGGACAATGTCTTGATCATTGCCTGTTCGTTAATGCTCTTTGCCATTATGATGTCCATATGCACTTAAATGACCTGAAAACATTTTCTTCAGACTGACCATATAGTATACCTATAGTATACATTCATAAGATGTATCTTTGCTGGTTGCTTGAAGGAATTCTAACAAAAATAGTGTGATTCAGCAGATACTGGATGAAGCTTCAAGTATAGCAATTGCCAGCTATGTTGGTAATACCAGAGCTTGACTTTGACTCAAACATAGGCATTAATTAGAGTTTATTAGGGTTAATTAGGGTCAATTGTGAGTTAATAATAAATGTAAAAAGTAATTCTTAGTTATTTTGTAACTGTATCAATAAAATACTCTAACAAATGTCACTGAATCATTGTATAACTTTATTAGTTTCTGTAATGGAGATACTGTTTTCTTATAAAACATTCTTCTCAAAAGGTGAGCCTTCATTTATTTCAGTAGGTGTAACATCTTCAGGTACTTCTAATATTAATTTCTCAATTGTACAATGATCTTCTGAAGGGAGAATGTCTTGATCATTGGCAGTTTGTTAATGCTCTTTGCCATTATGATGTCCATATACACTTGGATGACCTGAAATCATTTTCTTCAGACTGACCATATAGTATACCTATAGTATACATTCATAAGATGTATGTTTGCTGGTTGCTTGAAGGAATTCTAAAAAAAATAGGGTGATTTAGCAGATACTCGATGAAGCTACAAGTATAGCAATTGCCAGCTATGCTGGCAATACCAGGGCGCCTGACTTTGACTCAAACATAGGCGTATTTAGACCTGGGCATACTAGGGCATAGCCCTGGTAAGCTAATTCAGGAAAGGAAATGACTTCTGGGTACTTTTTTTAGTATTCGTTGGCTTAAAAAGTACTTACTCTGGACAATGACACAACAAAGACTTAATAGTCTAGCTCTCTTGTACATAGAGATAGATCTTTTATCCACATTATGGATTTGTTTAGAAGATTTCGTATTGCAGTTTTAACAGGAGCTCAAAAATTCCAGGATAGTTCTTTGTAAACAAAACTAAACTTCACCATTTCTTTGTAATTAATTATGATTGACTCTATACATAATTAAAAGTTGATAATTATTATTAATATTTTTAAAATATTTAATTATGCCCTTGTAGTCTGATGACAAATTTGAAGCAATTTAATTCTTTAAAAGTCTGTAAAAAAAACAAAAAAAAATTAATTAGTTTACATATACATTTACTAGTAGAACAAAGGGCATAAAATAAACATTATAAAAAGATAATGCTAGATATTAGAGCAGTAATACTAATATATAGCTATCATCAAAAAAAATTTAAAGCAATTTCATTCTTTAAAGTTTGTATAAATTTACATGTACATTTACTAGAAGAACAAAGGGCATTATATAAATATTTTTAAAAGGATAATGCAATCTTTGTTACAAAATTCAAAGACTTAAACTGTAATGCAGTGCAAAATGCAAAGACTTAAAGCCTAATCCATTTGGTGCAAAAGGAAAATGCTATAAGCTATAACCATAAGCTCTAACTATAAGCTCTAACTATAAGCTATAAGACAAAAGTTATAAATAGCTACAAAAGCTATAAATAGCTATAAGCTCTAACTCTATAAGCTATAACTATAATTTATAAGCTGTAAGCTGTAACTATAAGGTCTAACTCTATAAGCTATAACTATAAGCTCTAACTATAAGCTATAAGACAAAAGTTATAAATAGCTACAAAAGCTATAAATAGCTATAAGCTCTAACTCTATAAGCTATAACTATAAGCTGTAAGCACTAACTATAAGCTCTAACTCCATAAGCTATAACTATAAGCTAAAACGATAACTCCAGTTATAAGCTCTAAGCTGTAAGCTTTAACTCTAAACCCCACCCTCATTAACCCACCCACTACATTCCACACAATTACCATTGCTTTTATGCGTGACCACACTTCATTCACTTGTGGGGCACAATTATTGGCTCATGAACTCATTAACTGACTGCCTTTTATATCCTGTCTATGTTCATGTTATTGTGGGGCTAACCAGTTATGAATATCATTAACTAGCTCCCTTATATATTCTGTTTATGTTTATGCCCTTGTGGGGCTCACTATGAATCTCATTAACTGGCTCCCTTATATATTTTGTTTATGTTCATGCCCTTGTGGGGCTTGGTAACTATGAATCTCATTAACTAGCTCCCTTTTATATTCTGTCTATGTTCATGCCCTTGTGGGGCTAACTAGTTTAACTATCTTCCTTTTATACTTTGTTTATGTTCATGCTATTGTGGGGCTAACTAGTCATGAATATCATTAACTATCTTCCTTTTATACTTTGTTTATGTTCATGCTATTGTGGGGCAAACTAGTTATGAATATCATTAAGTAGCTCCCTTTTATATTCAGTTTATATTCATGCTATTGTGGGGCTAACTAGTTATGAAATCATTAAGATTCTATCTTTATATGCAGTCTATGTTCATGCTATTGTGTGGCACAAGTGTATAGTTATGAATATCATTAACATTTAATCACAACCAGGAAACAAAATGGCTTATGGTTTAGGGCAGCAAAGCCAAACCTTGTTTGCCTTAAAGGATCAACAGAACAATTTGGCTATCACAACCTAACACTATGACTATGGTAACAGCAGCTGGTCCTGATAAACATATTGAAAGTAAATCTACATTAATACTAAAACTAAGTTAAAATTACCTAATACTACAACTAAACACAGCCTCTTTTGGCTATCAGACTTAACATAAATCTATCTTAATTTAGGCTAGTATAACAGCTGGTTCTATTAAACACTACAATAGGGCTAGTTTTAAGAAATAATGGAGTAGCAGAAGGTTCTACATACATAGATGGTGGTAGGTTGTACGTAATAATAGATGGGGGTAAGTTCTACATTATAATAGAGTAAAGGAAGGTTCTAGGGTGATAGATTGTGGTAGTTCTAAGTAATAATTGAGTAGGGGTAAGTCTTATGTAATAAAAGATAGGAGTAGGTACAGATAGGACTAGTTCTAAGTAATAATGAAGTTAGGGTGGTTCTACATAAATAGATGGGTGTATGTTAGATGTAAGTTTGTATGTAAAAATAGGTGGGGGTAGGTTCTACATAATAGGGAAGGTTCTACATATAATATATTGGGGTAGTTCTAAGTATGAGTTTAGGTCTACAAAATAATAGATGGAGATAGGTTCTACGTAATAATTGATAGGGGTAGTTCTACATAAAAGAGATGGGGATAGCTTCTAAGTAATAACAGTTGGAGGGGAGGTTTTAAGTAATAATAATCGACTAAGTGTAGGCTAAACATAGAAAAGGTATGCAATAATAAATGCAGGCAGGTTCTATGTAATAATAGATGAAAGTAGATACAAGTTCTATGTAAAATAGATGGAGGTAAGTTCTAAGCTCCACCAAATAACAAATGGGGGTAGGCTCTGCATAATACTAGAGTAGGGAGGGGTTATTAATTAAAGAGGTAGGTCCTACATAGTAATAGAGAAGGTGTAGGTTCTAAGAAATAATTGAGTAGGTTCTACGTAAAGGTAAAGGCTCTATAAAATAGGGGTAGGCTGTATTTACAAATAGATTGTGGGTAGGTGTAATAGGGGTAGATTCTATGTACTAAATAGGGGTAGGCTATGTGGGTAGTTTTATATACTAGATGGGGTTAGGCTATATGTAATAATAAAGTAGGTGTAGGCTATACATACTCATAGAGTCTACATATCATATAGAATAGGGGTAGGCTATATTTGCATATAGAATGAATGGTGGTTCTACATAATAACAGAGTAGGTGTAGGCTATATATATTAATAGAGTAGGTCTATGTCACAGGGTACTCTTAGAGTCAATGAACTAGATAGCAATAGGCTACATTTACACTGTAAGTTCTAACTCCAACTATAAGCTCTAACTCTAAGTGTAAGCTCTAAATCTAAGCTCTAACTTTAAGCTGTAAACTCTAACTCTAACTCCAAGCTATAAGCTCTAAATCTAACTCCAAGCTATAAGCTCTAACTCTATCTCCAAACTATAAGCTATAAGCTATAAGCTATAACTCTAACCTGTAAGCTATAAACTCCAACTATAAGCTCTAATCTCTAACTTTAAGCTGTGACTCTAAGCTGTAACTTTGAGCTCTAACCTCTAAGCTTTAACTCCAAGCTATAAGCTATAAATATAAGCGTCCCCCTTTGGTTTGGCCATTGTTTTCATCACTAAGAGTTCCCCCTCTTTGGTTTGGCCTTTGGTTTGAGTGTCGTTTTCATTACAAAGGGTCCCTCTTCGGTTTGGTCAACTTTTTTGTCACAAAGAGTCCCCCCTTTGGTTTGGCCATTTTTTTATGTCACAAAAGGTCCCTTCTTTTGTTTGGCTATCGTTTTTATCACTAAGTGTCCCCCATTTGGTTAGGCTTTTGGTTTGAGTGTCGTTTTCATCACAAAGAGTCCCCCCTCAGTTTGGTCAACGCTTTCGTTACAAAGGGTCCTCCCTTTGGTTTGACCATTTTTTTAGTTTTCATCACTAAATGTCCCCCATTTGGTTTGGCCTTTGGTTTGGCCATTGTTTTCGTCACAAAGGGTCCCCAAAATAGGGGTTGGCTATATTTATACATAGAATATGGGTAGTTTTATGTACTAGATAGGGTTAGACTATATGTAATAATAGAGTAGATGTAGGCTATACATACACATAGAGTCTACATACCATATAGAATAGGTGTAGGCTATATTTGCATATAGAATGATGCTAGGTTCTACATAATAACAGAGTAGGTGTAGGCTATATATATTAATAGAGTAGGGGTAGGTCATAGGGTACTCTTAGAATCAATGAACTAGAGAGTGATAGACTACATTTACACATAGAATGGGGTAGGGGTTCTACATAGGTGTAGCCTATACATACTCATGTAATCTAGGTAAATAGCTAGGACACCACTCATCACATTCAACACACTGGAGTAGTGAAGCAATTCTCAGACTTCCACCACTAACTATGTATACTGCAATACTGAGTAATATATAAATTATATCAGCCATTGCATAGAGGTCCTGCTATAATAAGTCACTTAAAGATTAATGCTAAATATTACAATTATAATAGGACCTAACTGGAATGTTAAGAGGTTTTCTATAATATAGCCACTGTTGCAACAACAATAATCACAATGATCAATTTCAACAATACTATTATTGTCTCTGACTAAGAAATGAAAATGTATATCAGTGTGTATGTTGTAAATATCTAGTAGATTTTCCAATAGCAAATGCATATATTATATCACAATACATACCTTTATAGAAAGTATGCTATGTCTTTCCTCAAAGTTAGGACAAAGTTATCGGCAATTAAAACAGTTGCAAGTCTCATTGCTTTTTTTCAGTCCCTCAACTTCATTATCAAGTAATGCCACACTATCAGATGAAGGAACATGGAGTAAATATTACCTGTGTTACAATAAAAGAAGACATTTACTAGTAGAACAAAAGGCATTCATTATATACACATTTTTAAAAGGATAATGCAACATTTTAGAGCAGTAATACTCATGTCACTTAACAAATATCTATATAGCTATCATCACAAAAAATTTGAAGTGATTTCAGTAAAAAAAACCAAACAAAATTCATTAGCCATTGCTTAGACATACTGCAATAAAAGTCAATTATAGACTAGTGTTGAGAATTGCAATTATGATATGACAAAACTGAAAAGTTGAGTTTCTTTGTAAATATGTTAAAGCTATACTGTTTATTGATCAAGGTTTAGGGCTTTAGATTTTAACTGCGTTTAGAATTTAACTAAACCTTTTTTGTGCAAAATGCATTAGTGTTTATTGATTAGTACACTATTTTAGGATGAGAATAGCAATGGGAAATACACTATAACCTTGCCCATTAGTTAGAAACACCAACAAATGTAAGCCTAACTGCTAGCACAACACCCACTCATCAAACTCCATCTGCCACACCCACAAGTGTGGCTCATCCACACCTGAAATATTTTAATTAATCCCTTATTTTTATAGAATATAAACCTAACTACAAACACCACACCTACTAATCAGGCTTCAGTAGACAGACACACCTACTAACATTGGGTTTGGCTTATTTTGACCACACCTCATATTTTAATTAATGGTCTAGCTTAACCCAAAATAGCCTTGGGATGTATGGGGTAGAAATAAATAATTTTTTAAAATAATTAGTTGCTCGTGACTTCCTCAGTCTTCTCCAGGATCATATACTGCACCTTTGTCCCTTGCTCTAGAGGATATAATTGTATATTACTTTAATTACAAATACACCCAATTTACAACTGTCGAATGTACCACTCTCAAATGATATACTACCAACAACTACAATTTATGACCTTGTATAAAGTACTAATGAACTTACACCATCAATGTAAAGATAGATGAATGCTTCTTGAGGTAGCGACTTCCAATCTAAAGCCTTTGATGTAGAGATAGATGAATGCATCATGAGGTAGCAACCTCCAACCTAAGGATCTGTAGATAAAAAGATGAGAAAAAAAATATAGGAAATAGTATATAATAAAAATCATAAAATATAGCATACATTATTGTTACCTATAAACTTATGACAAAATTAGATCCTGGACTCCAATGATGCTAGAAAAAGAAACAAAAATAAGAAATAATAATGTGTTATAAACTCACAAGTTAATATAATATACATTACTTACTTGCACCCTCAGAAGGGAGATGCTGCAACCTCAGAAGTAGATATGTTGCACCCTCAGAAGGAGAGATGTTGCAGCCTCAGAAGGAGAGATGTTGTACCCTCAGAAGGAGAGATGTTGCAGCCTCAGAAGGAGAGATGTTGTACCCTCAGAAGGAGAGATGAATAAGTGTCTTGAAGCAGTGACCTCTAACCTAAGAGATCTGTAGAAAAAAATGAGAAAGAAGAAAAAAATATGAAATAGTATATAAAAAAATTATAAAATATAGCATACATAGTTGTTACCTCTGAACTTACGACAACAACAGTTGTACCCTCAGAAGGAGAGATGCTGCACCCTCAGAAGGAGAGATGTTGCACCCTTAGAAGGAGAGATGCTGCAACCTCAGAAGAAGAGATGAATAAATGTCTTGAAGCAGTGACCTCTAACCTAAAATCTGTAGAAAAAAATGAAAAAGAAGAAAAAAATATGAATAGTATATTAAAAAAATTATAAAATGTAACATACATTATTGTTACCTTTGAACTTACAACAACTGTTGTACCCTCAGAAGGAGAGATGTTGTACCCTCAGAAGGAGAGATGTTGTACCCTAAGAAGGAGAGATGTCCTCAGAAGGAGAAATGTTGTACCCTCAGAAGAAGAGATGAATAAGTGTCTTGAAGCCGCGACCTCTAACCTAAAGGTCTGTAGAAAAAATGAAAAAGAAGAAAAAAATATGAAATAGTATATAAAAAAATTATAAATATAGCATACATTATTGTTATCTCTGAACTTACGACAACAACTGTTGTACCCTCAGAAAGAGAGATGTTGTATCCTCAGAAGGAGAGATGTTGCATCCTAAGAAGGACAGATGTTACACCCTCAGAAGGAGAGATGTTGTACCCTCAAAAGGAGAGATGTACCCTCAGAAAGAGAGATGTTGTACCCTCAGAATGAGAGATGTTGCAACCTCAGAAGGAGAGATGTTGCATCCTCAGAAGGAGAGATGAATAAGTGTCTTGAAGCAGCAACCTCTAACCTAAAGATCTGTAGAAAAAAATGAAGAAGAAAACAATATGAAATAGTATATTAAAAAAATTATAAAATATAGCATACATTATTGTTACCTCTGAACTTACAACAACAACAACTGTTGTACCCTCAGAAGGAGAGATGTTGCACCCTCAGAAGGAGAATGTTGTACCCTCAGAAGGAGAGATGTTGTAACCTCAGAAGGAGAGATGTTGTAACCTCAGAAGGAGAGATGTCTCAGAAGGAGAGATGTTGTACCCTCAGAAGGAGAGATGTTGTACCCTCAGAAGGAGAGATGTTGTACCCTCAGAAGGAGAGATGAATAAGTGTCTTGAAGTAGCAACCTCTAACATAAAGATCTGTAGAAAAAATGAAAAAGAAGAAAAAATATGAAATAGTATAAAATATAGCATACATTATTGTTACCTCTGAACTTACGACAACACTCCAATGATGCTATATAAAAAAGAATAGAGAATAATTATGTAATATAGGCTAACATTACATTACAATAATATTGACAGTATATCATTTGAGAGTGGTACATTCGACAGTTGTATATTTAGCAGTATCATATCACATAACAAAATTACCAAAGTATTAATTACAGTCTTATTAACAAATATGAAACTTACACTTTATGAAGTCGTTAACCTGTATGTGTGTGTACGTGACTCAAAAGATAAAACAAACACGATATTATGTTATACAGTGTTATTTCAATTTTACTAACAGCATAAACTATATGTACCTTTAGTAATCATTACACAAATATAACAAAATGTCCAGATTGTTTCACTAGTTAACACAGACACAAAGCAAAACTCCCCATAGAATAAGAAATCACATCATCACTGAATATTATTGAGTGTGTTTCTACATTATGTTACCATGTTATATCTGATAGCAGCACTCATAACACCAAAGACTCTGGAAGTGATCTGGTATCTATTATATTGTATAAAGCTGCTTATAACTAATCAATATTTGGTAACCTTTCATTGTTATCCAACAGATAGGACTAGCATATAATTCTATAAAGAAAGAGACAACACAACAATAATGAGTTGACAAGAGTCTTACCTGTAAATCATTCGCTTTATTGAAAGCTCTTGTTACTATCAGTCTGCACTTAAATACTTCTTGATTAATACACAAATTAATACAGAATTTATATGTATACCTTGTATCAAGGTAATAGGAGACACAGTTATGTAATAAAGTACTGCTATAAAACACAAACCTATTCTTATTGACAAATAAAGAGTACACATCATGTTTGACTAACCTCTCATCTGTAGTCTTACTGTAGTCTGAGATACATATTGACAAATAATAGAACAATATTAAATAAAATGGATTCTTACAAATATGTTTAGACGTCAGGCTGTTCCTACTGACACAGACATTTGGCTAACCAGTTTTACAAACTCATTACAATCCTGATACACAGTGAGAAAACACAAGATTAAATTAGTATAAAACATTCTTACATATTCTTCATTATCCAGGAATTAGAATATAAACCTAACTATAATTATGTTCTACTCCATTAATACCTGTGAATTAAAAACATATCAACCTTGTAAGGTAGAATGAGAGACCTCAATCCTTCTTTGATTCTTGCAGCTGCAATGTGTAGTTTAACATTATGGCGGCAACCTGTATGTATTCATGTGATTCGTACTTTCATAGTATACTGATTCAGTATACTACAATTTACACGTGTTAATTTACTGATCAAGTTTGGGGATTTTCTTTATTCAACATTTAAGAGCAGTAAATTTTATAACACTTTAACGTTGATTACTCATGTAATGAAATGGGATTAGGTGGTAATGTTGTGATGGAAGTTATACACGTAATTGTTGAAAAAAAACTATACTGCTTCTTGCAAAGACAAAAGGACAATTTTAAAAAACATGTCCTTTTAACATAATAGAGCAAAGCATGTACATGAGAAGTGTTGATCATAATCTATTGTCTCTGACTAAGTTGTATATTTAGCAGTATCATATCACATAACAAAATTACCAAAGTATTTTACAGTCTTATTAACAAATATGAAACTTACACTTTATGAAGTCTTTAACCTGTATGTGTGTGTATGTGACTCAAAAGATAAAACAAACATAATGTTATGTTATACAGTGTTATTTCAATTTTCTTAACAGCATAACCTATATGTACCTTTAGTAATCATTACACAAATATAACAAAATGTCCAGATTGTTTCACTAGTTAACACAGACACAAAGCAAAACTCCCCATAGAATAAGAAATCACATCATCACTGACTATTATTGAGTGTGTTTCTACATTATGTTACCATGTTATATCTGATAGCAGCACTCATAACACCAAAGACTCTGGAAGTGATCTGGTATCTATTATATTGTATAAAGCTGCTTATAACTAATCAATATTTGGTAACCTTTCATTGTTATCCAACAGATAGGACTAGCATATAATTCTATAAAGAAAGAGACAACACAACAATAATGAGTTGACAAGAGTCTTACCTGTAAATCATTCGCTTTATTGAAAGCTCTTGTTACTATCAGTCCGCACTTAAATATTTCTTGATTAATACACAAATTAATACAAAATTTATATGTATACCTTGTATTAAGGTAATAGGAGACACAGTTATGTAATAAAGTACTGCTATAAAACACAAACCTACTCTTACTGACAAATAAAGAGTACACATCATGTTTGACTAACCTCTCATCTGTAGTCTTACTGTAGTCTGAGATACATATTGACAAAGAATAGAACAATATTAAATAAAATAGATTCTTACAAATATGTTTAGAGGTCAGGCTGTTCCTACTGACACAGACATTTGGCTAACCAGTTTTACAAACTCATTACAATCCTGATACACAGTGAGAAAACACAAGATTAAATTAATATAAAACATTCTTACATACTCTTCATTATCCAGGAATTAGGATATAAACCTAACTATAATTATGTTCTACTCCATTAATACCTGTGAATTAAAAACATATCAACCTTGTAAGGTAGAATGAGAGACCTCAATCCTTCTTTGATTCTGGGAGCTGCAATGTGTAGTTTAACATTATGGCGGCAACCTGTATGTATTCACGTGATTCGTACTTTCATAGTATACTGATTCAGTATGCTACAGGTCTGAGTTGTAGTATACTGAGTGGGTAGGTACACTACGTCAGTATACTACAATTTACGCGTGTTAATTTACTGATCAAGTTTGGGGATTTTCTTTCTTTTAATTATTCAACATTTAAGAGCAGTAATATTAATATTAATTAATATTAATTGATTATTTTAGATGTACATGTGGTAGTAAAACAAGGGAATTTTTTAAATTAATGCAATATTTAACATGCACATACAAGAGAAAATGCTGACATTTATTTTTATAAACACAAGTGGCACGTCAAAGAAAAGACATGTGGATTATAGTATAAACCTGATCACGATAAAATTGGTGGCTCCACCACTGCATTATGATATCATTCAATATTGGTTGAACTATTTGTCTGGCTTGGATTTCCAGACAGCATAGAAAAACTGATTCACATAGTTAGGTGGATTGTGGCAGAAAATGGCTGCTACAACATAATGGCTCTTTCACATGTCTATGCAGATTTTATAACACTTTAACGTTGATTACTTATGCAATGAAATGGGATTAGGTGGTAATGTTGTGATGGAAGTTATACACGTAATTATTGAAAAAAACTATACTGCTTCTTGCAAAGACAAAAGGACAATTTTAAAAAACATGTCCTTTTAACATAATAGAGCAAAACATGTACATGAGAAGTGTTGATCATAATCTATTGTCTCTGACTAAGAAATGAAAATTTGTATCAGTGTGTTGTAAATATCTAGTAGATTTTGCTATATGCATATATTATATCACAATACATACCTTCAGAAAGAACTGCTATGTCTTTCCTCAAAGTTAGGACAAAGTTATTGGCAATTAAAACAGTTGCAAGTCTTGCTATCTTTTTCAGTCCCTCAAGTTCATTATCAAGTAATGTCACACTATCAGATGAAGGAACATGGAGCAAATATAACCTGTGTTACAATAAAAGAAGACAATTTACATACACCTACTGGAGATGTTAGGAATGCAAAAAGTATTTATACCACACTTGGAAGCTAGAAAGAGATTGATTCCTACTTTATCATAAGACAAATAGTAAATTTGCTTTACAACCTTATAAACATCATTTGAACGTTATCTTACTTTATCATCATTAAAACAAGCTATAATGTAGCAAATATGATCAACATCTACTAACACATACTTGTTATACATAAGTATACAACGACGAAAGTATATTTATATACTAATGTTTGTACGCTAAAGGTGTCACAACACGCTTACAAAACTCACTCATTTACCTTAAAACTGTTTCCAAAGATAGCAGGAACACTTCTAAACCCTCGTTGACTAGTTTCACTGGCTGCTGTAGCGCGTTGGAAGGCTAGCCAACTAGTGAAATACAAAACACGTTACTTTCTCTTACGTCTCAAATACAATATTACGTGCAATGCGCAATTCCGTTAATTAATAAAGGTTGATGTTTGAACTATAGTTGATTGAATTAAAGGAAGTATTAATGATTGAGATGTTTGTATAGTAGAGGATAGTGATGAACAATTGTTTGGTTGCTGTGATGTGTGGTTGCAAACTGAGATAGATGGATGTAAGATAGAACTATGGTACGGATTTTCTAAAAAAATAAGAAAAAAACGTTGCTATACTGGTAGATACTAACCACAGATATCACTTTATTGTTGATATGAATATAATTACCCTCTTCATCATCCTCGTTAATATCTTCCAAATTGCTGAAATCATCGTCACTTCCAGGCATAACTGGCTCTTGAGGATCATCTAGTTCAAGGAAATAGTCATCTCCATCGTGCTCATGGATTACATCCTCTGCTGTCAAAATCCTAGGTCTTTTTGCCATGTTTATTTTACTATAAAGTAGATTGATGTTTATATACTACCATTTTTAATTTATTTTTTGTTCTCTTACAATATTCACACTTATTACTTATCATATAATTAAAATTCTCACCTGAATTGAAGTGAAAACTTTGAGGTCCAAAAACGAGCCAAATGTCTATAGTAACCACTTGAAAAAACACTTATCAGATGATGTGTGGTCACTTAAGAAAACTATAATCTACTTAAATGATCTCCAGGATGTTATTTAGCAGCTGCAAACAAGTAAGTAACTTCATAATAAATAGAGCATACAGAATTCGTTGCATTCAAACACTGCTTGCTAGTCTGCAAAAAACTAAAAAGATCTATTATTTTACATGTATATAATATATACAGGTAGAATAAGAGGTTAGAGATACATTTATGTCATCAATTTGTGAGTACAGACAATGAATGCTCTAATATAATCAAATCTACTTTACATTCTAGATGGATCTGACTAAAATGAGAAGGTAACTTGTATCCTAACCATGTCATCGTAAACTATGTCACCATAGTAACATGGTAAGCCATTCTATACAAACTCTTATTACAGTAATTTATATACATAACACGTATCTATATTTATTTGTATATACATATAGCTAACTTACAAAACGTATATTAGACTATTAAAGAAACTGTTACAGAATTATTACAAACACAGATTCCTCTATCATGTGCTGATGCAATAAGATTTATAAAACTAGTGAATACTCTATTAAATCATCTATATACTGAATCATATCTACAATGCATACACAATTCTCGTTATTACATGAGGTCAAAGCCAATCTGGCTACATGATATACAAGATCCAACTATATTGCATTGTAAATATACATAACAGACCACCTCTGCTCCTCCTAAGGAGTCTCCAATATTGTACCAGACAATCAATTGTGTTAATATAATATGTGTGCTTGATGTTACATATATGTATCATATTAGCTACTACTTACAGTATGGGAATACATTCTAGAATATGCATTATGAGCTTCATTGAGTTTTGTCAAAGTAATCCAAGTAGCCACATCTATTTGTTTGCTCCCTTTCTGAATTCCAATATTGACTATACTTTTAAGATTTCTGACAGGAAAGGTACTATAAAAAGCAGATAGATGCAGTAACAACTTTCTGATAGCTGTAATTATTTGAGATGTTTCGTGCATCGATCTTAATCCCCAAAAATGTTGACAGCTCCACAAAATCTACATCAAAATCTAAGAAAGTGTGGACTTTAACTCCTCTACACCTATATATGCAGACTACACTCGATATTCTTAAGAAAAGTGAGTGAAACTGCTGAGGATAATTTGAAGATTGGAATCATGGAACTCACATACAATATCCTTTTATAATGGACACACACTATGTTACTACAATATTGAACAATGCTGCTAATTTTACTAATAATAGTTTTACATTTTCAAACCTACTTAGCGTAAGATATCGGCTACGCAAGACTATTGTATTGACTGTATAAATGAGAATGATGTTCTTCTCAAAATGAGGTTGAGATAAGAAAAGAGGTGAGTACAGTTTGTAGCTAACACTAGATAATGTGTTTTGTTATAGAAAACCCTAAACCTTAATCAATAAACCATAAAACTTAACATATTTACAGAAAACCTCAACTTTCCAGTTTGGTCTCATCATAATTGTAATTCTCAGCATTAGTCTTTAATTGACTTTTATAGCAGCACGTCTATGCAATGGCTGATATAATTTACACATTACTCTAACACTTGTAAACCACAACATTCCAATGGTAATATGATCACTACCTTAAGCCAGCCTCTATCCTGTACAGACAATTGTTATTAATAAAAAATGTAAAAAAGCATTTAGTTATTTTGTAACTATAAAGTACTAACAACAAATATCACTGAATTATTGAACAATTTTATTAGCTTCTGTAGCAGAGATAGTGCTTTGTCGGTAAACATCCTTCTCAAAATCCAACCTCATATCAATATAAACCTCTGGTTCCAAATGTCCATAGTTTAATTTCAAAGGACAATGACTACCAAAACTATCTGGAGTATACTCACTGGAGAGCCTGGTTTTATCTAGAAGAAAATAATATAATAAAGTATTACAAGTACTGTTCCCACCAATGAGATTAAGTTCTTGATATACATGAGCAACAAGTTCACTACAAAATATGAAACTCAAATCTTCTTCATGACTCCTGAGAAAATCCAAGTATTTGTCATCATAATCAACAGCAGACATAATCAAATCTAACTGGTTCTTTTCATATGGTCTTCCTTGAAACTTCTTAATACAAATGACAATACTATTACTTTCATAGCTAACTTTTAACATTGTCTCATATAATGTCTCCCATTGCTCATCAGTTAGTCCAGTTAATTGTTGAATACCAACACGATTATACCAGGGGAGAAAATTTTATTCCTGAGTGGGAAGAGTTCTATACCTCTTCAGACAGTTCCTGTATCAAGATCAACAAGTCCTGCTTTATTAGTACTAGATTCTCAAACCATAACATAACTGGAATATCGATGTTGTAATACCTACCATATTTCATATGTTGTTATATTATATCCTATTATACTTACAAACCAACATATGAAAAAATAGCTCCATCAAATATTTTTGATAAGTGCTCCTGAACTTGTAGCCCCCGAAAACAAAACTATATCTCTAGTTTGTAATTCATCACAGATTTGACCATACATTTTGGTGGGAAAGTCAGGTGGAGGTCAAATACCATCCCTGTAACATCATATAATTATTCCATTAGTTATACAATACTAACAACTTACACTATCTGGGATAATAAAGGTGGAGTACCAGTAACTAGAGGACCTACTTTAACAGGATGTAACTTTATATAAATTCTCCTTTAATTGCTGCTGTAATTCATCCTTTCTTATTTCTCATACTTTATTTTCTCCTCCATTAATTCCTGCTTTATTTTCTTCTTTAATTCCTCCTTTAATTTCTTCTACTTTAATTTTTCTATTAATTTCTATTTAAATTCATCTTTTAATTCCTATTTTAATCAATTCACCTTTAATTTCTCATACTTTAATTTCTTCTCCTTTAATTCCTGCTTTAATTCATCCTCCTTTAATTTGTAATACTTTAATTTCTCCTCCATTAATTCCTCCAGTTATAGTCATCCTCCTGTAATTTCTCCTCCGAATAATTGCCTAGCTATAATAAAATAGCTCAGTAAAATTAATGATTAAAGTCATTCAACTCAGATAGAGTTAAAAATCATGAAATAATATCGGTAGAAGGGAGTGTGTCTCTTCTGTTAGGCATCCCAGAACCAGCAGCTCGCTTTCTAATCGGACTATTCCTTGGTGAGTACTTTTAATATACTATGTTTATTTTATGCTTATATTTAGCCTATGTATTGTCTATCATCTATCGTCCATTGATATCTGTACAATCTGTATGGATTCAGATGTTCTTAACTTTTCATAGTTTGTTTATATTACTATATTACATTTTAGAGGATTTTCTCTAGTATAAGTGGCATTGGATTAATGTACCATGTTTTTGGTAAGTTCATATATTGTTGTGTTCATTGTATGTGGTTATTATGAAGATATCACTATATGGCACTCAGCAGTAGACATTGTCACTGTTTATAGTCTCCTCTCTCTTTTTGGTGGTACTAAGTAATCTTTACTTCTAACATGGACTGTCACAATGGTATGAGTTATATAAATGTACATTAAATGTCTGCAAAAAGTCAGTATATCTTTACTAGTTCTCAAGACGTACCAACCTTTCTGAATTATGATACAAGTTAATGACACGAAGTAGTATATACTTTATCTAAGGATTAAATGAGATGTACGCTAAAGAGTTTTTATATAATTGATATATATATATATATATAATTATATATATATATATATATATATATATATATATATATACGATTAATAATTATTAATTTTAACGAATTATTTATAATTGATGATATGAACTTTTTAATTTCGTCTCAAGATGAATTTGTTGTCCCAAATTTCTTATGTTAGTTATAATTTACAAAGTTTTATAAATATTTCTGTAGGGAAGGAGAACTCTATTGTTGCTTCTCAACATATGGCAGTTAAGAAGGTAATGTAGAATTATGTTTCAATAATTACACTGTGTATTGTATTAAGTACATGCTATGACAAACTACACATGCTATATTTTTAAGACAAACTACTTTTGTTTAGGAGCAGGCAATAATATCTAAGAAGCTATATACTGAATTTTTGACCAAAGCTAAGAAAAGGAAACTTCACGTACATAAATTGAGTTAATATGCTACTTTTTCAGTTTGGCGTTTTTTGTTGTGGTTTGCAGCAATTATAAGAAGTTAATAAAGAGTTACAATTAATAGACAAAGACATTGAGGCCCAGACTCTGGAAACTGAATCTGATAATGTCACACTTTCAGAAGAGGGAACAATATGCCTTTGATTAAACTTGCTAATAATAATAACTTGGTTAATAATTTTGTGTCTTAACCTTTTGCACGTAAGTATCAATACCTTTCTTTTATAGTCTCAGTTATCTAAAAGAAAGCACTGTCTTAACGGTAATTTTGATGAGTTATTGCAATGTTATTACTCTCTCTCCAACTCACCTAATATCTGTGAGTATACTTCATGTAACAGTAACAAGAACAATTATATTTTGGTTAGCATAACATAGTTACTGTATGAGTTATAGTTTATTGTTGCATATTACTATACAGTGGGTCAACATGATCCGTCAACTCAAAACATAGCTTCCTCCTATCCTCCGCATCTTTATTTTGTGACATACTGACTGATGTTACTAAATACTCAACATTTCAAGAATTTTCTACATTATATTATGGTGACACACCTATCGGAAATAGCAGTATTGTATCTACTATTGAATTTGATAGAGATGGTGAGTTCTTAATTTGCTGTTGGAGTTATGCTAAAAGAATTAAGGTGAGACTGCTGTTGGTTTAATATTGTATAATTAACAGCTAGTGATTTTGATAGTACATTATCAATCTGCAATACTCACCATAACAAATCTATCCACACATATCAGGTCAGTATAATTTGTGTCCATTCTCTTCTGGGGCTTAAGTGTTAGTATTACTCACAGCAATGAAAGACATGACAATACTAACCTCTTATAGTCAGTGCTTCCTCAATCCAAAGAAACGAGGATCTGATATATTACAATATTGAGTGTCTCATTCTACTATTTAGTAGCGTCATAGAAGAGGTCTGTTCACTATAACAAATATGACTCATTTCTCTTGGCTTCTGGGACCAGTGACTGTTCTCTAAACTGTGGCATTTAACATTAAACCAGTGCTCAGTCTCTTCACAAGATATTATCTCTAGTGTGAGATTTCAACCTAATAATAGATATCATCTGGCTTATGGTAGTACTGGTAAGAGAATAGATGTGCTACGTAACTGTCCATTAGAAAATAGCTTAGTTTATACTATTGTCATAGTAGCTTTAAATGCAATCAACAATGTTGTATATCATTGCTGCAGATTGTATAATTAGGTTGATGGATATAAGAATGTTTGCAAAGCCTGTATTGTCATTGAGAGGTCATAAAAAGGCCATTATCTATATGTAGTACTTTAATGATAATGAGTTAGTCTCAGCGTAAACTATTACTGTAAACATGGCTAGCTAGCTGAGTGGGTGAATCAACTATACTTTTCATAGCTCAACAGATGGTGAACTTAAACTCTGGTCTGTGGAGACAAGGACCTGTCTAAGGACTAACAAAGAACACCCCAATTGTACAAAGTTTGTGGGACTGTCTGTGAAAAATGAATATATTAGTTGCGGTAAGGAGTTAGTTTTTGTTTATATATGATACACATCACTCTCTGATCTGTTAGGATCAGAAGACACTTCTTTATACATTTATCAACAGTTTTATAAGTCAACCTATACTACAGTACAAGTTCACTATTTCAAAAAGTGTTTAGTAAGTTGATTATCAGGAGTACATATTTAGTGTACATTACATTATATTGTGAATGGAAAAACCTTAAAATAGATTTAATCAACAAATCCTACAAAATGACAGTCAACTCTTTATTGTCTATCTTGTTTAGCCTGTTGCAAATGAGCCACATTTTGTACACGTGTCAGCTGTTTCTATTAGAAAAGTAAAGGACACAATATTGATACATGTCAAGTAACAGTAGATTAACAGATTTTCTTCAATATCTAAAAATAGCTGTTTGTATGTAAATCTCTGCTTCTTATTTAAGGGCTCAAGAAGTATTGTGGCAGCTAATAGCCAAAGTTTCATTAAAATATGTGAAATGATTCTGTTTCAAACTAATCATCTACTACATACAGGTTCTAAAAATGATGACCTGATATCTATGTTTATTTCTGTAACATACACTCTTAACCTGAAACAACTTGTCAACTTTTCTCAGTTTGATTAAATAAATTAACAGTTAATTTGTAATCTAACTTTTCCAATGGTTTTATGAAGAATGTAATATTGTAATTAAAAAAATTTAAAAATAACAAAAAAGAACGCCTACTTATCAGGCTTCAGTAGACAGACACGCCTACTAACATTGGGTTTGGCTTATTTTGACCACACCTCATATTTTCTAGCTTAACCCAAAATAGTCTTGGGATGTATGGGGGTGGAAACAAGATAACTAATTATTGCTTGTGACTTCCTCAGCCTTCTCCAAGATCATATACTGCACCTTTGTCCCTTGCTCTAGAGGATATAATTGTATATTACTTTAATTACAACTACACTCTACCAAATTTACAACTGTCGAATGTACCACTCTCAAATGATATACTACCAACAACTACATTTTATGACCTTGTATAAAGTACTAATGAACTTACACCCTCAATGTAGAGATAGTTGAATGTATCTTGAGGCAGCGACCTCCAACCTAAAGATCTGTTGAAAAAAAGATGAGAAAAAAAAGAAAATATAGGAAATAGTATATAATAAAAATTATAAAATATAGCATACATTATTGTTACCTCTGAACTTACGACAACCAACTAGATCCTGGACTCCAATGATGCTATAGAAAGAAAGAAAAATAAAAAAATATTAATGTGTTATAAACTCTTAAGTTAATATAATATACATTACTAACTTACAGCGTCAGAAGGAGAGATAAATAAGTGTCTTGAAGCACCGACCTACCTAAAGATCTGTAGAGAAAAATGAGAAAAGAAGAAAAAAGTATGAAATAGTATATAATAAAAATTATAAAATATAGCATACATTATTGTTACCTCTGAACTTACGACAACACTCCAATGATGCTATATAAAAAAGAATAGAGAATAATTATGTAATATAGGCTAACATTACATTACAATAATATTGACAGTATATCATTTGAGAGTGGTACATTGGACAGTTGTATATTTAGCAGTATCATATCACATAACAAAATTACCAAAGTATTATTTACAGTCTTATTAACAAATATGAAACTTACACTTTATGAAGTCGTTAACCTGTATGTGTGTGTACGTGACTCAAAAGATAAAACAAACACAATGTTATGATATACAGTGTTATTTCAATTTTTTTAACAGCATAAACTATATGTACCTTTAGTAATCATTACACAAATATAACAAAATGTCCAGATTGTTTCACTAGTTAACACGGACACAAAGCAAAACTCCCCATAGAATAAGAAATCACATCATCACTGAATGTTATTGAGTGTGTTTCTACATTATGTTACCATGTTATATCTGATAGCAGCACCCATAACACCAAAGACTCTGGAAGTGATCTGGTATCTATTATATTGTATAAAGCTGCTTATAACTAATCAATATTTGGTAACCTTTCATTGTTATCCAACAGATAGGACTAGCATATAATTCTATAAAGAAAGAGACAACACAACAATAATGAGTTGACAAGAGTCTTACCTGTAAATCATTCGCTTTATTGAAAGCTCTTGTTACTATCAGTCCGCACTTAAATACTTCTTGATTAATACACAAATTAATTCAGAATTTATATGTATACCTTGTATCAAGGTAATAGGAGACACAGTTATGTAATAAAGTACTGCTATAAAACACAAACCTGTTCTTACTGACAAATAAAGAGTACACATCATGTTTGACTAACCTCTCATCTGTAGTGTTACTGTAGTCTGAGATAGATATTGACAAATAATAGAACAATATTAAATAAAATGGATTCTTACAAATATGTTTAGACGTCAGGCTGTTCCTACTGACACAGACATTTGGCTAACCAGTTTTACAAACTCATTACAATCCTGATACACAGTGAGAAAACACAAGATTAAATTAGTATAAAACATTCTTACATATTCTTCATTATCCAGGAATTAGAATATAAACCTAACTATAATTACGTTCTACTCCATTAATACCTGTGAATTAAAAACATATCAACCTTGTAAGGTAGAATGAGAGACCTTCCTTTCTTTGATTCTTGCAGCTGCAATGTGTAGTTTAACATTATGGCGGCAACCTGTATGTATTCATGTGATTCGTACTTTCATAGTATACTGATTCAGTATACTACAGGTCTGAGTTGTAGTATACTGAGTAGGTAGGTACACTACGTCAGTATACTACAATTTACACGTATTAATTTACTGATCAAGTTTGGGGATTTTCTTTCTTTTAATTATTCAACATTTAAGAGCAGTAAATTTTATAACACTTTAACGTTGATTACTCATGTAATGAAATGGATTAGGTGGTAATGTTGTGATGGAAGTTATACACGTAATTGTTGAAAAAAAAACTATACTGCTTCTTGCAAAGACAAAAGGGCAATTTTAAAAAACATGTCCTTTTAACATAATAGAGCAAAGCATGTACATGAGAAGTGTTGACCATAATCTATTGTCTCTGACTAAGAAATGAAAATCTATATCAGTGTGTTGTAAACATCTAGTAGATTTTGCTATAGCAAATGCATATATTATATCACATACATACCTTCAGAAAGAATTGCTATGTCTTTCCTCAAAGTTAGGACAAAGTTATCAGCAATTAAAACAGTTACAAGTCTTGCTATCTTTTTCAGTCCCTCAAGTTCATTATCAAGTAATGCCACACTATCAGATGAAGGAACATGGAGTAAATATAACCTGTGTTACAATAAAAGAAGACAGTTTACATACACCTACTGGAGATGTTAGGAATGCAAAAAGTATTTATACCACACTTGGAAGCTAGAAAGAGATTGATTCCTACTTTATCGTAAGACAAATAGTAAATTTGCTTTACAACCTTATAAACATCATTTGAACGTTATCTTACTTTATCATCATTAATACAAGCTATAATATAGCAATATGATCAACATCTACTAACACATACTCGTTATACATAAGTATACAACGACGAAAGTATATTTGCATACTAATATTTGTACGCTAAAGATGTCACAACACGATTACAAAACTCACTCATTTACCTTAAAACTGTTTCCAAAGATAGCAGGAACACTTCTAAACCCTCGTTGAGTAGTTTCACTGGCTGCTGTAGCGCGTTAGAAGGCTAGCCAACTAGTGAAATACAAAACACGTTACTTTCTCTTACGTCTCAAGTACAATATTACGCGCAATGCGCAATTCCGTTAATTAATAAAGGTTGATGTTTGAACTATAGTTGATTGAATTAGAGGAAGTATTAATGATTGAGATGTTTGTATAGTAGAGGATAGTGATGAACAATTGTTTGGTTGCTGTGATGTGTGGTTGCAAACTGAGATAGATGGATGTAAGATAGAACTATGGTATGGATTTTTCTAAAAAAAATAAGAAAAAAGTTGCTATACTGGTAGATACTAACCACAGATATCATTTTGTTGTTGATATGAATATAATTACCTTTTTCATCATCCTCATTAATATCTTCCAAATTGCTGAAATCATCATCACTTCCAGGCATAACCGCCTCTTGAGGATAATCTAGTTAAGGAAATAGTCGTCTCCATCGAGCTCATGGATTACATCCTCTGCTGTCAAAATCCTAGGTCTTTTTGCCATGTTTATTTTACTATAAAGTAGATTGATGTTTGTATTCTACCATTTTTAATTTATTTTTTGTTCTTTTACAATATTCACACTTATTACTTATCATGTAATTAAAATTCTCACCTGAATTGAAGTGAAAACTTTGAGGTCCAAAAATGAGCCAAATGTCTATAGCAACCACTTGAAAAAACACTGATCAGATGATGTGTGGTCACTTAAGAAAACTATAATTGACTTAAATGATCTCCAGGATGTTATTTAACAGCTGCAAACAAGTAAGTAACTTTATAATAAATAGAGCATATAGAATTTGTTGCATTCAAAGACTTTGCTTGTTAGTCTGTAAAAAGCTAAAAAGGTCTATCATTTTACATGTACATAATATATACAGGTAGAATAAGAGGTTAGAGGTACATTTATGTCATCTATTTGTGAGTACAGACAATGAATACTCTAATATAATCAAATCTACTTTACATTCAAGGTGGATCTGACTAAAATGAGAAGGTAACTTGTATCCTAACCATGTCATCATAAACTATGTCACCATAGTAACATGGTAGGCCATTCTAAACTCTTATTATAGTAATTTATATACATGACATGTATCTATATTTATTTGTATATACATATAGCTAACTTACAAAACGTATATTAGACTATTAAAGAAACTGTTACAGAATTATTACAAACACAGATTCCTCTATCATGTGCTGATGCAATAAGATTTATAAAACTAGTGAATACTCTATTAAATCATCTATATACTGAGTCATATCTACAATGCATACACAATTCTTGTTATTACATGAGGTCAAAGTCAATCTGGCTACATGATATACAAGATCAAACTATATTGCATTGTAAATATACATAACAGACCACCTCTGCTCCTCCTAAGGAGTGTCCAATATTGTAAAATATACTAGATAGGCTTGAATACCAGACAATCAATTGTGTTAAAATAAAATGTGTGTGTGTGATGTTACATATATGTATCATATTAGCTTCTATTTACAGTATGGGAATACATTCTAGAATATGCATTATGAGCTTCATTGAGTTCTGTCAAAGTAATCCAAGTAGCCACAACTATTTGTTCACTCCCCTTCTGAATTCCAATATTGACTATATTTTTAAGATTTCTAATGGGAAAGGTACTATAAAAAGCAGATAGATGCAGTGACAACATTCTGATAGCTGTAATTATTTGAGATGTTTGGTGCATCAATCTTAATCCCCAAAAATGTTGACAGCTAAGAAAGTGTGCACTTTAACTTCTCTACACCTATATATGCAGACTACACTTGATATTCTTAAGAAAAGTGAGTGATACTGCTGAGGATAATTTGAAGATTAGAATCACAGAACTCACATACAACATCCTTTTATAATGGACACACTCTATGTTAATTTTACTACAATATTGAACAATGCTGCTAATTTTACTAATAATAGTTTTACATTTTCAAACCTACTTAGTGTAAGATATTGGCTACACAAGACTATTGTATTGACTGTATAAACGAGAATGATGTTCTTCTCAAAATGAGATTGAGATAAGAAAAGAGGTGAGTACAGTTTGTAGCTAACACTAGATAATGTTTTATTATAGATAACCCTAAACCTTAATCAATATGTTTCATAATAAATTGATTCTCTATTGTGAGTATTGTTGTTACAACAGTGGCTATATTATAGAAAACCTCTTAATAACATTCCAGTTAAGTCCTATTTTAATTGTAATTTTTAGTATTAATCTTTAATTGACTTTTTATAGCATGCAGGATGTCTATGCAATGGCTGATGTAATTTACATATTACTCAGTATTGCAGTATACATAATGTAATATAGTATGTATTACTTGCTTACAATTGTAAACCACAACATTCTAATGGTAATATGATTCCTACCTCAAGCCAGCCTCTATCCTGTACAGACAATTGTTATTTAATAATAAATGTACAAAGTAATGCTAAGTTATTTGTAACTGTAGCAATAAAATACTCCAACAAATGTCACTGAATCATTGCACATTTTTATTAGCTTCTGTAGTGGAGATATTATTTTCTTGGTAAACATTCTTCTCAAAAGGAGGTTAAGATAAGGAAAGAGGTGAGCCTTCATTTTATTTCAGTAGGTGTAACATCCATTGATCATTACAATCTCATCCATTAATTCCTGCTTCATCTGCATTAATTTCTCTTCCATTAATCTCTGTTTAAATTCCTCCTATTTATTCCTGCTTTAATTCTGTTGAAAACATCTGGAAAGTAGGGACTGCCACAGCAAAGCTACACTCAATTGTTATTCATTAGCAACAGTATTGTAGGGTATGAAACCGAGGGATTAAAAATGAGCCATTGTTCCGTGTGCCAATATGGCAGCTGTAGTTCATAAAATAAGAATGGTTTCACCACCAGTTTTAAGATTAACTCTTATGTTGAGAAGAAACCTAACAATGTCTTCTGTTACACTAAATGACAATAAAGTCACTCATACTAGACAGGTCAGTAATAAGAAATTGATTGTTGTGATTTCAATATGATTTAACAATAGTAATGGAAAATTGAAAGGGAGAAACAAGTACGTTAATTATTGCTTGGTGATTAATTATTTTAAGGACACAATATTAAATAGTACTATACGAACAATTTTCTTCATAAAAGTTTGAGTTAACAAATTTTAACAACAAAAAAGTGACAATGTTCATTGCAATGGAGAATATTTAGTAGGAGATAGAATCTTTGTTTCCATATGACGTATCAATGGTACTACAACAAACAATTAATTTCAAATGCCAACCTATTGGGTCATGTTTACCTGTTCTTAACACACATTCATCCCATCCTGGTTATTAACTATTAAATTATAATTAGTCTTTGTACCACCGTATTCTTCTATTATACCGTTTGTATAACAAATTCGAAAAGGACACGCCCTACATGGTATGAGAAGATGAGCGAGTTTGTCTGTAGTCGTTCCTGTACTCCAGAAAGCTTGGCCTCTGTCAGTACTGGTGTCCCACCTACAGACTTTTACAGTGATAATGATGATGATGATGATTTGGACGAAAGCATAGAACAAAGCATTGCTGTGAGTACACAGTTTATTTCCTTACATTGATAATAATCTTTTAGGTGGATTTAGAAACTCTAACTGATGCTGGCAGTTGTGTTAACAGATTAGAATTATCATTACAGGTATAATTTTACTCATGACAGATTCCTTAAGCATTTTTCTAGCAAGCTAGACAAGAATATGAGCAAGTCAAAAGGGAGAGTGTTGACAAGTTGAACCTGATTCGAACTAAACTAAAGACTGCCATAGAAAAAACAGAACCGTATGTGAAGATTTGGCGGAAAGCAAAAGAAGTAAAACGTTTATAAAATTATGTGTTTATCATAACCTCTATAGTTACAAGACAAAGCACACAGTGCAGCATTAAAATATGAACGTTCTCATAGTGAATATGAGTCTGCTAAAGAAACATTACGTATTGCTGAAAGAAGTATTAAAGAATTAGAGGAGGAAGGAGATAGAAATGAACATCGAACATCTTCCGGTTTTCTTATTGATGAAGCATGGCAAGAAACACTTTCTAATGCTACACAAAGGGTAAAGATAATTGTTTGTTTAATAGAAGATTAACTTTTATAGGTTGAAAAAGCAAGTCAAAATCGCATTGATAGTGAGAAGGAACATCATCGTATCACTTTAGAGTTCCAAAGAGTACAAACTGAATGTCACACATTGGAAGTTAATCTTAAGCGATATATTCGCAAGTCAAAGTCAGTTTTGTATGTTACCATGACAACATACTTGCAATATAATATAATATAGACCTTTCTATGAAGAGAGATACAAATGTAATCAGAGGTTGATTGTAAGTGGGTATCATTTGTATTATATGTAATATTATTCTTTTTAGGGTATTAAAAAAAGAATACAAATATTACAGCAAAAAATTGGAGAACAAAAAGAGGTTTATAAGCAAACAATGAAACATTTGGAATCATTGAGTGTTTTAATGCACGATGAACGAGGTCGCAAGAGAAGTAGCAGTTGTTTGTGTGTGGTCAATAGTGAACCTGATTTACTGGGAGCAAGATCAAAGACACCAGATCACACTTTGGAAAATGGTTTGAAGAATATCCAGAGAATGGCCATAACACCTGACTTCAGACGAAAAAAGGACATTCCTTTCAACAACATCAGAGCTCTAACTTTTACTGGAAGTTCTGGTTCTCTACCATTAGTGAGTGTTAGTCCAGTAGCAGCAACCAAATCTACTCAGATACATAATGAATCTGATATTAAGGAAGTAGTGACAAACTGCTTAACGAGAGCTCTAGCAGTCAACAATACATCTCAAGTTGAATCTGCAAAACAAATTGTTAGAATTTCTCTAGCAAGAGCAATAGAACAGTATGAAAAGGAGCTTGATAACCATAGTAACATTGATGAACCTCAACACTTTTCTACATAGTATAACATGTTCCTACCTTCTTAAGCTAACATCACTCAAACAATAAAACACTTAATATTTTATTTATTAACCTCCAGCAGAGTATTTTCATCACAAGTGTTTATGTTATGACTAAATTATCTCATATTTATATTGAAATAAACAATAACAACATTCCTATTAATGTCACACACTGTAATTTAAACTAAGTCATTTAAAAATTAATCTTCAGATATTGAACGGAAATATTCAATGATGTCATTTAATTTAAACTCCAGTTGGATATTAGAGCCAGGATAACATGTTTCCATAAGTTTAGTAAAATGTTCGTATTGATCAATAAAAGCTTTTTGCATTGCTCCCCAAATAACCCGTAAACGTCCTAATTCTTCACTCACATCACGTTCACAACGACGATATAACTTTTCCAGACCTTTTTTCACCTGAAGAAATAAAATGCAAACTCTTACAATGCAACAACAACTGTATTGAATCATACCTCCTTTCCTGGATAATGTTGAATACACTTCAATAATTCAGATTTATTATAATCTCTATAAAATCCAATTTGTTCTGGCTTGATTCCACTAGCTAACAGGCGTTCTACCCCTTCAAAAAAAGTGCTCAATTTGTCTAAAGGTTTACCCAAACAAGCAATCACATATTCTTGCTGATGTACACGACTTCGTTGCTTAGCTTCTTCCCTTGTGTTCTCAAGACATTGTATTTTTAAGTGACTCAAAACATCATATAATTTGTGGTAGTTTTCTGTGTAATATAATTTTGTACTTTTACAATAATGTTGAATTACTTACCAAAGAGAACAACATTACGAGGTGTTTTTGGATGTTCATCAGCAAGTCTCTCAATTGTATCAAAGAGAACTGTTAACAATTCATTATATGCTTTATCTAGATTCATTCTACGATCAGTTCCCATTACAATGCGTTCTGCTCGTTCAGCAAACTGCTCAAACTCTGTCACACAAGGAAGAATACCACATTTTCCTCCTTTGCGAGGTACTTTGCATTCCAAAATACAACGTTTCTTTGTATCCTGTTAACAATACACAATGGGTGGAGCTTCAGTTGAGAACAAACTTACAACAAAATTATCAAACAATCTCTTTAAGACTAAGAGAGAGTTAGCCAGACAGTCATCAAGATAAGAGAATTCACCACCCTCTTGTGACAATAGAACTCGTTGACTTACAGCAACTAATAAATGAAGAGAATTACTAAAGAGAGCAATAGTTACCATATTGTTAAAGAGAACATACTAGGAATCTATTTTCTCTCCAAATTCAATCAATGTCTTTAACTCTGATAAAAGACAATCAAACAATGTTTGCAATAGACCTTTGACTCCACCCCCCATAATCCCTACATCAATAGTGTTTCTCTGTTGTTTCTTTGTCATGAGACCAAGGACGTCAAGAAGACCATCGGTCTCTTCTTGTCCCTCATCTTTTGGTGGTAAAGGAGAAACCTAATGAAAATCACAGTAATTCAAGATAATTCTCTCCTTACTCCTTGACTGGTGGGTGGAGACAGTTTAGGAATGTGGAAAAATGTGTTACAAAATTTTTGTTCAGCTGAACATAGTGGCTGCAATTGATCTAACACTAACATAAAAACTTGATCAAATCTGTGGAAACACAATCCTTATAAAACTCTAAGCCACACCTCTTTGATTACCTTGGTTTATCTGGTTCAAGGACACCACTCATACGATTTGGAGATTGTGAAAAGTCCATTAATGAAGTAGACAAACCACGAAGAGCTGGAGAACCAAGACTACCACCTCTAATATCTGCTTGAGAACCACCATGCTAGTTAAGAATATAACATTAATGGATAAACAGATAATGTCAACAAAAATTACCTTCAACAGTCCACTACCACTTCCTTTACGAATATCTGATCCTCTTCCTAACAAACTCTTTACATCTGCCATAAATGCCTTGATTTCATTATCATAAACTTTTCGAAATTCCACACAATAGGCCTATCAGTAGATGAACTTAAGAAGTTATAAGTAAGGAAACGAATACCTCACAGACTTCAACAAAACGTTGATTTTCACAGTCTTTCATCCAATGCATTAACTCAGTATATTGTCTGAAATCATTGTGAACTGGACCATGAGAAGTAAGAGAAGGCATGCCTGATTGACGCTGTGTAACCACTTCTGTCATTAGCGTAGCCTTTTGTGTAAAAGCTGTACAGAGATGTTCCTATAACTCATCTAATAAGTCTTTATCTCATTATAAAGAACACATGTACCTGTAATCTTCGGCCAAATTCAAAAGACAACTCAGAGAAGTATTTCTTTTGGTCTGACACAGCTTGCATTATCTGTACACCTTGACTTAGCTGTTGTGACATGACATGATGTAAATCCTTTACAGCATTGGTACATTCTCTTATATTATGATCTCCATTTAACTGTGATGATCGCAATATCTTTTCAACACGAGGATCTAAATAAAGTTTTTCCTAATAACATGAATACAACAGATAGTTATTAACAATTACAATCATACCACAATATCTTCAACTTGTGCTAAGAGTGCCTTTAAATTTCGATCCCAGACATTAATGCGAGTATAGTCCTTAGACAATTTAGACATACTTCCACGAACACTACTGAGGAGTTCATCATATACAGCTAGTTTAGTCTCAGTTTGCTACACAGAAGACACATTCCTATGTAAGCATAATATGATGTAGAACGACATACCTGGATTTCCAGCATTGCTCTATCAATCATTAACATCAAAGAGTGGATTTGTGTTTCAGAATCCATCAATGTATGGATGTTAGCTTCATCAAGTTGAGCTAGCTGTTGTGAAAGATGTTCTGTAAATGCTTCAATATCTTGAATGCCAGAAACAGATCGATCGCCATTTTTTTCTTCCTCTTCCTTAAGTAGCCTCTCCAGGTCTTCTTGCTCTTTTTCAGTTAGTTCTTGATATTCCTCTGAAGAGAGAAAGAATCAAATAATTTAAATTTATGTTCTTACCTTGTTGTACAGCTTCCTCTTCTATTTCTCGTCCTCTTCCTCCTGCTTCAGCTGTTGCTAGCAACTCATGAAGACGCTCTTCATCAACATGTACAAACTCAGGTTTATTATGAGATAAATATTTATGGACCATCTTGTACAAACACACAATAAAAGCTTTTTTTTCTGCAACACTACTGGCAACCCACTTAAAGGTATTCTTATCAAAATGGAGATCAAACTCTGGTACCTATTAAACAATCATAATACTAATTGCTATTCTATTTTAGTAACCTCAGCATCAGCACTTCTGCCATCTATCATTTTCAATTCTCCCAATTCCCACTTTCTAACACGTCGATAGGACTGTTTCTCTTTACGCTGATCATCATGTTTGATTCGACTCACATACACTTGAGGTGGTTTTTCTTGAGGATTCACTAAACAGGGAAGAATTAATTGACATTCCATTATCAAATATCTACCTGATACACAAAGATATGATACTTTCTTCTTCCTGCCAGGTTTGGTAACAGCAGAAAGACCAAGAAGACGTTCTTCTGCAGCAGTGAATACCTCTTTCTGAATAGCCAAACGTACGGCTGCTTTACCTCCACTACCGGCCATGATTAATAACTAATCAAATTGCCACACCCCTTTCGTTAGTAATTAACTGAATATAATATTATTGCTAAGATAAAACTATTATAATTATACTATGACCGTGTTCCTCCAAGGTGTTTGTGCCATATTTCACTAATATATTGAATAAGATGAGGTGGTATATTGCTAGATAGATAAGGAGGTCGACCAACAATATCTATTTGTGGATGTGGTTGTGTTGGCCTACGTACTTGTCTGTGTGACTCAACCAATCCTTTGATTTGTTGATAATGCAAATGTGAACTTGTGTTTCCACCTCTGACAATGATGTCATTATGACGCTGTTGTTTCATTGTTTTACGCTGAGATAATTCACGTTCAGTTTTATGTGCAAATAGACTGTTATATGAAGTTGGGCTCCAAATGGTAGATGGTTTTGAAGCTACTGAAACTGATGATCTTACAAGAGGAGGAAGTAGAGGTGTGGTTGAAGTTGTTGTATTCACCAAATATGGTAACTATAATATCAAACAAATAGGATCAACTGATCCATATAATAAATAATTTACCTGTGTTACTTCAGGACTTTGAAGAACACTCTGTGACTTTAGACGTTGCTATTTTGAGTAAATGAACTGAAGAAATAATACAGACAACAACTACTTTTTCTGATCTTTCTTTGAGTCTCTCTTCAGCAAACATAGGTATGCCTCCGTTAGAACGATGAGTATATTTGTTAATAAACCTCCAACCATGCAATGGATGAGATGCCTGGATATATAATAAATTAATAGCCAGTACATAATATGAGGTACTGACTCGCTGTAGTCTAGGTGGTGCACTGCTAGTCTGTTTATTTCCATCTCTAGCTCCTCCCATGTGAACTGCTTCATTTGTACATGATTTTACACTAATGTCTTCCTCCTAATAAAGATAACCAGTCTAGTTTATAGTTTGAATATTAACTTACAATGTTGTCTTGTTGAGATTTGGTAAATGGAGTAATAACAGGATCAGTATGAGAGAAACATTTTACAGTAGAATGGCTTGATACAACATCTAATGTCTTCTTTCGTTTCTGACGTTTGTGTCGTGACTTTTATAACACTTGATATTATATGTAGGTGTGAATTAACATACCTTGTACTTATTTTTGTACATAAAATTATCATCTTCACTGTCTGAACCACTTGTACTATATAAATTGATAAGTGAATATATTAATAAGACCAGTTGATCTACCTTGATTCTTGTTCTAGAATATTCATTGACAAAGTATGAAATTTATGTAAAGATTTAGCCATCTTTTGTCTAATTCTTTTCTTTCTCTCTGCACTACCTTCTTCGTCTCCTTTACTAGCACTGGCTACTATGTCAGGAAGACCTACTTGTAAGTTAGAACTATCTGAAGTGTCCTTTTGTTCCATAAAATATTCTGCTATGCGGCAGTGAACTTTGTAACGATAGCTAGTTACATGTAGAAGATGTTGAAAGTATATACAACATTGTACCTGTTGCTTTTATAGTAATGTTGTAATTTCAGAAGTAGTTCACACAGATCTTGACCTGCAATCATCAAATCTTGTTGAGTAAAATGTAATGAAAAAGGTCTAGGGACAAAATGTATAAGTACTATACATATAACATTAACGTACTTGCTTAGATCAGTACCACAAAAAGATGCTTCCATTGTGAAGCTATTTGCAATGCCCATTCTCCATGTTGTTACTCTACCAGTAGCTTCCTTGCAGCGTTGAACAGCAAACTTGCAGGCTTTGAATGAAAACTTCTCTTTAGACTGCAAACAATAATATGGTTATTTGTATAAACAAATAACTTCTCCAATTTGGTATAGCTATTGTGTCAGGTGTTTTATTAAACACTTCAAACTCTTATTTAACCACTTAACTAGTCATGCCCATAAACTAATTAAATTATAATTAAAATTGTCAAATTCAACATACTATCTGTGAGAGTAACCAAGGCACCACTCGCTCTTGTAGAAACTGGTTATGGTCACATTGAGGGGTGTGGCATCCATACATAAAAATGTTGTGTTTACGGCTGTGGCCATGAAGATCAACATAAAGAGCAATCTAATTAACTATGTATAAAAAAATATTATAATCCAATAATATTGTACTTTGCGTTCCTCCATAAAAGTTTGCATTAATTTCTTTATACAATAAATAGTTGGAAAGACTTTCTAATGAGACTTCTGTGACAGACTTCATCACATGTTATCATTGACTTACTTCATTTGGATTTTTATAGACTCGATTGAGATCAACTCCTGATAATGATGTTCTATAATTACCCACAATGACACCATCTGGATTAATCATGGGAACCAGTTTGAAAACATAGTGACTGCGTAAATACTACAAAGGATAGATAAATGAACATACTAATATGCTATAATATACTATAATATACTATAATATACTATAATATAACATAGTAATGGATAAAACATACTTTAGCATGTTTGTGTTCTGATGTAAGATACTCTAGTATTCCTTGCATTATCCATGAACTATTAGTTTCTCCAGGATGAACACGAGATGTAAAAACAACACCCATTCGTTGAGACCACTTATCTTTACAAGCTACAATGAAAATAATATTAATTTATAAACTATAGTACAACTTACTGTCAAAGTCAGTAATTGTTATCAATGGACAAGGGTTACCAGCAAGAGTTTCACAAAGAACCTACACAATAGCTATACTAGTTATTGCTAACTTATCATGTCAAATACCTCCTGTTGTATATATCTTTTGCTCTGTTCATCTTGTTCTAACTTATCTAGCAACGCCAGAAGAGAAGAGAATGCATATGGATAGCAATGACTAAAATAACAGGTATCTTCATCATGAGTGAACTCCTGCAATAATAATATCATAATCATTATAATGAATGGTCAAATGACATCTAACCATCTTCCATGAGAGACAATAATAATCTACATTGGATTTCAAAAGAGGAGAATGATGATTAGACAATTTATAATAGCCAATATTGTGTCCAACTCTTTGCCAACCACCTGCTCTTTCGGAATACATTAAGATCTTCATACCTAAAAATTTAATGTCATTAAAATATTAATATAACAATAACATACCATGATTATAGAGACTGTCCTTTTTACGAAAATTAATGATATTAAATGTGTAGGTGACAGTTAGTTTCATACCTCTCACTTTAAAGTAAAACCTGAAAATTAAAGATAGTTTATAAACTTTAAGCTAACTAATGTACCATTGAGTGTGCCTCTCAGTGTAAAGGTCTGTATTAAGTACAAGGTCATATTCATATGAGCCACTAAAATGTAATAAGTAATAAAATGAGACAAAAAGTAATTGACTCACACTTGCATAGCTTGTCTAAGGTTTCCACTTTCAAATCTTGACTCAAATATCAGCTCAGTTGTACACAACTCTATTTCCTCCTTACAATCATAAACTGGAAGAGAAGTTGCACGATGGAAGGATGGCCTTACTTGTCCCAAGAGAGGACCAAAAGATTGCATAGGCATTTTTGGTTCTATTTGATGTGTTGAAAGTTGTGGTGTAGGTTGAGTGATAATGCATTCCACTGGCCATCTTACACGTTGATCAATACTAACTTCAGCTCTAACCTTTTCTGAAGGAGAAAGAAACCTTCCATTTTGCATCAAATGCTTCAATTGATTATATGGAGTACCATATTTGCTGCACAAGTAATCATAAATAGTTTGGTTCTCTTTTTTCGCACAAAGTTGAGGCTTTAAAGATGTGGTGGTGTCCAAGGATTCATCTGGTCGTTGTTGTTGTTGTTGTTGTTGTTGTTGTTGTTGTCCTTCAAATGTAATGTCATCAGTAAAGCTAGGATCATGAGATGCCAGCTGATCTGTAGATTGTCTTAAACATCGTGTTCTCTTTCTAGCTCTTAGTTCTAGTAGTTGAGCCGTCTCTGTGTCTTCTTGTTTTTCAATGTCTTGTTCAGAAGTACCATCTAACGCCAATCTCAATTGTACTTGATATTGTATCTCATTTTCTACAGCAGCTTTGATTGCTTCGCGCCATTCTCTATCGCTAGCAGATGCATCACTGGAACTGTCGGTCTCTTTATCACAAGAAAACAGTACAGGTAAAGGATCCACCTTCAATTGGTATCCAGATTCCATCTTATTTACAAACAGCAGCCCCACCCAAAACTTGCTGTACAAACCACGCCCACTTCATTGACAGCCCACTGAATCAAATATGTCATCTCGAGAGTTGGAACTTGGTTTAAGAGAATGTGCTGCTGATTGCAGGACGTTCCAAGGGACATTAAATAAATCAATGAAATATCTCATCGACACAGCTGAAGATATAATGGTATTGTTGTATTTTTATCCACAATTTAATATTATAATATTCCAGGAAACCAACTCAAAGTATAAGATAGAGGAGTTGACCCAGTACATACCAGACGTTGAGAAATATCTCACAGAAATAGCTGGTCTCCATTATGAAGTAGACAATGTTACAAAGGCAATGGATCAAGTAACATCTGCTCTCTCTCAAGAGAGAGAGAACAATTCAGAGACAATAAAAGAATATTTTAAAAGTTGCCTTAAAGATTTGACTGAACAAAATGTTAGTGATATCAAGTAAGTTGTTGCTATGGCAACATTTGTTATTATACATAATTTAGTAGTCATCCATTGGTTAAAGAATTTCATGAGCTTGTATCTCAAAGAGAACCAGAAGAAGAGAGAATGGAAGGAGATGAAGAGTTAGCTGTAGGACAAGTACAACGTTCATTGCTTTGTCCTTTCACAAGAAAGATATTTGAAGAACCTGTCAAAAACAAACGTTGTGGACACATTTATTCTAAACAAGGTTTAGTTTTACTATCCATCAAATAATTTCATCTTTTTTGTTCTTTTGACAGCTGCTATAAGTCATATCTGTGTTCGTCCTATTGGAAGAGCTAAATGTCCTGTAGGAGGGTGTCCAGAACTATTATTACAAGAAGAATTAGAACCTGATGAAGATACTGAAAGAGCTGTCAGAAGGATGCTACGACAACGCAAACAATAAACCTGATATTCAGGTTTACAAAACCTGTAACTTCTCAACATATCCAAGTATTGTTATAAACCAACATATCATATAATATCTTATAATATCTAAAAATATAAACAATGTATTTTCACCTTCTTCCTTTCCTGTGGTCAAGAAAACATTACATATGTATCAAAAATAAGTCTTATACCTTCTATCCTGAAAAGCTTGCAGTGTTTGTAGATGTAGTGTACGTGCATCCATAGCTTGAGTTTGACCTCTCCTAAAACCATGTGCTCCATGGAATGGTAATGTTGTCATCTGTTGCATATAATGTACTCAAACTAAATTTATTCTAAAAGCTTACCTTCACTTGTCCAGGAGTGTTAAGAGCTGGTAAGAGAGGTGGTGGATCATTAGGGAGTATCTCTTCTTCCTAGTATATAAGTAGATCACATGACTTATATATACATGTTATGATATCTTACCTGTCGATCACTAAACGTCATTTCTGCCATGTGTCTCTCTTCAACAGTTACCATAACTCCATCTAACGACTGAAGTGATGGCAATTTGAAAATAAGAAGAGAACGATGTTGCATTCTTCTAGACACCTTAAATTGCATCCATTAAAACATTTAATAGATAGTTATTATCTTACTGGATTACTAATGATAGACAGTTCAATGAGATGAGGTAAACAACCTAATTTCTCCAGTTCACAGTAATCCTAACAATTTTATTGACAATATTCCATTAATACAACTACTTATTATACCTGTATTCGGTTCATTCCCAAATATAATCTTTCCAAAAATTTCACATGATGAAAGTGTGAAAGGTCACAGAGTCTATATATGTATCATGTCACATGATAATCACATGATCAAAACTACCTATTCTCTTCTATATGTAGTTCACGAAGTTGTGTTAAATACTGAAAAGAGTGCTCTTGTAAAAATTTAATTTTATTTCTGTCCAAAACTAGTTCTGTTAACTGCTGAAGTCCCTCTAGTCCATCAACACGACTAATTTCATTACCTATAAGTTAATAGTAACATTACTAGTTTAAAACCGTTTTGCCTACTTTTTGCACACTTGTCTAAAATGTCTTAACTAGCTTAATTAATGTGAAGTGATAACTGCTTTAAAAAAACTAATATAAAGTATTGTGTCTTTAATTTAACTAATAACTATTACAACACAATTCATTATACCACAATCCTGAAATTGAGGCAACATAATAGGAAGCTACATATCCCCTAGCATATTGGAATGTTTAGTATTAAATAGATTTATAATTACAAATATTTACTCATTTATCACTTCTTATTAACACTGTGTCAACACCTTTAGGCAAGTTGACACAAAAGTGTAAAAAGCAGGCAAAACAGAATAACAGGATTAAGCGAAATAGGACACCTCACATTAATTACCTTGTAAAAATAGTGCTCGCAAAGCAGGTAGTCTATTAAGTTGTAATGGTATTAATGAAGTAATACCATTGTATGCTAAATGAAGAACTTGTAAACTATGACAGACTGGTATAAGTTCTGTTCCATCATCTTTCATTAAAGAATCAATGCGATTATGATTGAGGCAAAGGACCTAATCATTAATAGATACAGAAGTTAGTAATAATGTCTACCTTGAGTTTATTAAGATGAATTAAACCAGAAAATGTTGTCAAAGAATTATGTTCAAGATTTAAACTAAAGAAAGGATGATATGATTTCATTAATACTAGTTGTGGACTATACCTTCCTAAGTTATCAAAGTTTGATACAGGTGACAGGTCAATGTGTTTTATACCACACTGAGTATAATCTAAAGTCTTTAATAAACTGAATTGTTGATCAGGATGACGTTCAAACACTATATCTTGTGTTAATCTAAAATGAAAAGAGTAAGACCCTGTCATTATAATATGGTATAATACCTGCCTCCTAACATCTCTTTAGCTAATACTATTTCACTAGTGTCCTATGAGGTTCAAAATGGATCCATATAACACAAAAAATGGATGCATAATTATTTACAATTGGTTGTGCATCTATAGCTTTTAGTGAAGGTAAATGAAAAATGGCAAAGAACCGGTAAGTTGATTTAGATGAGAGAGGGTTATAAGTGAAGTCTATCACTGTTAAATGAATTAAAGACTAACAAAATATGACACAGCTCACAATTAATATACCTTTAAACAAAATAACTGTCTCTGATTATCAATAAAATTATCACTAGCATATAGTTCCTGTAAACCAGTGAAATACTAGAGGAATTAATATAATACAGACTATTAGCTGTGCCATTTATGTACCTCAATACCATTGATATTTGTAATGTTATTACCACTGATGTTAAGATAGTTAAGCTGTGGTAAGGATGAAAGAGGAGGAGTTGTTAGTTGATTATTAGCTAATGAAAGCCAGCGTAGGTGAGATAAGTTTTTGAGAATAGGAGGATGACAGAGAAAATTGTTGTCAAGAGTAAGCTCCTCTAATTTGTGACAGGATTCTAAACCCTAAATGTTATACATTATTAGACAATATTAATAGAATATACTACTAACATCTGCTGTAGTTAATGCATTGTCTTGAAGACACAGCCATTTTAAATTTGGTAGTTGGTCCAGACAAGAGAGTCGCTGAATATGTTGACCAGTAAGGTCTATTGCAGTTACTTGACTTGTCCAATCTAATGTCGAGGACTGTAACTGTACAGGACGATGTCTATATGTATACAATAAACATGACAATGATCTCAACTTCTCTCTCACTTGCTAAATGCTACTATTTGTTGAGCTAATGGATAAAGAAAGAGAGTGGGTGGAGCTTTCTCATCTGTCCGACAATGAGGTAAGAGTGATGAGAGGGAGAGATGACAAGATACAACATATCGTAGAGCTGATGTTATCTCATACTCACTGACAAGACTACCATTGAAGTACTGAAGTGAACGTAGCATTCCAATAATATACAAAGGACTCTATTATAGATAACAATACATAATGATTATTAATAATAAAAGTAAACATACTTCTATCTTCCAATAATTATAACGTATGTCCAGTGATTGTAGTGATGGTACATGTTTCTTCAAGACAGTTATATCTTGATGAAGATGAGATAGATTGTTCCAACTTACATCAAGTACAGTAAGTTTTGGCAAAGACTGAGAGAGAAGATTTATCCACAATAATTCTGTCAACTATAACATACTTTAATTCCATCTAATGTTGTCAACCTATTAAAACTTAGATCCAGACTTTGTAAGTTTGGCTACAAAACAAACATTTCATATAATGTACAATGTCCTATTACAAACCATATTTGCAAAATCTTCTGTTGTTGACAATTCATTACATGAGAGATTTAGACATGACAACAAAGGAAGAGAAGGTGAGAATCTAAAACGTGTTAGTCTGTTACAGGAAAGATCTAGTTCCTACAAATAATAGACTCACAGATATGTGTGTGTTAAAAATACCTTGATATGACTTAAAGTTTCTTGATTTGTCATATCAAGTAACATTGTACTATCTAACATTGCTAATCTAATGATAGGAAAGTATTTATTTAATAATTATTATATTATTATGTTACTTGGGTGTATTATCTGGTTGAGGAGGTAGAGTTAATACATCATTGTCATCATCCCTATGTTCTATTGACTCATTCTCTCCTTCAGTCTTATAAACTACTGAGATAAGATATTCAGGGAGAACCAAATGATGATTAAATATATAAAACTCTCTCTGAGGAAGTCTTTTTGCTGTAATAGTAGATAAGTTCTTATAGACACAGTGACCGGTATCTTGAAAATCCTCAGGTCTACAATAGTCTATAATATAAATACCATATAAATTGTACATACTTTTCTCCAGTACATTCAATCATATTTCCAGTATATACTTTACAAAGAAGTAGGATACTGTCCCTTGAATGACCACACCCATTCTTGATGAATCGAAGTTTCTCTGCAATACCTATACTATTAGTTAATGTCACATATGGTGTATCCTTGGTAATTGGACCACATCCATCTGTTGCTATGGTTACAAAGTTGGCATCAGGTGTCCATATGAGGAACAGATAGTCTAAGAGATCACGGTATGTACTTTTAGAACTGAAAGTATGAGTTTGTGTCTCTAAAACTGATCTCAAACTCTCCATAAAACAATTATGAAGAAATCGATTTTCAATCCGAATTATTTGTTTAATATTTAGGCTTGTGATGCTCTGGGACTGAAATGGACAGATAAAAGGACAAATGGACAGATAGTGACTCACCACAAAATCAGACAATAAAAAACGTGATGTCACTAATTCCAAGCATGACTTATACCACCCACTCTCCTCTCCTCCAACAATATATCTTATATTGCCTGCACTCTGTAGCTCAACTAACCACTCTCCAATAATCTCTTCCTCTTTTTCCTTCACTTTTTCTTTCTCCAACTGTACTTCATTTTTCATTTTAAGTAGCAACTGTTCTAACTCTTCAATTCGAGCTTTAACAGTAGTGATTTTAGTGGATCTCTGATTGCTCATGTTGTCAGTATTCAACTAATATACAATGTGTAGAGAGAGAGGTTGTATATAATATAACTGACTTACTGCTTTGAGATGTTCATATAATGTGCGTAGTCTGGTATAGGTCAACTGGTGAGTGTGCTCCAATTTTTTTGTTAGTTTCTTTCTCTCCTGGTTTGCAATTTGATGTTGATTGTGGATTTTAAGATGATAGAATTGTTTCTTTTTTGACACAATATTCTGCATTATTAATAATTATAATTATATATATAATACACATACTTTGATAAGGTCTTGAAGATCACTGGAATCAACATGTCGTCCATCTAACCACTTTAACCAAGGCATATGATAAAGGAGTAGACTAGAATAGTTACATAACTGACAAACAGGGCAAGAAGGATAAAGTGGATCACAGAGAGACAAAGAACAAAGAGAAGAGAGACTATACAACGACATGAGGTCCTAATAATATATATCACACAACATCCAATAAATCTTCTCATCACTTTTAATGATGTTATAGGATTGCCAGAGATATTCAAAACTTTGAGTTGATTTAAGTAAGAAATTTCCACTTTCTCAATCTTGTTACCAGCTAAGTTGAGATCTTGCAATGAAGAAAGAGCAGACAGACCCTGAGATAAAAAGAAGTCAATACAATAAAAAATGAATGCTAAGCACCTCAATTTTTTGAATACAATTCCAATTCAACCACAGTATTTCCAAATGTACTAAATGAGAGAGACCAGCCATTGTCTTTATTTTATTAGAATAGAGATACAATTTTGTTAACTTTTTACAATCATTAAGATCTTCTATATACTAGATAAATTAACAAATAGAAAAGAGGAATCTCTATAATAAAAACAAACCTCAATGTCTCCTTCACATATCCACAGTTCATTTAGAGATGTACAGACACTAATTCCCTTCATACTAGAGATTCTTTGATTAACAATACGTAAACATGATAAAAATGGAAAATGATGAAGACCAACAATTCGAGGACAACCAAAAAAAAAGATTTCAAGACATTTCACTTTAATTCCTGCTCCTTGTGATAGCTTTTCAAAATTTACTCCATTAACAGTGCACTACAGATAAAGAATAAACATTCAAACCTGAACATTTATATCTAAAACTTGTGGGTTGGGTACAAGATTATTGATCTTACTAATTCTTGAAGAATAATTTCATCATCATCTTGACTTTTCTGTACGTCAGCAGACTGTTCCCCTTCGGCCATTTCAAATCTCCCTCAGGCTGCAACGTGTTTGTTGCTATGACGACAAAACAAACCACACCTATTTAATTCTTGTGGAGGAGTGGCTCTTGATGCAGGATGATCTCCCAACAAGTATTTCTTTTTGTTATAATCTTGTAGTAAGTATTGTGATAATAATAACTTTAGATCATCCGTTTCATTAGTGCTTCTGAAACTTATTCGCTGACATCATTCTCAGAGTGGTGTAAGTTATATCATAAGAAGTACTTATCATTGGAGGAAGAACACAATAGAGAAATTGTGTTTAATAGCAATGTTCAACTCATAAATGAACTCAATTTGAAATACAAGAGCAGGTTTTTTACATTTATTGTGTTAACTTTTCATACTTGATATTAGTAATGTGACATTTTACCTCAATCAATTTGCCGACCTTTCTCCTCAAGAATTTAAACAGCAGATTTTAATGCCACATCAAATGGTCACACCATTACCAAAAGACCAGTAAGTTAATACCATTTGATAGTAAGGTATCTATAACATCTTAGCTATGTCACCTATTCTCAGCCAATGAATCCACCTGAATCATTTGATTGGAGAGATAAAGGTGTTGTAACAAATGTTAAAGATCAAGGCAGTGTTGGTTCGTGTTGGGCATTTAGTACTGTTGGTAATGTTGAAGGACAATGGGCATTAGCTGGGAACAATTTAATATCTCTATCTGCAGAGCAACTAGTTGATTGTGATGACACTTATGATCCTAACAGGTTACTATCATATTATAAATAGTCTTATTTCAACATTTGTAGTTTACATATGGATTGTGGTGTATTTGGAGGATGGCCTTATTTGGCTTATCAATACATACAACATGAGGTCAATATATCCACATTTAACAAACCAAATGATCTGTTATTTTAGGGTGGTATTGAGAGCGAATCAGACTATCCTTATTGTAGTGGTAAAGGTACATGTTTTCCTTGTGTACCTAGTGGCTGGAATAAAACACGCTGTGGTCCACCTCCTTTATATTGTAATGAAACATTTAATTGTGCAAATAAACTTGTTAAAAGTAAGTTTGTAAAAGGCTTACAGGTAAAGAGCTGGATTGCTATTGATAAGGTCAGAAATAATGATGTATTATTAATAATAGTATTATAATAGAATGAAGACATTATGCAAACAGCATTATTACAACGAGGACCACTCTCAGTTCTAATTAATGCTGAGTTACTTCAATTTTATCACTCTGGAGTGTGGGATCCATTTTTCAAATGTGATCCTCAAGGATTAGATCATGGTAATATAATTCTGATAGAGTGTATATTGTTGTATAACATGATGTAATATAGCTGTCCTACTTGTTGGATATGGAACAGAAAAAAGCCTCTTTAAAGAAAAGCCTTACTGGGTAAGCTCCTGATAATCTTTTAATTAATTGTTTTCTATGTTTCAATCCCTGAAATAGCTTATAAAGAACAGGTAAGGTATTATATTAACACTGACATAAACTTGAACTTATTTTATAGTTGGGGCACTAAATGGGGTATGGATGGATACTTTAAAATGATACGAGGGAAAGGAAAATGTGGTATTGACCAACAGGTCACCTCCGCTATACTTTAAGTACAAGTGGGTGTTGTCAAAACAATCCTTAAAATTATAGTAATTAAAAACATTATATTAAAAGTTACTCTTCATGTTCAAATTCATCTTGGGAAATACAACAAGATGGTGACTCTGCATTTAACATTGTGACAGTTCCATCTTGAGACCAATGAGCTAATAAATTAATGTGAAATCTGGCCAAACGAACCTCAAGTAGTTTCTATAAATTAAAATCAAGTCATTTACCATTATATTATATTATTAGTCTTACAATAATTCTAGCTTGTTCTGGTGTTAATACATCACCAAGTTTACATACTTCATGATCATTCATGAGAACCACTTTGCCTTTTTCTAATTTAGTTGGAAGTCCTAATGATCGTAAGTGTGGTTCCAAGCTATGAGCAAATTGTTCCAAAGGTCCTATAAAGATATTAATAATATATATATCAAACCTCTACTGACCTTGTTCTAATGTTATAGTCTGTGATGTCACAAAACCTGCTCTAGCATAATCAAAATCATTATATTTATCAAACCATAACTGAACTTCAGTAGGTTCTCGATTTGTGAACAAGAGGCCAACATTACCTTTCAACATCTACAAAACATACTGACTATTGTTACATTAGATCACATACTGTTGATATAGTGTGAAGTCTTTCTTTATATTCCTCTGCTTCTGTACGACCTAATGCCAACTGTATGACCCTGTTCTTACCATAGAAAAATCGACTATCTTTCCACTTCATTCTGACATCTTTCAGTCGGTCATTTCTCATATTCTCAACACAAAATACATATAAATTAGTATATTGATCACAACAATCTCGTACATCTTGAAATAAACCAGATTTACGTTCAAATCCTTTCTTGTGAATATTAGTTAAAGCATCTAACACGACAAGAATGATTCTAATAAATAGATAGAGTTACTTACACACTCGGTTTCTCTTGGACTTTGGCATCTTCAAATACCACGTGGTCTTAAGTATACGGAGCTGATTAATTTTTTACGCCATTGCATTCTTTAAAAATTCAGAATATTTATTACGTAGATTCCCGTAAAATAATTAATAGACGAGCAATGGCAGACCCAAAAGTCCACACTAAAGTAAGTTTTACAATTATAAGCACTTTTCCTGTTCTTACTAGATGGAATTCGCTGTTCAAATGACATGTCAATCTTGTGAAGAGTCCATTAAAACAGCTCTTAATGTACCAGGTAATAACAAACTCTGTTTACATTATAATATTGCTCTGTTTAGGAATTGACAATATTTTTGTTGATATATCAAATGAGTTAGTTTTAGTAGACACATCTCTTCCTTCTTCTACTGTTCAACATTTGTTGGAGAGTACAGGTAAATTAGTTGTATTCCGAGGATTTGGAAGTATGAGATCAGATACTACTGCAAGTCATCATGGAGCTGCGGTAGCTATAATGAAGGGGCGTGGTTATACTAGTGGCTTAGCAAGACTAGTCCAGGTGCAATTATTACTATTTCTTATAAGATGTAATCATTATTAGGTGTCGTCTGATCTTTGTATGATAGAAGGGATTGTTGATGGTTTAACACCAGGAGAAGATCATCATATCAAAATCCATGAATTTGGTGACATATCACAAGGCTGTGAAAGGTAACTTCAAAGACTATCACATATTTTAATGTGTCCCTTTAGTTGTGGTGAAGTATATGGCAAAATAAATAAAATGGTAATAAAATTATAGTAATATTTTATAATGTTTTATATGTATTGCAGGGAGATCTTGGTATTATTAAAGCTGATTCAACAGGTAGAGCAACATTTCAGTTGACATCAGAACAAATCAAAGTCTGGGATATTATTGGAAGATCAATTATAATACACGAAAATTCTCAAGTTTTATCATCTAGGTAATATCTTATGGATAACTGTCTCTAATGTAGCTATATTATATTAGACTACTCTGTGGTATTATAGCTAGATCAGCTGGACTCTTTCAAAATACAAAGAAAGTCTGTACATGTGATGGAGTGACAATTTGGGATGAAGCAAGAAAAAAAACTCATTTATAATTAATTTAATTATGTGCACAATTAACATTTCACGATAAGAGGTGTGGCTAAAACATGGCGACTACTTCAGGGTCTCTTCCTCAACAAGAGCAATCTCCTCCTGCAAACACTCTAAACTCTTTGGCTAAAGGATATCTTGTAGCTTATAATGTCATTCAGACAGGGGGGTAAGACCTACTTATAATAAGTGCAGTTACACAATATGTGCTTTAGATGGGGTCTTATTCTATTTCGGACATTACGATATTTACTAGAAAATGGCCACATGATTGGGTTAAAAGCAGGTGCTCCAGGTTATTATGAAGTAATCAATGATGAAGTAAAGTTATACCAGACACTAGCTATCCTTGAGGTAAGAAATTGACTACATTTGGTCATGTAATCTTCCACTAGATTATCCATTGTATGGTGGGGCTGGTACGTTCAAATGTTATGACAACCTCAATGCAAGTTTATTCTCGTATTTTTATGGTCTGGGGCATCATGGCAGGAGTTCATGGAGTAAGTTAAAATTATTGTATGATACTCATACCAAATTATCTTATAGGTAAGTGACTCTCTTGGAATGTTAATGGCTGTCCTTGCATGGGCCATTTCAGAAGTGATCCGATATTGGTATTATGCTTGTTCTCTCATTGGCAACATCCCTTATTTCATAGTGTATCTGAGGTATATTTTGTGTGTATATATCTTAAATACCTTCTCTGATATTATAGGTACACAATGTTCTATATTCTATACCCTATTGGAGTTCTGGTAAGCAACTATAATATTTTATAATATATTTCTCCACTGATAGGGTGAACTAATGATGATGTTCACAGCTATACCAGTAACCAGGGCATCTCAACAATGGTCTCTAGTCCTTCCTAACCCCTGGAATATGGCCTTTTCCTATTATTACTACATTATCCTTAATGTCATACTGTACATACCAGGTATTAGTAAACCTATTAAACATTGTCTGTGTTACATTTCCTCTATAGTATTTCCCCAACTCTATGGGCACATGATAGTTCAGCGAAAGAAGACTTTGAATGAACCCACAAAGTCTAAACAAGAATAGGATTGACCAATTTAATGAATGATTGTTAATTTTTTGGAATGATTTAAGGAAATTTACAATGATAATAGAGTGGTATCACAAAATCAAATTGGTAATAATCAACCACACTATAAATAAGTAAGCCATGTTCATTTGGCACAAAAGGGGTTAAATAATCGGTCCCTTTAAGCAGTCTCTGCTGCCAACAGAGCCTGCTGTCCACCATAACCTAACAAGGACACAGCATATATCAGTGTAATGAACATTATCATCTTACCAGGTAGGTGGTGCTCCTGACGCTGATGTTCACGCAGTACATTTACAGCCTCTTCTACTTTGCTGCTTAGACTCTCGGGTACTTCCAACATGTGTAAAAGTTCAGAGTTATCCATCTCAAGTAGCATACCAGTGATTTTGCCAGCTTTCTCTGGATGACTAGCTGCTATAGCTCGATACAAATGCTCACCAATTATCTGCTTCTGCTTTTGAGGCTCATTTTGAGCAAGAGTTGACAATGGCTCAGGACCAACATCTGATTGAAGATCAAGTTGAACAGGGGCACCAGGTGGATTACGAGCAGTAGAATTGATCTTAAACTGCTGGGCAGCACTTCCTCCACGAGGAGCTGGTTGTGCACCCATCCTTTGTTGTGGTCCAATACGTTGACTTTGAGGATTACTCGACATACGTTGTCCTGTACCTCCACTTGTGATAGAGCGTGGCACATTAGGACGAGTGCGAGGCACACCAAATCCTGCAGCTGTAAATGGACGATGCATTGGACCACCTTGCCATGGACGATAATTCATAGTTGCATAGAAAGGACGTTGACTCTGTAGTAAAAGAAAAAGCCAGTGTGATCTGTACGCCCTTAATATTAGGGGCACACAGACCAGTCAGCCATAGCAATATATATGTGCTGAAACTGGCAAGTGTGCATATGTACATGTGTGTGTATACAAATATAACATGTGTGAAGCATGTAAGTAAGTGTGTGTGTAGTAGAAGGGAAGAAGACATTTTGACGGATTATATATATTATATTATAATGAGAAAAGGAGGCTAAATCAAGAAGAGGAAATACAATGCAGTTTGGAGCCTGTAATCCTATAATGTAAAGGGGACAAGAGAAGAGCAAGACAGATAATATGTCCACTAAGTATTAATCCAACATCAAATCACAACAAGACTACTTACAACAATTCTAATACACCTGGTTATGTAACCTTAAGTTCTCATAAGGATGGACAACAGCTGGGAAAACAGCATACATATTGTGGAACTAGTGGTGAATATGTTGCGTGCTGATGTATGGGTAGTGTGGTTTGCGTGTCCAATGAAGTCAAAGGTGGGTAGTAAATGATGGTAACGTTGTGTTCAAAAAATGAGTGGGTGGGTAGTAAATGATGGTAACGTGTTCAAAAATGAGTGGGTAGTAAATGATGGTAACGTGTGTTCAAAAATGAGTGGGTGGGTAGTAAATGATGGTAACGTGTTCAAAAAAATGGAAATGTATACTATTTTAGGAACTTGCTATTTATATTAGGTGACCTGAAATAGTCCAACAAGATGACAACTTTTAAGAGCTAACCTTTACACTTCTTGTAGTTATTAAACAATACATTATACTCGTTTTATCTTGTTAATTGCTGGTACTGCCAGAAAAGGAACAGGGAGTATGCACTTCATACATTATAGAGGTAATGGTGACACAATACAAAGTTCTATAATAATAATACTTAATTTTCGGGCGAACTACATGTAGAGGAGACCAACTATCTTACAATACTTGCTACAAATTAATCCTATGAGCAGTAGGCTTGATACAGCACTGAAATAGACAGATCCCAGGTAACACAAATACATCTTACTATTGGCTTCAAACAACAGGCATTCTATGATGGGTGCAATAACGATTACATCTTGGGAGTCCTACAGATTGAAGATGTTGAGATGTCACATTATTTACCACATATTTGCATCAATATAGTTGAGGAGAGAACTATATAACAAAAGTTGAAGCAGGATTTGTAGTAGTAAGTAGGGTGTGATCTACTTTGAGAACAGGACACTGGTTGAATCACTAGGTCTTACCATACTGTTGTTACTTGAGGCTTTGGTATTAACTAATACATCATTATGGCTGCAAACACAAGATGCACAAGGAAAACAGCAGTTCTTACAACTAAAATCTTCACTAGATATGAACAATGTTATATATTGTGTTGAACAACAAAATGGTGGTACTGCTTGGTTACAAAAATGGTGCAAGGGTGGCTTTAGGAATACTATGGTTTTACTGGTTAAAAATTGGATATTTTATACGAATATAGTGGTGGCTGAAAAAGACTGTAGGACTTGAGAGCTCTTACTATTAGCTGAACTAGCAGGCGTACAGTAGGTAGGCGAATAATCAGAAAAAATCTTTGGCATCATCTGTTAAAGAACATTATTAGGTAATCAAATCCTCACCAAATTTTACTATTACGATGTAGTGCTTGATGTAATATTACAGGGTAGTCATTGAGGCTGAAAACGATTGCACAATATTACGATTGTTCTTACCAGTACTTATATTTATAATATTTAGATAGATTGACGAGTGAACACAGAAAATTACTTAGTGATCCACTTAACAACAATGTTGAATTACAACCTTAATTTTTAAATTGGACAATGTTGTGACTGAAAAAGATTGTTGGACAGCAAAATTCAATAACTCTTACCAACATTGATAATAGTTGATTTAAATATAAAGGTGCAGATAAAAAGGCAATATGGCCAGGAAATGACACGATCTATTTTGTAACACCATGTTGTATTATCTTAACGTCACCAAATAACACTTTCAAAAAAGACATTACCAGATACCACTTGGGATTATTATTGCTACAAAACAGTGGGAAACAATATTTGATACCTCTTACTTTTATTTATACAAGTTGAATTTATATCGATAAAATGATTGCTATGTTGAATTAATGGACTTCAAACATTGGGTATTTTATGCTGCAAAGATTGTAGAAAGGCAATAATCGATAGCTCTTACTTCATTGTCTTTAATCAAATAACTTGTGAGGTCATGAAGTCAAATACATCAAAAATGGATGTGTTTCATTCTAAAATATTCAAGTCTTAAATAAACAGGCCAGGACAACTTCCATATAAAAAGGGTAGTGTTTAATACATTTATTACGACATTTGGTGCATGACTGTTAGAAGTAATATCTTACCAATCTTGATACATAAGACACGAAGAACTCATGAGTAACCTGACAGTAAAAAAATACCCACAGAGCCATCCATCACAAACCATTTTATATTAACAAGAGACAAGTACAGACAAAGCAAAAAATCCACAAAAATTATAAAGCTCATTATAAACAGTTATTAAAGCATAACAAAAGAGATATTTGAAGAATAGCTACACAATTTGTGGTAATTGTGAATGTATAATAATTACACAATAAGAAAGATGCTTTAAAGAATAGCTACACAATTTTGTGCATGTATTATAAATTTATAATTATACAACAAAATCCAGCAAAAATAACAATCTTCACTTACAAGAGTGCCTGTCCTTGAACTTGTATAATAGAACTTGCTATCTTGACATGTATTATAAAAATATGCTTCAACTTCTTGATTTAAAAATTGCACGTGAACTTGATAACCAATATATTGCTTTTAAATTTAACGACGTTAAAAAAACACTACATTTAAAAATGCACTACAAGGACATACCAAATGTATGTATAAATACCACATGATCCAGAGAATATATCACATCTTTTAATCCAAGCACCTCATTATACTACATCACACACTGATAAGCTCTTGATTAAGGCCCCACGATCCTTTCCCCTTTTATACGATCGTACACTATATAAAAAGGCTCTCTTTAATGATCCAAATCCATTAGTGTATTATTAGTTATTACACAAGCTATTACATGATACACAGAGTCCTGGAAAATAACTAACATAAAATGTGCAAAGTGTTGTCAACTTACTATACTACAAGTGGACTAAACCTTAATGTATGAAGATGTAATGTGTTATACAATATATGACATACGACATCACAGACAACAACATACAACATCACAGACAACAACAGCCATAAAAAGGATGTGGTAAGAATGACAAGAGGATGTAGAAAAATAACAGGAAGAGATGAAAGAATTACCCAACTATCATCTTCAAGAGCCCTTTTTACTTGACAATCTAGTGTTTGTGGTGTGTTGTGATGTGGTGTGTGTGTGTGTGTGTGTGTTATATATATTGCGAACTGACCTGTATTCCTGGCATGTAATAAGGAGGATAAACCTGCATCTGACCTTGAGGCATGCCACGAGCCATACGTTGCATTCGTTGGGCAGCAAGATGAGCTGCACGTTCTTCTTTGCGTTGAGCTAATGCCACATATAAAGGCTTTGAAACAACAATACGACCATTCATCTCTGTCACAGCTTTAGTAGCTTCCTCAGGTGACGAAAAACACACAAATCCAAACCCTTTGCTGTGACCATTCTCATCTACCATCACCTAATAGAAACATAATTTTATTACTATTATATTAAATAATTATCACACCTACCTTAGCACTTGTTATGTTGCCAAACTTAACAAACTCAGCTCTCAGTTTATCATCATCAAAGTCATCCTCCAAGTTCTTGATGTATAAATTCACTCCTTGGTAACGGGAATATCTCTCCTGACGTTGTTCCTCTCTTCTACGCTGCAGTTCCATTGAACGTTCATTTTTCTTCTGGGCTCTTCCACAGTAAATTTGCTTGCCACTTAAAATAGAATTGTTCATTTCTTCTACAGCCTATAAAGAAAACCCAGTCATAAAGAAGTGAGCAATACTTGCATCATACCTTAGCAGCAGCATCATGACTCTCAAAACTGACAAAACCAAATCCTCGTGATCGATAAGTTACATCTCTCATCACCACTGCAGACACAATATTGCCATACTTTTCAAATTGAATTCGTAGTTTTTCATCATCAAACTCATCCCCAAAGTTCTTGACATAAACATTTGTATAATGTTGATGAGCTGTACTATTATGTATTCGGTCTTTCCTGGGAACAAACTTCCCTACATATCTAAAAAAGGACATATATACATGTAATATGGATGATCTAAACCTCACTAACTAACTAACTATTATATTGAACCTACACTTTCATTTCATTCAATAATTTTCCATTAACTTTGTCAATAGCTAGATCAGCTGACTCCTGCTTGTCAAAATGGACAAACCCAAACCCTTTAGATTGCTTGTTTTCATCCATAGCAACCTTTGTGTGATAACAGAATTCATTATAACTAGTTATAACCGGATTTGTTAAGTAAGCACAACAAGTCATGAATATAATTATAAAGTACCTTGCAAGAGAGGATATTTCCAAAGGCACTAAAGGTGTCATAAAGAGCTTTGTGGTCGATAGACTTGTCTAGATTTTTAATGAAGATATTTCCAACACCAGATCGACGGAGAGATGGATCACGTTGAGACCACATAATACGACAAGGTTGTCCCTTAATAGGTTCATAATTCATTGTGTCAAGGGCACGTTCAGCTATATAATGATAGAAATTAAAAAATAATAGATGGATAGATTTTTACCATCAGCTGGTTGCTGGAAATTAACATAGGCATATCCTAAAGATCGCTTCGAGATAAGATCACGACATACACGAATTGAGAGTACAGGACCTGCTTTACTAAACTGCTCGAATAGCATCGCTTCGTTGATATCGGGAAGAAGGTCGCCAACGTAGAGGGATTGAAGAGGATAACTAGGAGGTGGATTGACTGCCATTGCTATATCCTAAAAAAGAGATTAACATTATGACAAAAATCTTTACACCTTACCTGCCAAGATATCTGAGGTCGAGAGCTAGTTTAGTCGTCGAGAAGAGAGAGATTTTTTTACGATTTTATTAATTTTAAACTTTTTTTGTTTTTTTTTAACTTTTTATGAAAAAAGCGGCCTAACCTACCTACAAGTCGACAAGAAGCGCAGTAGTGCAACTTCTTGTAAGTGACTTGGCAGCAACCGTCTTTCTCAAGCAACGTATTTAATACGCACAATCACGTGATGTCATGTGAATTTCGTAATCGTAATTGCGTAATCGGAAATGACCTCATGTTGATGTCATTGTAACCGTATTTATTATGTTTAACTATTATTATCAGCAAACTTTAAAAAAATTAGAAAACATGGCCACAGCAACAAGTGTTGGAGAACTGAAAGACACTTTAGCTCAATATGAAGCTCAATTTCATCAAGTAATTGATGTCATACATTCATTTGTTGCCATGACAACATATTTCTTTTAAAGGTGGAGGCTGCTTTGACAAATGACCCAGAAAATGAAGAACTGCTGAAACTTAAGACCGATCTTCAGGTAGAGTCTACTAATATAATTGTATCATGTAAATCCCTCCCATGTCATTTTAACTTACAAATAATTACACATTTTGTATCATAAACATTTTTGTTGCAATAATAAAATGAGTGGGTGTAACATATATATATATATATATATATATATATATATTATATATATTATTTTGTTATTTAGGAAGTTATTAAATTGACAAAAGACTTAATAGAACTTGCACCTCAGGTAAGTTCACCCTTTTTATAATACATTATAATTATTATCATAAAAACTATAATTATACTTCCTCAGAAAAAGAAAAAAGCATTATCTGGAGAGTGGAAACAAGGTGATCCTTGTAAAGCAATATGGAGTGATAATGGAAAGTAAGATTCTTAATATTATATAATGTTTATTATACTACATTAGATATTTTAATGCTATTATTGACATGATATCAGATGATGGACAAACATGTACTGTTACATTTGATGGATATGGAACAACAGAAATTGTTAGAGTAGATGATCTCATGTCAAGAGATTGGGAGGCTCCTATGATGCCAGTAGAAAGAGAAAGAACAAAGACATCAAGGTAATAAATCTTTTATCCTTTATTTAGTTATTCTTCTCTTTAGACAAAAGAAAGAGGAATTAAGAGAACTAAAGAAGAAAAAAGCAACAAAGAAGTTAGTAAGAATGCAAGAAATTGAACAACATCGTGAAGGTGAAAAACAAAGATGGAAAAACTTTACATCCAAGGTACTCACTATCTTATCATATATATTATCTACATTATAATATGTTTAGTCTGCTCGTCAACGTGGTGGTCCTATTAATAGTAAACAAAAAAAGAGTATATTTGCTGTTCCCGATTCTATTGAAGGAAGAGTAAGAGTATTATTTACATACTAAGACAACATTATCTTTATTAATAGGTTGGTATAGGTACATGTAATATAGGAGGCAAAGGAATGACTGGATTCTCACAACCTAAAAGTTATCTTCATTAAAACATCAGTTCACACACACACACACAACTATATCTTGTTATTTCTAATAAAGTGGAGTTTGCCATAATATGCAGATCATAGCAAAAATGTTTTTATTTATAAAACAAGTGAATAAAGTACACAATGGTAAAATGTTAATTCAAAAATACTAGGAGAGCTAGTCATATTATGATAGCTTGCCTAGTTCCATTTTCTTTATGACACGCCCTCCATGATATAATAAACCATCAATCATTCCAGCTACAGTGAAGACTCCACCCACTATAGCACAGACACTAGTTAGAAAGTGTGTAAATGAATGTTGATATTCAGTTAGTTGAACTAATAATGGTGATATATCATATATGAAAAAAACACCTAAACACAACAGATATAATAAGATCACATACAATGTGTCATTGAAATACCTGGTAAACCATTCTCTCCAGTTGCTGCACGAACTGGTCTCTGATGTTTAGTAACAGCAAATTGGTTTGTAGCTAATGCTTTGCCTTTTAAATTATAATATATAGTTGGTACAACTTTGACAAAATATTGAAACATTATTCCTCCTAAGAAAAAGAACTTCATCACATGAACATACTTAATGTTACAACATACCTTGTTGTGTTGAGGTATCTGTAGCATTATGACCATCAAGAGGATTTATAATACCTGGATAATCTCGACCAAAAGACAACTTTTTAATTGTATGAGACATATTGAAAAATTTGACTCCAAAAGGTTGTAAATCATGTACTATAAGAATTATAAGAATTAAACAAATGTCTTCTACATGAACTTACCATGTACGGAGTGTTGTTGGAAGCTTTTCCCAGGAGCAAAGTGAAAATTACCAGCCACTTTACTTACATCTATTAAACCATACACATGACAGCCTTCATTCATTTGTTCCTTAATCTGATTGGTCCAACCTTCACGAACACATTGCTCAATACTTGAAGGATCGCTAAATGCCCATCCTTTCTTACGATATGCTTCTCGTACTTGTTCACAAGTATTACAACAGGAGAGTTCAGGTGTTTCTGCTCCATAACAGCTCCCACATGTACTATTACCTGGAGCACTCTCATCTCTTGCTAACTCTGATTTTGTTGGTTGTTCATTAATAACTTCACCATCCAAATTTAGTCTTTGCTTGTACATGGTATGCTCTACATCAAGTTGATGTTCACCGGATACATCCATTACATCAATACTAAGATCTATAATAAATATCACATGACTATCACATGATTAGAACTATTAACGAACATAAACATGGTGCTCGATGAAATACAATGTCAATGTTTATTTGTAGTTTTTCTCCTCTTGACGTATCCACATAGAGTTCCTGCTTTACCTAACAATGTTAATTAAGTATTATATTGAAGTCTGGTTATATTCTAAATACATAACTTACATCTATTGTAAGATAGTACGTTAGCTCTGATAAGAACAGTATTAAAATAATCACTGAACTGATGAGAGTTACTATATACAATACATTCATTATGGTCAATCTTTATAAATTAAACTTACTAGTGGCTCCACTAAATGTCTTGATCTTAAAGTCTTCTAAAGTCTTGGAATACGCATCCAAGTTTTTCAGGCGAGCCCACATCGAACTCATGGTGTTCTTTCACAGTTTGGTGAAGGCGTGTATGTTCTACTAGCATCAGCCACACCCTTTTCCTTTGAGCAACTTCAAGGGCTGCACGCTATCGCAATACTTCAATGTAAAATAATACTATGTCTTGGAACCTAAATGTATTAATTTCGTATTAAAGTATGTTTTTTAATTAGTTAATAGCACATTGTCTATACAATGATGACATCTACCAAGACTCAATCTGCAGAATATACTAGAGGAGAAGTAGCTCTGCACAAGACACCTCAAGATTTATGGATTATTATTGATGGCAAAGTCTATGATGTTACTAACTGGTTAAAACATCATCCTGGTGGAAAGAGGGTTATACAACATTATGGAGGAGAAGATGCTACAGTGAGCTCATTGCAAAAAATAATTAATGATATTAAATTGTTTGTAGCTTGTCTTTGAGTCTTTTCATAGAAACAAAAAATTAGCGAGAGCTTACATGAGTAAGTTTTATATTGGTAATATTGTTGAAGAAGAGAGAGAGGTAAGAGAGTTATTGTAGAAAAGTTTATATAAAACATTTCTTTTTGATAGCTATCTGAAATCAATAAAGACTTTTTACGACTTAGAAAGGAACTTTTTGATAAAGTTAGTTATTATAACATTCAATTACAATGTTAATTATCATTTGACGATAGGGATATTTTAAATTTGATGAAATCTATTATATACTGTGGTTTCTTCATGCAGTTCTCTTTGAGGTAATAGGAATAGCTATTCTATGGTGGTTTGGTACGGGTTGGATTCCATATATAATAGCTCTATTTTGTGTTGTAATTGCACAGGTATATATTACATCATATTATAAGAGATCATGAGAATCTATTTAGGTACAAGCATTGTGGGTAGCACATGATTTTGGACACTTTGTCTATAACAGTTGGAAGTTAAATTGCTTTCTTCATAATATATCCATGGGGTTTTTCCAAGGGTGGTCTGCTAGCTGGTGGAGATTTCGTCATAACCAACATCATGCAAAACCCAATATGGTTAGTATATATATATATCAATGTTATTATGACAATCATTTTGTGTTCTAGTTTAATGTAGATCCTGATATTGGAGAATCTATAATTATTGTTGGAAATGTTGTTGCAGAGCAGGTAATAATTATATCATAGAGTAATTGATAACTAGTATCTATCTTAGTGGGGAAAAAATCACTGGGGTAAACTCCCTTATCAACATCAACATAAATACTTTATTCTCAGTGAGTCTATAATAAAAGTTATAAAACTATCTCTACTCTATTTATTATGTAGCATTTGCTTTAATGCTGGTACCCATATATTTTAAAATTGATCACATTATCTATATCATTCAAGAAAAAAAGTGGGAGGTACATTTGTCAGTACAAACAATATTGTAATTATAATTATGTTTACTTTGACAGCAAATTCCATGGGCACTTACATTTTACTTGCGCTGGCATATAGTGTTTTCACCTCTTTTAGGAGGACTTTGGGGATCATTTATATTTTATATGTTAATGAGGTTAGTATAATAGTATTGTTTGTGGTATCATGTGATTAGAGTAATTAATGGTAAGAAATATGTCCTGTTATTATAGTGAATTATAATACAATAGAACATTAGAAAGCTATTGGATGGTTTTAGTCTCTTATACTAATCATATGCCAATGGAAGTGGTAATGCCAGGACAAGTTGAAGAGGACTGGCCAACAATGCAGGTAATGGTAATATTATTGTAACAATGTTTAATTATATTTTAGATGAGAGGAACACGTAATGTAAAACCTGATTGGTTCTGGAACTGGTTTACAGGCAGCCTCAACCTTCAAATTGAACATCAGTATGTTTTAAATGGTTCTTATTACTTGCTCTTTTCTCATTTACTTAGTTTTTTTCCTACCATGCCAAATTATAACCTTGTCAAAATTCAACCATATGTAATGGAATTTTGCAAAAAACATGGTCTGGAGTATCAACAAAAACCTGGTCTAATTGCTATTCTTGACATCTTTAAGGCTTTACAAGAGTTTGGTCAAACATGGAAAAATGCATGGGATTCAATACCTAATTAACTGTGTCAATATACTAATTTAATTGTTGGTTTCACCAAACAGTTTGTTGATTGTATTAATATTTTTATATATTTTGCAAGGGAGGTTGCAATACTGAATGGGAGCATACAGATGTAAACACAAGTCACAGCTGACTGTAACAGATACAGTCCTTCCTCTGAATACTCACAGTTAATACCAAGTTATTAATAATATGTTATAACACCTCTATCGTATAACTTAGATGATGTAAGCTTTTATGTTATTTAGAGGGAGTGGTCCAACGCCACCACATGACTTTCATTCTGTCCCAAACTGCACCGAAGGAGTCTAATGCTGGTCGTACATCAAGATATATTGGTACAGAATTATCAGGTTGAGGTTCACAACCATAATAATCAATAACATAGCGTACTTTCTGACCACACCTATCAATTACCCAGTCGTGACGATCAAAGGGTAACTCATATCTAAATGGACACATACAAATGGATACATAGATTACAACAATTGACTGACCCTAGCCAGGATCTAAAACGAGCTCTTGGTGAGAAATCTTTAGCTCTACCTCTAAAACTAACCAGTTTAGGAAATCTACATTCACTAAAACAAGATATGACTACGTGATACTTGTGACACTTACTGAGCATGAAGTGCCTCCCATTTCAAAACTTCTTGCCACGCCTCCTCATTATTTCGATTATGAATAGCAATAATGTGTCTCATATCCTCTTCTTTCAGTTCTTCATTAGTCCATTTCCACCCCTAAACAACAGGGGCATCTCATTATCACATATTGTGTTGGTTGTTTCTAATTTACAATCAAACAGAACAATATGATAAATTCTTATAGTACAAAGAAATACCTTTCGAATCATTGCATTAAAAAACATTTGTTCTGAAGGATACACCCATTTCTCGTTCTCTGTACCAAATTTGGGAATTGATGATGTTTCACGGTCTTTTGAAAGTGAGAATGGTTGATCCGGTAGTGGTTCTTGACTCAATCGAGGAATCTAATTATTGTTAAGAAAGTTTATAACAAGAGTTGAACTAATACCATATTCCTTGGATCAAGTTCATCAGAACCTTCAACATGACTACCAATAGGACATTGTGTACTCTCTTTTTTCTCTGTTTTTTTTCCAGCTGGACATTCAGCAGCCATTTTGGTATGCTTATCGTCTGGTTGGTAGGAAGTGATGTCAAATATAGTCCAGACAGGACGTCATCGCTGTAGTAGTAGTATAGTACATTATGTATTACAATTATGAACATAAAAAGTTAGTTACTCCCAATTTTTAGTAAAAGTTTTGTACCATGAGTTTACCTGATCTACTAAAAGATGTAAATTCTGCTGGCCATCATGACCAGCCATCAAGTGTATCGTCAACACCTATTCTCCATCACGAAGCTTGTAAACCAAAGAAGATCGCTGTCTCTCGATGTGATACACGATCGCCACAATCTGTGGATTTTGAATGGGAAAGTGATTCTGTAAGTTCACTTGATGAAGGTGAAGCAGCTTGGGACGCATTGGGAAGAATGAATTCAATTAGAAGATCAAATCGATTCGACAAACCTCAATTACTAACTGTAGAATTGAATAGAACTTCCCAAGGATATGGTTTAGAATTGGAAGGAAAGTCACCACCTGTTATCCACGCTGTGTGTAAGTAAATTATCACTAATTACTAGTACTACATATGTATTTTAGCTGGTGGAGCTGAAGAGAAAGGACTTCGTTCTGGTGACAGACTACTAGAGGTCAACGGAGCATCAGTACGGACCTTAAGTCATCAAGAAGCTGGTCGTTTAATAGCTAAAGATGGTACTATATAATATAATATAAATGTGACTGTATTTATTTATTATACAGATAGTGTTATCCTATTGGTACACACTGTTAAACCAACAATTACTCCTAGTGGTAAAATTGTATACTCTGGTTGGCTATACAAAAGAGGAGGAACAGGCATGACCCCTCGAAACTGGCGTCAAAGATGGTTTGTAGTTCGTGATGATTGTGTAGCTTATTACTATCCCTCACCTGATGTAAGTATATATGAATGTATAATATATTAGATTTATTTAAATAGAAACATGCTATGAGAAATTTGTAAAATGCCAGGAAGTTTATATAACCTAGTGAACTAGGCAGACTTCATTTACTATAATACATATAACACACCTAACAACAGTATAGTCTATACATCTTTATAGGATACATCTCGTCCATTGGGTGCTATTGTTCTACATCATTATACTATTAGCAAAGCAGGTAGTGATGTCAAACGTCTATATGCTTTTAAGGCGACTAAAGGTGGAGTAAGAACATACTATTTTGCTGCAGAAGATGAAACAGAAATGAAAAGGTAACCATTTTCTTGAGCCAATAATGTTGTTTATGTTCCCTTGTGAAGATGGGCACAAGTATTTACTGAAGCTGCCAATTTGGAAAATAGAGTAAGTCCTTCATACTCACAGAACTTTGAGGTCTTTTGAGTTGATGTTTTATCAAAAGACATGTGTTCCCTTTTATTCTTAAAAACACACCTGTCTTGTTTTGAGACCAGCTGTTATGTCTATAAAAGCACTTCCCTTTATTCATACTTGCTATCTTAGCTAATAGCATGATGATACTAACAGTTTGATAATACTAACAGCATGATGATACTAACAGTTTAATAATACTAATAGCATGATCATACTAACAGCTTGATGATATTAACAACATGATCATATTGATAGTTTGATCATACTAATAGCTTAATGATACTAATAGTATGAAGATACTAATGCTATTATCATACTAATAGCTTAATGATACTAATAGTATGAAGATACTAATGCTATTATCATACTAATAGCTTAATGATACTAATAGTATGATGATAATGATGATATTACTTATATTATGTATCTCTTAGGAACAAGTCCATATAACAGGAAGTGCACAAAATGTCAGTGTAAGTGCACTATCAATTAAAGATCCAGAATGTTATGGGAACATATACAAACAAGGCAAAGGATTACTCGGTTGGAAAAGAACATATTGCATTCTTAAAGTAAATATCAATTGTAACATCTTGTGCAATATATTATAACAGCTGTCTTTTATTGTTTAGTGTAAACAGCTCTTCTTTTATTCTAATATGGCAAACAGAACAGCTCAAGGTGTCCTTAATTTACAAGGATATGAAGTCTCTTGTGGTAGAAGTAAAGACAAACGATATTATTTTCATGCTGTACCAAAGGATAACTCTCTTAAAACAATTAATTTCTACACAGAGTTTGATAGTGAAAGAGAAAGGTATGTATAGCATGAGTGAGTCATGTGATATGATGTCATATCATGTGACTTGTAATAATGTTATTTCCTATTATTAGATGGGTTGATGCGATACACCAGTCAATACAAGGACCTACTCCATTACAAAAGACACCATGATATGTTGTATTATGTAATTAGGTACATTCTTCATATCTTTATCTTTTTGTATCTCTTTATATTCTGAATGCTATGAATAATTTATATTTTAATAAAATTACTAATCACAGGTTGATATAAAATGTCATTTGAGGAAGAAACCATTATCGTAGCTAATTCTAATGATGAGAGTGTTAAAGATGTGGTTACTTTTGACACTATTAACTCTATCCTTTTCTGACAAGCAATTATAACAATTTCATAGTTTGTTAAACAATAGTAATCCACAAAAGCAAATACCTGGGCACAAAGCCAAGATTATATTAAATAAAGGGAGTGGTCCAGCACCACCAAATAACATGGAAGGAGCCTAATACTGGTAGTATCAGGTTGAGGTACACAACCATAATAATCAATTATAGGATACATTTGACCACACCTATCAATTACCAAGTTATTACAATCAAAGGAATATTATATTTAATGGACACATACAAATGGATACATAGATTACAACAATTGACTGACCCTAGGCTAGCCAGGATCTAAAACAAGGTCTTGGTGAGCAATCTTTAGCTCTACCTCTAAAACTACCCACACTAACACAAGATATGAAGCATGTGACACTGAGCATAAAGTGTTTAGTTGGAAATGACCAGCAGACAATGACATCTCATTATCAAACATGTTCTTGTAAATGTTTTTTATATTTTCTTTATATTTTTCCTATGAATATTTTTTTCATTTTGATTTAATTATGAATGCTATTAGAGAAAGGTCATGAGGTGATGAGAAAGGTCACTCCAGTTAGGGCTAAAGACAGTAATGTCTACTTCACTGGTAGCTGATATCAAGGAGTCTAATATTAAGAACACTCAATCTGCAGAATATACTAGAGGAGAAGTAGCTCTGCACAAGACACCTCAAGATTTATGGATTATTATTGATGGTAAAGTCTATGATGTTACTAACTGGTTAAAACATCATCCTGGTGGAAAGAAGCTCATACAACATTATGGAGGAGAAGATGCTACAGTTTGTATTATAACTTGCAAAACTAGTGTTAAATAATCCATTATTTGTAGCTTGCCTTTGAGTCTTTTCATAATAACAAGAAACTTGTACGTGGTCACTTGAGTAGGTTTTATATTGGTGATATTGTGGAAGAGGAGAGAGAGGTAAGTAACTAGGTGTGACAACTAATGATAACCTCATATATAACACATAGTTAACTGAAATAAATAAAGACTTTTTGAGACTAAGAGAAGACCTCATTCAAAAGGTACCAGTACAAGATAATATTTGTCATTATTGATTCTAATTATAGGGGTATTTCAAAGTTAATCCCTTCTATTTTGGGTTCATGTTTGCTCATATTGTACTCCTTGAGATACTGGGGTTTGCTATCTTATGGTGGTATGGTACTGGGTGGATACCATACTTAACTGCTACTCTATGTTTAGTGACATCCCAAGTAAAATTAAGAGAGATTGTCCATTTCAAATTGAACCAATATTTCTAGGCTCAAGCAGGATGGTTACAACATGACTTTGGTCATCGCAGTGTTTTCAACAGCTCCACATTAAATCGTATTGTCCATGATATCTCCATTGGATGGTCAAAGGGCGTGTCCAGTGGATGGTGGAACTTCCGACATTATCAGCACCATGCTAAACCTAATGTGGTTAGTAACCACACCCACCAATTAAATAATAATTTATTATTCATTAGTTTCTTAAAGATCCTGATATTACTATCGGCTATGCTTTTCTTTTGGGTAAAATTGTACCTGAAAAGGTATTATATCAATACATATCTCTTGTCCATTTTATGTCATTATATAGTGGGGTAAACGCCATTGGGGTAAATTACCTTATCACTATCAACACAGATACTTCTTCTTTAGTGAGATAATAAACATAACTTAATAACTAGCCCAACCCTCTTATTACTGCAGCCCTTCCACCTTTACTGCTACCAATCTATTTTCATATCGATGTGGTTATTTATTTATTTAAAAGCAAAAAATGGCAGGTATAGGACAATACCATGGTTGCCATAGTTACGTATTTATATATAGGATATATTGTGGATGCTTGGGTTTATATATCGATGGCATTTTATGTTTTCTCCACTACTTGGAGGATTTTGGGGATCATTCAAACTATATTTCTTTGTGAGGTAGACACATTATATACATGTATATCACATGTGAATTACATGTGATATACATGTTATAAACATTCTTAGTGCATGTTATAATATGCATGTTGTAAACAGCATATCCTATTTATGTAATACGTATAATAATATATGTAGGTTTTTTGAGAGTCACTGGTTTACATGGGCTACACAAATAAGTCACATACCAATGGAAATAAACGTGGATCAACGAAGAGACTGGGTAACATTGCAGGTTAGATATATTATCACACCTCCTCTTAATTAATCTACCACTAGTTGGCGGGAACTTGTAATGCTGAGTCTAGTTTATTTTGGGATTGGTTTTTGGGTCATTTGAACTTCCAAATAGAACATCAGTAAGTTACAATAACTTGATATGATGACCATATATGGTATATAGTCTATTTCCAACAATGCCACGTCATAACTTCATCAAGGTCCAACCATATGTAATAGAATTCTGTAAGAAATATGGATTAGACTATCAATTAAAACCAGTCTGGACTGCATTTGGTGATATCATAAGATCATTGAAGGAATCTGGTGAAATCTGGTTAAATGCGTGGGAAACAGCATCTCTACTCAAAAAGGAGTAACAAAAATATGTCTATTACGTATATTGTCTGCTTTTATTGACATGTTTTAAATTATGCAAGTTTATAAATGTAATAACATTGTATTTACCAATATGTGTTGCTATGGAAACACGTCATGGTGGTAGTGGGATAGGGACCATCTTAGTCATTGGTATTGTCTTGTGTTCAATACATGTGTCACACGCCCACTCAGCATTATCTTCACGAGTCAAAAGATCATATGCAAGTTTACTCATACCGGCACATTGTCGATGATACCACTTTTCACACCCACTCTCACACTGAATACCTTCATCTTCATCTTTCACTTCCTCGTCACATATACCACAGGGAAAATCATTAAGAGGGCGAGCCACTTTGTGTCCAAGTTCCTGCTCATCCTCCTAATAAAAAAGATATGGACACTCAACTAATAAATTTTAAGTTAAAAACCTCTTCAAGATCACTTCTATCTTCTTCAGAGGACATACTGAGTTCTAACTAATGCCCATTTCATTCTAATTAATGCCCATTATGCATGTGGTGGTACTATGGCTGTTCAAGTGAAGTGTTTCTCTCATAGTTATATTTCGACAGCTTCTCAATTGACTGCAAGGTATCTTTACTTTATACAAATAGTTATCTCTCTTTTCTCAGATTGAAAGGATTATGTCAAGATACAGGTCGTTCTGGACAGTTTCAGTCAGTGTGATGATCATTTTATTTAAGAGTCATAACTGTTTTACAGGTCAGAATTAGTAGGTGTGGCTGTTAAACAGGTTGTTGTAGCAACAACTCATTTTGTTCTGTTAATGGATGATGGCCGCGTCTATCGAATTCCTTATTCTTTAACAAATGAGTTACCTAAAGAGAAAAGGTGTGATCAAGGGGTGTGGTTATTAGATGTAATCATTTCATACTTAGTGAGGAGGAAGGTGGTTCAACTAGTAATGTCATGTCTAGGGGGGATTCACCTCGTGGTGACCATGAGCCCCAAGGATTCTCGTCATTTGCGTGAGTTTATGATCTTTATGATAATTTATTAATTATTTTATAGTCAACGATTTAGTAACCTTATCTCACGAAGAGGAAGATTAAGTGCGCGAAGAATAGAACGTCGTCCTGATAGACTGGGACGTACTCTGTTATCTCGTGCTCCTGTTGTGCCTGTGTCTGAAATTCCAGAGGAACTTATTGAAGAAGCAATGGCCGTGCTACAAGGGAAATCACGAGATGTAGTAATTAGAGAATTACAACGTACTGTAAGTGCAAATGGACGGATGGATGAATGGATAAATGTTGAATGGATAAATGGTTAATGGATAAATGTTGAATGGATAAATGGTTAATGGATAAATGTTGAATGGATAAATGGTTAATGGATAAATGTTGAATGGATAAATGGTTAATGGATAAATGTTGAATGGATAAATGGTTAATGGATAAATGTTGAATGGATAAATGTTGAATGGATAAATGTTGAATGGATGATCTGTTAATCAGAATCTTGATGTCAATACTGCTGTTAATAATCTGTTGAGTCGAGATGATGATGAGGGCGGAGTTAGTGAAGAAGACATTGCTCTTGTTCCTTCTGGAGGTAGTTGTGTAACCATGGTAACCATAATTTAATTTAATATAATTAGATGAATTATTGACGCTACTTGGATCAGGGGCTCTGGGAGAAGATGATTTAGAAGAATTATTAATAATGTCTGGTCGTAATAGAGATGAAACATTTCGTAGAGAAGGACGACCTTCAGCCATTTATAGTGATCCATTAGTTGCTCAAGAAATTCGTTCTTGGGTGACTTTAGCTGATCGTGCAGCCACAGGGAATGGTGCTACCTCATCTAGTGGAGGACCATCAACGTCTTCTCTATCTGGTGGTAAAACAAAGGGGTGTGGTCAAGGTAAAGAGAGCTCTAATACAACATCAGTTCATTTTGGGACACATTCATGTTGGAGAGAAGGAGATGTAAGTATTAACAAGTTAGATTTATAACCACACCCCTCATTAGGATTCTAAGAGATTTTCAATCATAGCTGCTACTTCATCAGAACTTTTAGCTGTTGATGATAAAGGTCAGTTGTTTGGCTGGCAATGGTCATGTTTGCTCCCTCCATCAACACCTCATCCACGTTCTATTGAACTTGGCCTTCAAGAAGAAGTGATACGATATTTATCAGCTCGTGTTCTTAGAGCAAGTGTAGTTACTGTTTCTGGTAAAATAGCTACTTGGTTAGATCCAACTGTTGCAAGATATGGACAATGTTTAGAGCATGTAGCTTCTTCTTTTACTGAGTTAGCTGGGGAAACTGTTGTCTATTTAACAACATGTGAATTATTTTCTACAATCTACACAGAGTCTGGAAGAATTTATTGGTGGTAAGATATAATTGATAGTAATTGTTGTTATTGATGTAATTATAGGGGTGTCCTCCCATTTTCTGAGAGAAAATTACTTATATCTCAAGTCCAAGATAAGAACAGATCTTTTCATCATAATGGCTCAATGCTTAGTGGAGGAGGGGGAGGGGCTAAAAGTGACACTGTTCAAGAAGGCTCTCAAGTGTGTCTCCGCTCACGTCCTATTTATTCATCGGGATGTCGTGGTATTTATATCAAAGGGTCAACATTGAAATGTGGTATATTGCAAGAATCTGTATTCTCTTTAAGTGAAAAATGTCGATTTAAAATTATTGATGATGTTTCTAGTGAGAGGATAGAGGCAATGGAAGTAGATCAAAGAGATTTATCACAACCAGGTCCATCTATTGGTAGGTGCAGTCTTGTTGCTATGGCAACATATAAAGTTGACTTTTATAGGAAATAAAAGACCACACCCATTTGATGAAGAAGAAGAGACTGAAGAGAATAAAAAGGAAATAGAGGAACTGTGGTCGTTGCGTGATGTTGTGTTTCTTTCTCCTCCTCTCTCGTCAACTCCTCTTGGTACAGTTGTCAAATTAGATGGTCTATATGCAGCTGTACTGTTTCCTACTCTTAATGAGGGGGAGGGCCCAGATGAAGAAGGTGATAAGAGTGTATTATCTCATTGTCGTCTATTACGTCGAGATGATTTAGTGGTTTGTGCTACTTAATGTGTCATTTATATAATGTATGTATCAATTAGGTCATACCAGGAACTGGTACCAGTTTTGATCCAGTTTGTGTCCAGACAACACCTAAAAAATTAAAGTTAACTCCAGAAAGTAATGTTTTAGCATTAACTGCTGATATGAGAGGTATATATGTGATAATAGCTAATCAAGGTACATCAACTACATGTAAACATTATTAATTGAAAGGCTAATTATAGGGACACTCTCCTGCTGTACTTTTAATTTGGAAACTACTAAATTATCATTATCATGTAATTTTCCAGAGCCATCAGCTCATTTTTTGTCTCTCCAATTGTTGCCACGCCCACCTTTAAATCCCCCTCCCATGCAATTAATATCTTTAGGTCTATCATTATGGCTATTAGTTGATTCGTCTGGAGGGTTATACCCACTAGCAAAAGACAGTATGGGTGGTATGAAACAACTACCATTACTAGTAAGATAGATATATAAACAATATTAATATCTTATAATTATTCATTAGAATTTACCTCCAGTACAAGCTATTACTAACACTCCTTTCTCCTCTAAACAAGTATTAGTAGCTATGGTATTTCAACCACAACAATTAATACCTTTACTGAGACAAGCTAATTTATCAGCATTGAAAGAGTTTCTCCAAAAACTACCCTCACCAGGTGGTAAATGTGATTATTTATTGGTCCTTTATAATCTATATAATATAGATGTTGAACAATATCTTAGAGAGAGAACACATGGTGGTTGTAATATCCTTCATCTGTTAGCATCTCTTGCTTCTCCTGTACCTCCAACTCCTACTGCTCATAATAACAGTGGGCGTGGTCGTCCCACTCAACCAACTGGATTGCGTGAAATAATGCATCAGGCATTGCAATTAGCTTCAACATCAGGTTAGCTCCACCCATTTTTGGATCATTATTGAGTCCACCTCCTATTAATAGAGTCTAGATTATGGAATATAGGTGTTGATAATATTGGAAGTGAAGAAGAAATTGAAGAGACTGAGAGAGAAGATCGAGAGTCGGCCATATTGTCATTATTAAGTCATCTCTCGTCTTTATCAAGTTTATTTCATGATACATTCATTGATCTTCTAACAGAGATCAATTTAACTGGTTACACACCTTTTATGGCAGCAGTAGCCAGTAAAGTAAGCTAGTTAAACTACACTATATATTTATATCATCTTTGTTAATTAGAGTTATAATGTTGCCTTGCATTTACTGGAATTGGCTCACAATTTAACTGATGGAGACGAGGAGTTACTTTCTACAATGATATATCCTTCAAGTAGTCATCTTGATGACAATCCTTTATTTATTCTATGTCATAATGATCCATGTTCCTTTACTTGGACTGGAGAGGAACATATACACCAAGTTAGTGACTAGAACTTGACCTAGTTCACCTGACTTTCCTATATTTTAGGACATATTTGAATGTCGTACGTGTGGTTTGACTGGCAGTTTATGTTGTTGTACTGAATGTGCCTATACATGTCATCGTGGTCATGATTGTAGCTTCAAAAGAGCCTCACCCAATGCTTATTGTGATTGTTGGGAGAAATGTAGTTGTCAAGCATTAGCACAAGGAGATGACTCGACTCGTATGTTGCTACTTCATAAACTATTAGGGCTGAACTTTCTCTCTTCACATACTAATGCTCGTGGTGAACATCTATTGGGAATGCTTATTGGTAAGTATGAAAGTTCCTTTAATTGAATAGCTCCTCTCCCTAGGTACTGTTGCTAGGCAACGACGAGAGCAAGGTCAGTGGACAGGAAAGAAAACTAGTTCTTCACTTCGCCAACGTACATCTCGTTTTGAAAGCTCTCATGCTGAAGTCCCTGTGCATAATTTTAACCCTCCAAAGTAAGTTGTCGATGATGTTGTAATGATGTCATAATGATATCACCAGATTTGCTAATCGTGTTTTGATGGAGGTGATGGAAGATTGGCCTAGTGTTAGAGCAGCTTTACTTTGTGAGGGTGAAACTAGTGAGGGGGGAGGAGGTGGAGGAGGAGGGGTGTGGCCATTTTTCTTATCACCCTTGGAACAACATCGTATTTTAAAGGCTCAATCAAGTACAAAACATTTGGACTGTCTATCATACACATTATTATCAAAGACCACTCACTCAGTGAGTAAATAATTAATCTTTATACAATATTAACTACAATTATAGTTTGTAGAGACATTACTGACTACATTAGTCAGCAGAATATCTCCTGAAAGAAATGATGAAGAAGCTGTACTGTCATGTCAGCGTTTTCTACGTTCAATACTTCGAGTATTTGTAATCTGTGAGTTGGAAAAAATTAGTGGAACAGATGTTATTGCAAATAATAAAAGAAAAAGGTGCATATTAATAATAATATAGTTGTTTAATACTATCTACTGTAGTACTAGTGAAGGTGATCACTCTTCGATATATAAAGAAGCCATCTTTGTATTGTCATCACTAGCTCCTTTAGCACTTCCTGAACTAGTAACCACTACACGTGCTATTATATTGCCTGTATGTATGGGCGTGGCACGTCCTTTTTTGCCTTCATTGATGAGTGACAAATACAAGGTTGCTGAGGAGATGTTCACGTTACCCTCGGCTAATTTATATCGTCAAACTAAAGCACCTGTTGTGTCTGGAGCTAATGCTAGTGAAGCAGGATCAACTGGTGGAGGTATATCGGGTACTGGAGGAGGAGGAGGTGGTGGTGGAGGAGAAGGAGTAGTAAGTGACAGTGAGAGTGAAGTTGGAGAGGGTGAAGAAACACATACTCATGGAGATGCCTCATCTACTGCTACTGTAGGATCAGGACCTATACCATTCTTTTCTGATCAAGTGGGTGTGGTTTTGTGGTAATTTCATGCCTAGTGCCCCTCCCAATAATTAGGAAAGTAGTGATGGAGAAGATTTAGAAAGTGTGGGTGACGAGGCATCTATTATTGATGGAGGGGACATGGAAGAGGAGTCATACACATTAGGAGGAGGTGGAGAAACATTAGTGACTTCACGTGTCATGGGAGCTACCCATTGGGCCTTACCAGAAACATCAAATACAGCCAAGAAGTTCTCTAGAACTGGTGGACGGTATGATATTTGTATATTAGTGATCTTAATGTGATCTTGTTATTATAGAGATAATCATAGTTACAATACGAGTGTGTCACTGCTAAGTCAAGCATTTTCTTTCCTTGTACGACTCATTACAGAATTACAAGACAATCTATTACTAGATGGACCACACCCACCTTTTGTTCTACAGCCACTCCCATATGATAGAGAAAGGGTAACATTTTATTGACAATAAACTAATTATATAACATATTATAGATACATTCTGTTATATGGGAAGGTTTAGAACAAGTGTGGCAGTGGGTAGCAACTGTAATGGACAGTACTGAGGCTCAACTTCGGCTTGGATGTGCTCTAAATACTGGATGGACAGGAGAACCAGTAGATCTGCCACGCCCATCTACTCATCTCTCTACGACCGGTTCTAGCAGATCTTCAGATTCACCTGGATTAGAAAGTCGACGAAGTTTTCTTAGTTATATTCTCAGTCTAATGAGAGCAGAGACCAACGAACATGGAGGCATTTTACCTGGTCTGGATGTAGCTCGTATGGAACATGTTGCTTGGGTATTAGAATCACTGATATATTTATTAACTCATACAGACCCTCCACAAACTAGGTAAATTATATTATCTTGTTCTATTGTGCTTATAATCTCTTTAATGATAGATCAACTGGTGTCATATCCTCTGAAGGACAAAGAAGGTTCTTTCGAAGGTCTTCATCAACTGTTTGTATAAGTTATCCTCCTCCTTCACCATTTGCACCGCTAGGGGAAGCACTACCTCTGGCTGAACGACCACAATTACTTCACCCCAGGTAAGTTATACATATTGGTATATTATTTGTACTTATCAATTTTAATCAGACAAACTAAAGAAATTATGTTTGGTTATAATCATCAAGAGATTTTAGAGGTGTGGCCTCAAACCTCCTTAACGCCCCCTCATTTTTATCCATTGATTCGACACATTGTTCAAGTTCAAGTTAGTCTTAACAGAGGTACTACTCACGTCACTGACACTAATCCAACAGGTATAACTGCTTGTAATTATTAAGAGGTGTGGTTATCTATCTTTTTAGTTCTCTCTGATGACCAAGTATTTTGTGAGACAAGTCATTCACTTGCTGCCTGTGTTCTTCTTGGTCGTTGGTGTATGACTGTTGAGCTATTAGGTCGTGTGTTTTCTGATACCTTGGGTCGTCATCGTTATTCCATTTTCCATCAATTACAAGGATTTGAAGTAACTGAAAGAGAACTTCGTCGAGAAATGGACCAACTTCGTTCTTCATCACACAGGGATCTTCAAATAGATGTAATTGAAAATATTACAATGTATCATTGTGTCTGACTTGTTAGGTTGATAGAGAGAGAGAAAGACTTCTACCAGAACTCTTTAGACGTTTAAATGACCAGTGTGAGTTTCATCGTGTTGGTGCTAATCAACAGCCATTGTGTGTTCATCGACTAAGAGTGTCCTTCAGAAATGAGCAAGGAGAAGGTTCTGGAGTCGTACGTAGTTTCTTTACTGCTGTAGCTGAGGTAATGGATGGATGGATAGATGGTTTAATGGACACACTGTTATGTAGGCAGTGTTATCAGAGAACAATCTTCCAGAATTGGATCATCGTTTATCTCATACTGGTCGAGCCTTAACATGTAAGTGATTAGTGTGTGTGGTTTTTATCTATTATCTATACAGTTACTGAGGTTCTCGATGATCTCGTTGGTGGACATGATGAAGGAATGGACCACAATTCAACTATTGGAGAGCTAGTACCATTATTTTATCAACCTGGAAAACCTGGATTCTATTCCATACGGGTTGGTTCTCATACTGCCTCAAGATTGAATGCTTATCGTAATATAGGAAGGTAATTATTTAAAGCTATGAATATCATTACTGCCTTTTCTAGAGTGATTGGTTTAGCCCTACTTCATTCTGAGATGATGCCCCTCCCACTTTGTCGTCACATCTACAAATATCTACTTAACAAGAAGGTAATGTTTTGACAGTTGCTAGGATACTGTGGTTGCTAAGATTGATGTGGTTAATAAAATTTATATTGAAAGCACTCTTATAACAACTGAAACATTAAGAAATAAAAAGTACCTTGTTGAAACCAGTAAAAAGTGGTGTGAATTGACCTCTATGTTACATGTACAGGTTTCGTGGCATGACTTAGCCTTCTTTGATCCTATCTTATATGAAGGTCTACGTAAATTGATAGTGTCTGCTAGACAAGATCACAACAGTATGAAAGATATGGGTGAGTTATCTGTCCATTTGTATAGTCTATGCATCCATTGTGTAGATCTCAGTTGGCAAGTGACTCTCGGAGAGTATGAGGGCGGAGCAACACATTGTCTCTTATCTTCTCCCTCTGACAAATCTGTTAAATCTGTTGATGTATATAAATATGTTCAACTTTATGCAGAACTTAGAATGATACGAGTTATTGAGGAACCATTACAGGTATGTCCTGAGAATGAGGATGTGAAGATCCAAGAATGAGGATGTTATGGTCTAGGAATGTTAAAATAATAGTTTGAAAATGAAAATATTTTTTTATTAAGGCTATGAGGTCTGGTTTATGGGATGTACTCCCGTCGCAAGTTTTGGATGGACTAACTGCAGAAGATTTGAGATTGTTATTGTGTGGTTGTCAACAAGTGGACTTAGATATTTTGAAAAAAATCACTACATTCTCAGATGAAAGCCGTATGATAGTTTGTTAATAACTACTCTAATAGCTCTCTTTCTCTCTCTCTTAGGTAAAGGCTCAGACCAAATTAGTAAGTTTAAAACTTGGTTTTGGTCAATAGTGGAGAGAATGAACAACAGAGAACGTCAAGATCTTCTTTACTTTTGGACTAGTTCACCCGTAATGCCAGCTAATCCAGAGGCTTATCAACCAGCTCCTAGTATCACTATACGACCAGCTGATGACCAACACCTTCCAACATCTAATACTTGTATCTCACGATTATATCTCCCACTCTATTCTAGTAAAGTACTTTTAAAGGCAAAATTATTGGCAGCCATTAAAATAAAGACATTTGGTTTCATTTAAAACTCGTTTGATCACATGATGTTATATATATTATTGGTATAATCAGTATGATTCAAGAGATATTAAGAAATCATACTTAGTAATAAATGAACATTTTATTTATTATTTTGTTCATAGTTTAATAATTATTATAGTAATTTGATCTGGCCAGCACAGCTGATGATGTTTATCTGACACAACAGTTATATGACCATACATGTCATGAGTGTCTAATGAAATCAGATCTATAATTTATGAATAACAATACATCACAATACGTGGCTTCCATGTAGGGGAGGGGAATATGATGCAAGGTACAATTATGTGTTGTTATGGTGATTGTGCAGTTTATTTATACGATATATTACGTCCTACGCTTGTGTATTACCACACGTATAAATTATATGGATACGTATTAATTAATATTGATAGTTACACGTAGTATTGCGTATAAATAGACTGTATTATCAAAAATTCAAATTGCGCAAGACTCTGATATTATTCAGCACCTCTGCGTCCATTCAAGAAAGGGTGACTTACACAAATCAGCGGCAATACTCTGATCTGAAATAACCAGATTGACAGAGAAAGGTATGCAGGCAGAGTATAAAGTTTACTGAGGAAAACCTCGCGAAGACTCTTGAGAGAAAACTCATCTCTCCACTCCGGTGCTGGGTAGTTTCGGACGCTGTCGTATTTTAAATATATCAAACTCAAACCGTTTCTTTTTGCGCTATTCTGGACCAGACGTGTTTATATGTACACAGTGACGGGCCTCACAAACAATGATTATGTGGGAACCGAGCAAGGACTAGTATCAGCTTTAAAGCTAGACTTTAAAAGAACTTCGGAGGACCACCATCTCCACACTCTCGAAACACAAAAAAATTGTTTTAAAAGAATCGTAGGAAGATACCAACTTGATACAAGAGCTTCTGAGACAGGACTAATACCTTGTTTTGACATGCAGACTGGGTTTGTGTTCACATCTAAAGTGTATCCTTTAGGTCGTTTCTCTGAGTTAGCCCCTCTCATTATGACGGCAATTGAAGGAGTTCATCAGCCAGTAGATGTATGTATTGTAGACCAAGAAGCAGTTGTAGTACGTCCAATTTTCTTCGGAGATCTCCATGGTTACTTAAAACAAAACAAACGACTATCTGAAATGCAAGCTTGCATTTATTTTCGACAGATTATCAAAGTAATTGACCACGCCCACAAACATGGACTTGTTTTACGAGACCTCAAACTAAAAAAATTTATTTTTACAGATACTTCTAAGTAAGTAACTTGAAATTGAAAATTAATTTAACTGTTTTTCTTTTTAGTTTATTAATAGCACTTTCAGATTTAGAAGATGCTGTTTTCGTTGATAGCACTACATATAGAGGAGACTTACTTAATGACCGACATGGTTGCCCAGCTTATGTTGCTCCCGAGATGCTACATCCAGGACCTTATTCAGGCCGAGCAGCTGATATGTGGAGTGCTGGTATAATCCTTTACACATTGTTGGTAGGACACTATCCTTTTTTTGACGTGAACCCACAAGACTTATTTGTCAAGATTCGTTCTGGTCATTACATCATGCCACATACCATATCCTATTTAGCACGCTCTCTTATTAACTCATTACTAAATTATGAACCATCACAAAGACCAAGTGCTGAAGCAGTTAGTCATCATCCTTGGCTAAAACATCCACCATCCCAGGAAGAGTCACCAATACCACTAAAAACAGAAATAGATCAGACAGTTCCCACACACAAGTTGCTGTAGTAACATTGACATTATTATAATGTACTATAATATTATTGTAACTGTAAACATTAACATTTGTTCACTAGACACACCCACTTCTATTCTCACTATACTTACTACAATGTATACTACTCTCTTATAGTTTGTGCTTCAATGTTTATCTTTAAACAAGATAAATATTTTGTAAAATATACTTTATTAATAAAGAACTGATTCTAAAAAATGAATAAAACAAATCATAACTCAATATTCTAGTAACAATAAATAAAGCTATTAAAAATGTTAAAAATAGTCACATATTTATACACACACAATGTGACATATACTATCTTGATAAAGGGACTGGGGACTCAAAATTCATGAATAGGAATTTCTTGAACATAGTTTACAGGAAATAAACCTTCTCTCTCTTTATCACCTTCGACATAACCACGCTATATAACAGACAATATAAACTAGTACTTATATTATTTAGACTTACCCACCAATCTTTACTTAGCTTTAATGTTACAACAATTCTCTCTCCTTCTTTAAATCCTAATTCATCCACTCGATCTGGGTCACAATTATAAAGTGCTTCAACTAACAACAATGAATTAGGCGAACTAGAAGGTTGCTATGGAAACAAGAATATAAATAGCCTCTATAATATTATTATTTACATTTATACTAACTCTCCTATCGTCAGGAACCATTGACACTCTCTTCTTACGTTTGGGAGCTACTGGTAAACTAGTAGGACTAATACACAAGACATTTTCTATTGTATATTAATAGGTTCATTACCTTAGAGGCTCAGCAGTACGTGAAACTGTCCGTGGTGGAGGAGGTGGAGCAGGGTCAGAGGGAGGAGGATAAGGGTTAGGTTGAACAGCCACAAATGGAGTTTTTCCTGTATACTCAGAGTGAACATCTACAAGTTGTGATATTGGTCTCCTTCTAGAATCTGGTAAAAGACGTCCTAGTTTGGGGGAATTAGCAGCACTAGATGTACCACTAGAGGATGGTAATCCCAATGTGACTCCACCCCCTCCTCCAATTATATTATCAACTGTTTCACTACGTCGCATTCCACCACTCAAATCAACTGGACTTTGGTATATAGTCTCATCGTCATGACAACCAGGAGTAACACCCCAATCAATATCAATGTGCTCACATTTAGAAAACTTGTTTTTCATAGCATCTTGTAACTGTAGACAAATTTTGACATTATAAAGTGCAAAAAACTAACCAATTCAATACAGTCATCAAATTTCTTCTCCTCAGCAATATTCAAAGCAGTTTTCCCCTCGTTATTCTCTGTCAGTTAAACAGGACAATATAAGCCACGCCCACTAATTAAAACTTACTGGTAGTAACACTGGCATTATGATTTAATAATAGCTTAATACATTGGGGGCTGTCAGTTAATGTGGCAATATGGAGAGGGGTGTTACCCTCGCTATCAGGCTGGTTCTCACTACGGCTATTACCCAAAATAAAGTCAATCATGTGTAAAGATGTCAAATCTTCTTGTTCAATGGCCATATGCAATACTGTACGTCCATCCATTAATGGTGCTTTGAGATCACCACCCTCAGCATATACCTAATAAATGGACACATAGTTGTATAATAGAATGGACACATACTTGTAACAAATGTCTAACATCTCGTAATTCTACAGCATCAACTAATTCTTGATTCAATAAAGTGGAGTCAAGTTGATGTTCTATATACTTGCGATGAATATATTTCTGAGTTATAAACTCGCGACGTACATCCCTAATATGAAATAACATTACATTTATCCATTGTTACAAAGTAGATGTCCATTACATATTAGCATCAGAAGGAGGTTTAGGGTCTATTAAATTAGCCTCAAGGACCTCATTAAGTAGGGAATTACCCATTACTCGTGCTATCTATAAAATGGACAAATAAGACACCAAATGGACAGTTGATACTTACCAAGAGCTCAGATGTCTTTAATGCATCCAATTTAAGTGATCTTATACGAGAGTATTGGACACCAAGTTCACGATGGCGACCAGAACAATGAATGCACATTAGTACTCCTAGATTAACGGAAAGCCACTCAGGATCAGCAGCTCCACAATCACAACAACGATCGTTACCTAATGACATCATAATGACGAATGTTGTTACTATTTTTAGCATACCAGGTAGACATTGAATTTTCACTATTATATTTTTCACAAGTTGTCTTATATCTCCTCCAATAATTGTGGGAGAGGAAAGAGATTTAGTTTGCTCATTACTAGGAGTGGTAATAGTATCTCCTCCAAATAATTCAAGCTGACAATTAGTCATTACTTGACGCCATCTAAAAAATGATCATTAACACAAGACATTCATCTTACTAAACTCACTGTTGTAACTCCACCTCACTTTCAGCATCAAAAGTGTAAGCTCGAGTTTCTACATGAAATAAACACGGCATTTTACATTGCCCCTACTAATTATCATTGTTAATTGTTAGATCTCAATTAATGAGACTTTTTATATTATTACATACGTGCTTGTAATTTGAAACAGAATTTTCGACCATCTACCTCTCCACATTCTTTAAACTGAAACAGCATCACTGGTATCCTAACATGAGGTGCATGAGTCTGGGGAATGGACATACAATACATCAATGGACACATTAGTAAATAATGGACAAAAATGACACATAATTACATAATCAATGAAATTACTAGTAAATAAATGGAAATATAATTTAATGAATGAACACAATAGACTTACATGGCTGTGAGCCATTGTGAAACCATTACCAGAAACTGTACAATATCTTTTAGGCCATTGTCTTCGTGGTAATCTTAAAACATTTTCTGGTCTCTTTGCTAAATAACCAGACTTCTCAGTTAATCCAGTATTTGCTGACGGATCAACTTGTATAATACCAGCTTTCATTACACCCATTCCCATGTCTTTACGAAGTTGTTCTCGAACAGTATTTAATCTTTTACGTTCTTTGTCCTGCTTGGAACGAAGCTAAAGAGAAAGGAACTTGTTATAATTTTGTGTGTAAAACAAAATTATGTATTTTACTAACTAGTCTATATTAATCATATACATTGTCCAATTCCCTTGTGTACATAACAGATGATGAGTTTGTTATTTCAATAAATTGTTACTACTTATTATTACAAATTGTCTTGTATACTGACATAACAATTACAACTATATATATTGAGAGGGACCTCTGATAACTGTGTTGTCAATCTTGTTTCCCATTGCTCCATAGCTAGCAATAATTTACTTCCATCTTTAAAATAACTAGATGGATATTATAAAAATAACAAATTATCATAAAATGACATACTTCTCTTGTGCACCTTGATAATAGCCTACTAAGTGATCTGCCAAATCTACTCCTCTCTTTGTCTTAACATCCAACACTTTTAGCAAATACTACAAAGTATATACAAGTTATAATAACTTCTATACAATTATCACATACTTCACAGGCACCTAATTGGAACTTTCTTCTCTCTGATATAAGTTTACCAGCTAACTAAAGAGAAGATTAACATATTATTTGTAAATTATTATATACCTCTTCTGCAGTAAAGACTCTATCTTGAGGATTGAGACCTAACTGTTGAAGTGTTCTCTTCTCATCTCTCTCTGTTTGATTTCTTGCTGTTTCATATTGACTATACATATTGTTAATATTAGACTTATATTTGGCCTAGAGATTCAAGATTAAGGGGTGTGGTTTGTGGTCATGACAGCTTACTCCTTTCAGCTCATTTTCAAAGAGAAGATTAAGTGAATAAAAGATCATGCTTTTGGTGGATGACATCTGAAAATTGATGAATAGGTGAACTGATAGATACATAATAAAATGAAATGGATCAATTTTGCAAACACACAAATAAATGGATTAATAAAAAACTCACTAAATTTCCAAAAAGAGAAGCCATTTGCTGTCGATAAAACAATAGTTTATTAGTGGGTAATCAATTCATGTAGTTATGACAACCAAAACTAACTTACATTAAATAACGTCCCAAATTTGACAAATGCATTCCCTGGACAATAAAAACAACAACATTTAATCAACAACTCTCACACACACATCAACATTTACATATCAAGGAAGTTATCTTTTGTAACTACCTCAATTAATAGAGGTACTTAATATTTTTTGTCAAGTCATCAGTTCCTCATTGTCACACCTACTCTAAAACACATACCTATTTCTGGTTCAGTGGCTGAAGTGACAGTACCAAATTTGACCAGCTCATCAGCAAATGTAGTGAGGGCATTACCGTGTACTATAACCAGACATAAAATACACTATACATAATAAATATGACATACCTTCTCCAGTACGTATAACTTCTTTCAAAGTGACTGTCAACTTACGAACATAACTTTTATCACCAGACAGACTCTACAAAATGCAAGCATCTTGTATTGAGATAGTGTCTGTTTATTTACCTCTTCCATTGATTGGATATCACGTTTCACTTTGGGCATAAAGTCTTGAAATTTGGACTGCTGTGGTGCTGAGAAGTCATCCTCTATCTCACGTATGTACGCATCTACAAACTGAGATAATTTGGAGTCAGCTCCAAGATTCACAGCCATGATCGAACTCCCTTTTCACTCGATAAATGTACACACCTTCTTAGAAGTTTTGACCAATCACATTACAGAACTATCATGCCTCCACGTGTAATATTTGCAAAATGGCTACTTCACAACAAGAGAGATTACTTGCCCAGTCTTTAGTTTTAAGTGTTTGGATGGACAAACTGAAGTACGAAGATGCTGAGAGAAAATACCAGGAGATTATAGCTGATAAACATTGTGGCTTAAAAATTCAAGTAATTATTACTAAATTCTAATTTGTAATGACCATATTACAGGGTAAAGGGATTACTCCAGCAAAGTCAGATATTAGTTCTTTTATTGTTGAGGCTAAATCAAAGATCCAAGAGAGTTTGCGTGCTATTGTAAGTAACTACAATTGCAATATAATGTGTTATTTGATGTGTAGCCATCAAAACCGACCAGTACACAAGTTGAATTAGAAAATCGTGTAACAAAATTAGAGAAAGCAAATGCTGCACTCACAAAACGTATAAAAAATATATATGTATATATGTATATGCTGTGTTATTCTTGTAGGAGTTGAATACCTTGAACAACAATTAAGTAATGTCTTATTACCACATCAGGTAATACCAGTACTAGTATAATACATATATTGGGTGTTTCTTCCTAAAGACAAAACAAAGGACAACAAATGAAGTCAAAAAAGATGAAGAGGAGGATGATTTTGACTTGTTTGGATCAGATGAGGTGGGCGTGACATTACATCATTATATTATATTGTCCTAGGATGAGGATCTTGCTGAGAAAGTTAAGCAAGAAAGAGTAGCAGCTTACAAGGAAAAGAAATCAAACAGTAAGTTTTGAAATGATGAGTTATTTTTTATTTGTTTTCAGAGCCAGCTATTGTGGCTAAATCAAGTATCATATTAGAAGTTAAACCAGTATGTTATTACAATTATTATAATATAATATGTCTTGTGAATTAATAGTGGGACGATGAAACAGGTGGGTGTGGTCACACAATACTATTACATTCTATGTAATTTAGATATGAATGAATTAGAGAAGTGTGTACGAAGTATTGAGACAGATGGCCTCATATGGAAAGCATGTAAAATAAATTGAAATATGTGTGTGTTTGTTGACGTTAACATAATTAGCTAAACTTGTACCTGTGGCATATGGTATACAGAAACTACAAATCAATTGTGTTGTTGAGGATGAGAAGATTGGAACAGATTTTCTTGAAGAAGAAATTACAAGATTTGAAGATTATGTGAGTATTTTATTTTATGAGCTACTAAGCACATCTCCTTCACATATATAGGTCCAAAGTGTTGATATCGCTGCCTTCAATAAACTTTAGTGGTTTTGCTATTAAAACATCATATTTTTGTGGTTTAAATAAATTGTTACATATTATCATGTGACTTTTGTTGCTCCTAAACTTATAGTACCAGATATTCCATTTTTTTGATGTTGTCGTTGCTGATCTATTGCCTCTTGTCGTTGTTTACGTAATATTTGACGTGATTGTCGTAATAATTCAGGGAGGTCTTCTTTTTCCCATCCTTCTTCATTGTTATCTTTACCCTCATCATCTGGCCAATCTAATAGTTCTGAAGATGTAGTCTATTGTAATGGAGACAAATATTATTTTGTGTTATAGAATGATAACATACAGTTGAATATTTAGGATCGAAGGCAAATTGTTGCAAATTAGGACCACCATCTTGATGTCTTATGTTGACCTTAATCTAAAAATAAAATGAGCTTATTAATTATTCATAGCTTATTTATTATAAACCTTTTTAGTTTTCTGCAAATTTGGTTGCATATCTCGGAACAAATCTGGAGGTTCCTCTTGTGTTGCCATTGGCAACTGTGGATCTTTTTGTTCCACAGTAACTCCTTCCCATCCATCCCAATCGGTCTATTACAAATTAGTGGGTGTGGTCAGTACATGTACAGTTTTTTTACCGTCCATTCACTTTGTGATTGTATCCCTGTGTTTTGAGGAGGTTCCTTCTTGCTACGTTTACCTGTAATGGCACGATATACTCTCACTATCCACATCCACACTATCACCAACACAGAACCAATGAATCTCAGCATCACGTGATTTTTGCAAACGTTACCATAGAAACCAGATGACAAGTATGGCTCTTGCAGGTAAAAGCTAGTTGGTTTAGAAACTGCTACATTTTCTTCTTTACAATAGAACGACGACGCCATATTGATTTGATCTCCCAACCTAAATCTTTGCCTGCAGGCTTCTATGAAGACAAGTCAGTTCTAGACTATAAGATAGTTTATCATAGATATTTTTGATAGGAGATCTGTGTACTGGGAGAATGGTATTTTACCAAAAGATTACACAAAAACAACAGAATTTAGTGAGTATATCATCTCTACATTACACTAGTATACTGTCTTATTTAGAACTTACTTCACGATTAGAGCAACTAGTCCAACCCAAACAACTTCACAAAGATTATATCGGAGATCGCCCCTCTCCTATATGGAAAATTAGTCCAGGGGCACTCTCTGTATCATGTACCCCTCGTCTCTCAGCTCTAGCCACGCCCAAATCTCTCCACCCACACTATCAACCCTCTCGTCAGGTAGATACACACTTCCATTCACATTATTCTATTGTACTCTATTATATGTACAGATCTGTCCTCCAATATCTAGACAAGCCTTATCAGCCACACCCTCTAGACGTCTAATTAATTTAGCACGTCATAAAATATATCTTCCACTTCACATTAAGCCACAAAGTGAATGGGACTGGGGTGAATGGACATCAGATATTAACACTGCTGCACTTCAGACCACACCCTCAGGACGAGTAATTGAACTCTCTCAACCTAAGATGCCTCCAGCAGCATACCAACCATGTCGTCAAGTACAGTGGCCTATTTCTCCATTATCACTACAACATGTACCTAGTGACAGACTAGTTAAACTAGCTTGTCCTAAACAAATCCCTGGTTATCAAGAGGATTATGATCCACACGCCTGGAGTGTGTCTAGAGCAGCACTCCTAGCTCAAACCTCTCCTTGTATTGAGAACTTAGCCAAACCACTCCCACGTAAATGTCGTCAGAAGAGGGGTTAAAATACTTGTACTAAACTGTACTATATAGTAGATTATTTATTTATTTGATTGGCAATTCAATATTAACTAATTAAGGTGTTTTCTGGGGCGTTGTCGTTGCCTATCCCATTCTCCTCTGCAATCTAGTGAGTTTAATGGTATTAACATTGATAATAAGTCAGTTATAAACACTTCTGTAAATGGATTAGGAACACCAGTGCCCTCTGTTGCCACAGCAACACAATGCTAACAAACAATGGACACATTGTGACATCACATAATGCTTACTTTAATATCCAAAAAACTTTCTTCAAAGATCCAATTAGATGCTAATACCCCATCAATAAATAATAATGTACTTGTACATACAGTCTAATTAATGTGTAGATAAAGAGTTAAATAAACTTCCTATTATACCTCTTGATGTTGCCATGGTGATGAGGGGTCTAACTTAAAGTCTAGTCTCTGCAGTCCATGTGATAAACCAGTTCCTATAGCCTTGATATAACTCTCTTTGAGACACTAAAAGATAATAAAATAAACTGATAAATAATAAACATTACCCAATGTCGATAAAACAAAGCTAATTGCTGTTCTTCAGTGGGTGGAACCTTAATTTGTAGCCACTCCTTTTCTGTAAACTGACGATTCATAGTACTAAAGAACTGTTCCAAACTACCAATTCCTCCTACACAAATAATTATATTATTATAATACAATGTGAATACTATTATAACCTAACTGGGACGAGTTGACTCCATAACATCCACGCCCACTTTCTTATCCCATTCAGCAGCTAATACAGAATAACTTCCTTGATGTGATACATTAAGTTCCAAGCTCCGCCCACAAACTGGACTTTTCTTAATGACTTATTGTGATTATCATTCAGGGACATCCTCTTACCAAGTATGGCTTCCATTTATCAGTCCTGTTAAAAACAATGACATCATTTGCCACGCCCATCATATTAACAACAGCTGCTCGTAATAAAATCCTTCCAACCTAATTAATAAGAAAAATAAAATTAAGAAATTACGTCATCTTTTTACCAAAGAGAGAGTAGCATCTTCTGCAAAAACAAATTGATTAATTCTATCTCTTTCTTCTCTCTGGATACAAGCCATAGCTCTCTCCCATTCCTAATAATATCAAATTAAGGTATAACAACAGGGTCTACTCACTTCAGCTATTAGCTTCCAATGATTAATGTTTACTGCCCATCTTAATCCCTTACTGCATGCAGCCATGCCGAGGGGTGTGGCCTAGAGGTATGTTAATTAAAAAGGGTGTGGTTTAGAATAATAAACATCCTTTTTTAGATCACTCGAGAAAGGTGGAAGAAAGCAAGATGGACAGTCACCGTAAACAACTCCTTAAATTAAGTGAAGAGAGTTTGATGAAAGAACCAGAAGATGTCTTTGATCTTTTAGAAAAGATTGGCGAAGGGTTAGTTCTAGTAGATATACTGATATCATAATGTATTGTATAGAGCATATGGGGCAGTATATAAAGCTATGCACAAAGAATCTGGTCAGTTATTGGCCATCAAACAAGTCCCAGTTGATGCAGATCTTCAAGATATTATTAAAGAAATCAGTATCATGCAACAATGTGACAGGTAAAATATCACATGACTGTCACATGATCTCTGTATCGTTCTTCCTACAGTCAATATGTAGTTAAGTATTATGGAAGTTATTTCAAGAATACTGACCTTTGGGTAAATATCTTGTCAATAATTACATAATATTTCATGATACATTAGATTGTAATGGAGTACTGTGGAGCTGGTTCTGTGTCAGATATTATGAGAATTATTGAAAGACCGGTATGACTCCACCCACATAAGTCACATGATCATCTGATATTGTCAATATAGTTAAATGAAGATGAGATAGCTGTTATATTACAATTTGCACTAAAAGGTTTAGAATATCTTCATTTTAAGAGAAAAATTCATCGAGACATCAAAGCTGGGAATATTCTACTCAACTTGGATGGCCAAGCTAAACTAGGTATGTATTTATTTAACACTTGAGTAAGTAATTTATCACATTTTTTATAGCTGATTTTGGTGTAGCTGGACAATTAACAGTAAGTTATTATAAAGAGATTGTCCAACTACTCTCTTATATTAGGATACAATGGCTAAAAGGAACACCGTTATAGGTACTCCATTTTGGATGGCACCTGAAGTAATACAAGAAGTTGGATATGATTGTCTAGCTGATATTTGGTCACTGGGTATCACAGCCATTGAAATGGCCGAGGGACGTCCTCCTTATGCTGAAGTACATCCAATGAGAGCAATATTTATGATACCAACAAAACCTCCGCCTACTTTGAAACAACCTGATAAATTCTCAAATGAATTTTCAGATTTTATTAGCCGTTGTCTTGTTAAGAGCCCAGAGGAACGTCCCTCGGCAACTAGCCTCTTACAACAAAAATTTGTGAAGGGAAACAAATCAATTAGTATTGTTAAAGGTCTCATACAATTAGCTATGACCAAACTTGAAGAGGAGGAAGAAGATGAAGTTGATGAAGAAGATGAGTTTGTGACTGCTAGCAATACAATGATACAGAAGGGATACCCCGGTGATGATGACTCATTAATAATTAACGAAGCTACTGTAACTGATTTGGGGACATTAGTTATTGTTGATGATGATGAAGAAGAAGTGTTAGATACAATGAAACGTATGTTTATAATATAAATATAATAACTAATTAATTAGTCTTATTGTTAGGTGTTGATACGGATAAAGAAACTAAGGAGCCGTATCGTCCAAATTTTATGCAACATTTCAAAGAAGATCATGGCAAGAAACCTGGAAAGAAGCCAGCTCCTGTTGGACCACAAAGTATATATGCTTACTTCCCTAGTATACCTGAGGGGACAGAGTTTAAAGATTATGTAAGTTTATTTATTTAATACAGAACTAATATCTCTTTCTCTCTGTAGCTGAAAAACTTAACACCACAGCAGTTAGAGGACCATATGGCTCTCCTTGATAAGAGAATGGATGAAGAGTTAGAAGCTTTAAGGAAACGCTACCATCAAAAAAGACAACCAATTTTACAAGCCATTGATGCCAAAAAGAAACAACAATTTCGTTAATTCACTTGTTTTACAATACATTATATGACTTAATCCATTTTTTTATTCAATAATAATTATAACATAAAATGGCTACGAACAATAATTATTGCTAATTATTGCTAATTAATGTAAATTAGTTTGTGGGTGTGACTTGAATTACTATAGTAACTGTTAACACTTACATGTGCAAGTTACAAGATGCAGTCTAAACCACCAGGGTTAGCGAGCTCTGATAATAAATGGAGATATCTTTAACATTGGTTTTTTAGTCCTTTAGAAAGCTACAACAGTTTAACTGATGAAAATTTGGCGGGATTTTTTGCAAATCCCGAAAAAAGAAAGTATCTGCAAAGAATGGGTTTAGTAAGTGTTCATCCATTTTATGTATCATTGTCGATATATTCTTGTCCATTTATAAACTATCTGTCCATTTAGATCACACATGATGGACGGATATTGGATGAGGAGAGTATAAGACGTCATCATCTTCATGAAGAACATAAGATGAAATCAAAACATCTCATGACAGAGGCTCTTGTTAAAAAGGCTGTAGAACTAGAGGTATAGCTCTATTGTTGTCACATGACTAGTCACATGATCATCTGCAGAGAAAAAGACGTGGTGAATTAAAAAAGAAAATGGATCAACTTTCAAAATTTGAAATGGCTGAAAAAATAAAGGTAATATTCTCTTATTTTAATGATGTAATATAGTATATGCTATATATAGTATCAATTATGTAATCCTATGGGTGTGGCTCATCTTGACCCCACTTACACTACCTATCCTCCGCAACTTTCAGCAACCCTTTTCAAACGACAAGAGCAACTTCAGCTCACACAAAACCAGTTTGACGAATTAGATTACATGGTTCGTCATGTGACTGCATCTAAATCATTACCTGGTTATTACATCAGCCCTTATTTGAGACCACGCCTACCTTCAGCTCCTCGTCCAAAACATACTACAAACATGAGAATTAGAGCAAAACGTATTAAACGACCTCAGGTAAGTTTTGTGGACTCAATCTCATACTGAAATTTTCATTCCTAGACTGCTCCAAGTGGTATAGGAACCAGTCTGTTCATCAATGATAAAATCCATACTAATGTTTGTATGAGATTTTGTTATCTTGGGAGTGGAGTTAATGTAAGGTCACCTTACCATGCTAAAGTTAGAGTAGATCAACAGCATTGTGGAGGAAATACAATATGTCTGTTTGAAGGACATTTACAACCTAATGGTAAGTCCTTGTTAATAAATCTCTGACTATTTGTCATTCTTACTAGATGAATTCACTATCTTCTCTCGACGTCATTATGGGATGCCCCTGGGATTATCCATGTATATTGATGGGATGATTAACTGTCGACTTAGTTCATGTTGTGAATATAAACATTATCCAGGACAAATGGTTGGAGGAAAATCAGCACATTTTCGTTTGCTTCAAGTTAATGGAGGCAAGCCTTGTTATCTTTGTGAATTAAGATCTAAAAGATCATCTAAATCTTCTAGATCAAAGGTATAATACATTATAGTTTATCAGTATACATAATAGTTAATAATAATAGGAACCACACAGTGACTTAGTGACACCTGATGTATTACATGAAGATATAATGTACCCACTAGATAAAGATCAGCAGGAACAGCCATTAGAACAGTTGTCACTACAAGTTGAGGAGTATCAAGATGACTTTGAGGATGATATATTTGAAGATGAAAATGAAGATACATATGTTTCCGATTTTGAATCACAAAGTCACACTACATCATCTGTTGAAGCCACACCCCTTCATAGTCAAGGTGATAGTTCTGGCTTGTCTTCTAATACTCATCAACCTTCAAAGGCCACGCCCACTAAAAATGATACTTCCACTTTAGAATACCACAATGAAAGTCCTGAGACTCATTCAACTTCTGAGTCTGAGATTGAATCAAACAAAGAAAAAAACCAATCTGCTACTTCAAAATCAGAGCATTTTCTAGAAGACAATCCAGAAACCCAGTCCACTCCATGCAGGCATTCTGAGACTCAGTCTCCTGAGCATCAATCTGAACATTCTGAAACCCAAGTCACTTCACTAGAGAATAATACGACTGCATATCTTGAAGCACCATCTACTGAAGATGAACATCCTGAAACCCAATCCACTCCAGACAATCGTGCCAAGACTCAATCTCAGTCTGAGCATTCCCAAACCCAATCTGAACATTCCATCTTAAATCCTGAAACTACAGAGGAACATCCAGAAACCCAATCCACTCATGCTGAGACTCAATCTCTTGAACATCAGTCTGAGAATCCTGAAATCCAATCTATTTCAGCTGAGCAGTCCACTCTAAACAAACATCCAGAAACCCAATCCACTCCAGACAAGCATACTGGGACTCAATCTCTTGAACATCAGTCTGAAAATCCTAAAATATCTACTTCACCTGAGCACTCAGCTCCAAATGTTCAACCATCAAAGGAACATCCAGAAACCCAATCCACTCCAGACAAGCATACTGAGACTCAATCTCTTGAACATCAGTCTGAGAATCCTGAAATATCTACTTCACCTGAGCACTCAGCTCCAAATGTTGAACCATCAAAGGAACATTCAGAAACCCAATCCACTCCAGATGAGTATGCTGAGATTCAGCCCTCTCCTGAGGAACGACCTCTCTCCAATAATGAATTACTCCATATTGCATCCAGTTTGGTTCAGACAGTTCTAACAGGAGCATTAAAACAAGTAAATAACAACAATCATATTGAGAATGAACCATCTGACAGTTCTTTATTAGAGAGTGATAATGAAATAAGAGAATATTTGCAGACAATATTAGATAGAGCTAAAAGTTATGTCCAGAATTTGGTTACAAATAAAGGAGAAAATAGTTCATATGAAGCTGGTCAAGTTGAGAGTGAAGTGTCACTACCTCAGCATCATTCATCAACTTCAAGCTCGTCAACGTATTTAGACAATTATGGAGCAGGCAATGGACGTAAAAATCGACTTGAAGAAAGACAATATATTGAGACATCAAGTCAAGATGAAGAGCAGCATGAGTCTCAGTTTATTGTACGGAATAGGTCTGAGTCTCTGGATCATAAATATTTTAATAACCGTCCATCATCAACTCAACATTCTTCCGAAACAGAGTCTAGTCCAACTAACAGGACATACAGTGTATAATAAATAACTTATTAATGTAAATTAATATTTATTAATAGAGCAATGTTAGTAACCTTCAGATGAAAGTAACCGCTTTACAGTTATCTGAAAATTGTAATCTAACACATTTAACTGATGTTACTGTAATGTCAGTTAATGTCACACAATAACAAAATTGGATTTATTCTTTAATAGAATATCTCACTAACAAAGCTATTGTTCACTAACTATGTTCAGCAAAAGAAGTGGCTCAATATTTGATATAGTTTTTATCAATACATGTTAGGAAGTAAATAGTTTTTGTTCTATAATATATTAAATAATCTTATATCTGTCAAGGTTTAAAGATTCCAAAAGAACATCTATATAGGTAAAGTACAATTGTGACGATGTCATAGCTTTGTATCAATGATATATTAGAGACAATGTTTCAAAATCTATTCTACAAAAGCAACATCAATAAGACAATAGTTCTAGTTAATTTTACAATACATAGTGTTACATAATGTGAGATGAGTTTATTCAACAAAATCTAAACAAATAATATAACAATAGTCCACTATATAAACTGATGAATCAATTCTTGACATCAAAACTACCAGTTCTTGTACACCAGTAGATAATAATGATAATCATAGCAACAATAACTAGTAATATTAAGATACCTCCAATAACTGACCCCAGTACAATACCTATTACAAGATTAATATGTTATATAATATAAGAGAAAACAAACCTGCTATAACTCCAGGAGATAGTCCAGTAGAACCTATAATAATTAATATAATACTAATATATGTAGCTTGTTAGATGATGATGATGATAGTATCAGTGTAGGATGAAGAAAAGTTGATGATTTTACAGCAGATTAGTTAGGTTTAAAACAAGTACTATTATAACCAAACTTACTAGTACAGTTAGTACCCACATATCCAGTACCACTGCAATCACATGTATAATTACCAGGGGGAGATAATAATATACATGATCCTCCGTTTTGACAAGGCATATCTCGTAGACAGATATCAGTCAGATTACATCCATTACATGTAGCATTAGCAACTTCACCAGGACCACAGGTATAGTTACAGACAACTGTGTGTAAAAAAAACAACAAATTTCTTATATTATACATTGCATGGTACTCCATAAAGATCACTCACACTGGTTTAATTATTATTAATAGCTATTACTCTATTAGATTATTAACTTACCAGTACAGTTAGTACCAATATATCCAGTGCCACTGCAATTACATGTGTAATTATCAGGGGCAGATAATAATATACATGATCCTCCATTTTGACATGGATTTGGGCTACAGTCATTGATATTTACTGAACAATTTTCTCCAGTATATCCATTGGAACAGATACAGCTGTAACCAGCTATACCATCGATACAAGTGCCATTATTTTGACATGGATTTGGGCTACATTCATTGATATTAATTGAACAACTTTCTCCAGTATATCCATTGGAACAGATACAGTTGTAACCAGCTATACCATCGATACAAGTGCCATTATTTTGACATGGATTTGAGCTACATTCATTGATATTAATTGAACAACTTTCTCCAGTATATCCATTGGAACAGATACAGTTGTAACCAGCTATACCATCGATACAAGTGCCATTATTTTGACATGGATTTGAGCTACATTCATTGATATTAATTGAACAACTTTCTCCAGTATATCCATTGGAACAGATACAGTTGTAACCAGCTATACCATCGATACAAGTGCCATTATTTTGACATGGATTTGGGCTACATTCATTGATATTAATTGAACAACTTTCTCCAGTATATCCAGTACCACTACAATTACATGTATAATTATCAGGGGGAGATAATAATATACATGATCCTCCATTTTGACAAGGTATATCTCGTAGACAGATATCAGTCAGATCACATCCATTACATGTAGCATTAGCAACTTCACCAGGACCACAGGTATAGTTACAGACTGTATAGTATAGGATCAATGTATTAGATATATACTAGTTTACTTACCACATGTAAAGTTAGTATCAACATTAGCAATGTAGTTAGTTGGACATGATGTAGTACACATATTATCAAGACCAAAGAATGGACAACAGTCATTAATGGATGATACACAACTTCCTTGTCCCATATTCCTACAAATTGCACTACACTCTATTTATAAAATAATAATAATATCAACAATAATAATAATAATGGTAACTTACCTAAACAGTGATTAGAATCACTACTAAGACTTTCAGATGTACAAGTAAAACAGTCTCTTCTTTCTATTGGATTTGAGGGAGGAGTTTCAAAACCATCATCAGTTACTGCACTCCATATATTATTAATATTGCATGTCAACTGAAAATGTTCTCTTCGTTCATCAGCTCCACTGTTAGGAGTAAATGTAGCTATAATAGATACTTTACGATAAGTATCTCTAGTTGATCCTTGAGCAAGACAAGTGTAATTATATGATGATACATTAGAAGCATATGATCCTTCTCCATCTGCAACTGTAAGTAGATCAACCAACTCCCTCTCTATATCAGCTACTGTTGGTAGATGACATTGTCCATTACTAGTTAATGGTAGTAATACAAGGTACAAGATAATACTCCACATAACTGATCTAATGTGTACCTTTCAATACATGTAATATATATAGTTAGCGTTTAACAGGAAGTACTACTGCTAACTGAAGTGTTACTTATAGTGACACAATATGTAAGTCTCATGTCCATACTCTCATGTTTTCATATTTAAAGTATACAAATTACAAGGAACACAAATAATATAACAAGGTACGTCACTTTAAAATAAATCACACATTAATTAAATTAATTAAATAATTAAATTGAAGGAGCAATAAATTATCAGTATTCTTCATCTGGTAATAAATATTACACAATTCTCTATGTATAAAATGAATAAATAATATAATAATGTGGGTGTGGTTATTGATGTACCTTCTTTTTACTGCAGGGACCATATCTATGTATAAGATATATAATAACAACCAGTAGTATTAATAGGAGTATTATACCAATGATAATACAAATAATAATCACTATATAAAGAGAGAGAGAGAGTGAGGACTTATATCTCACTATTATAATAAATGGTACCTGCTATAAGTATTGGACTAATATCATCTCTAGTATCATCTGTAGGTTCGTCTGTTGGTGATGGAGTCACTGATGGTGTGGGGGAGGGAATAAACTCTGTCAAAAATAATAGATAAATATTGAGTTGATGTATTGTCTACATTCTTCACTTACCAGTACAGTTAGTACCAATATATCCAGTACCACTGCAATTACATGTGTAATTATCAGGGGCAGATAATAATATACATGATCCTCCATTTTGACAAGGCATATCTCGTAGACAGATATCAGTCAGATTACATCCATTACATGTAGCATTAACAACTTCACCAGGATCACAGGTATAGTTACAGACTGTATAGTATAGGATCAATATATTAGATATATACTAGTTTACTTACCACATGTAAAGTTAGTATCAACATCAGCAATGTAGTTAGTTGGACATGATAGAGTACACATATTATCAAGACCAAAGAATGGACAACAGTCATTAATGGATGATACACAACTTCCTTGTCCCATATCCCTACAAGTTTCACTACACTCTATTTATAAAATAATAATAATATCTAAAAATGATAATAATGAGGATAACTTCACCTGAACAATGATTAGAATCACCACCAAGATTTTCAGGTACACAAGTAAGACAGTCAGTTCTTAGCATTGGATTTGAGGGAGGAGTACCAAAACCATGATTAGTTACTGCACTCCATGTACCACTTGAACACTCTAACTGAAAGTGTTCTCTTCGTTCAGCAACTCCACTGTTAGGAGTAAATGTAGCTATAATAGATACTCTACGATAAGTATCTCTAGTTGATCCTTGAGCAAGACAAGTAAACTGATGTGATGATACATTAGGAGCATATGATCCTGCTCCATCTGCAACTGTAAGTAGATCAACCAACTCCCTCTCTATCTCATCTACTGTAGGTAGAGGACATGATGACTGTCCAGTGGTTAATGGCAGTATTATTATCAATATAACTGATGATAGAGATAGCTTCATCTTTCCACTCACTGAATTACTAGTAGTAAATGTGTCTACTTGTTTACTGCACTATATATATATGAGTGTGTGTGTATGTATGTCTGAAGAGTTATAAATGCATCTACTGTTTTCACTTTGTAGACGGATATAATTGAATGTAGTATGGTTTCTTAAACATACCCTTATGCCAAGTCTAGTAAAACAAACCTTATATTAATTACTAAATGTAATAACATTTTCCAAGTATAGTCATTAATATAAATTATGACATTGTTAATGTCGAAAGTATTAATAACAAAACTACTATGTTTGTAATGATACAGCTGTTTACAGACTAATAAATAAAATAGCAATATAACAAGTTTTTGTAACTAGACTGACCAGTTTATAGTACAAACAGATAATTCAATAACATCATAATTACACAATCAACATAATTGATCTTGATATGATACTATATCTGCAATGTACTTTATTGTTAATGTTGATAGATATATGAAGTTTGACATATGTAATAGTAGACTAGTCTCATGTCCATACTCTCATGTTTTCATACTTGAAGTAAAAATGCACAGAAAATTATACATATTTACAATATAAAGAATAGCAGAAAAGTGTTATAAGTTAAATGTGCATATTATAATATATTGTATTAATAATTAAAGTTTTCACATTTTGGATCAACTTTATTCTATAGAGTACAATAAATAATATAATAATGTGGGTGTGGTTATATTAACATACCCTTTTATTGCTGGAAGCATATCTATATATGACATATATAATAACAGGTATTAACAGTATTAACAGGAGCAACAATATACCAATGATAATACTAATAACAATTGCTATTAAAGAGAGAGAGAGTGAGGACTTATATCTTATTATTATAATAAATAGTACCTGCTATAATTCCTGGACTAACACAATTTGTACACATGTATGGTGTTGATGGAGTCACTGATGTCATGGATGTAGTAGATGATGGAGTGGATAGGGAAGGAGTGGAAGAGGATGAAGTAAGCTCTGTTACAATAATAGATAAATATTGAGTTGATGTATTGTCTATATTCTCACTTACCAGTACAGTTAGTACCAATATATCCAGTGCCACTGCAATTACATGTGTAATTATCAGGGGCAGATAATAATATACATGATCCTCCATTTTGACATGGATTTGGGCTACAGCCATTGATATTTACTGAACAATTTTCTCCAGTATATCCATTGGAACAGATACAGTTGTAACCAGCTATACCATCGACACAAGTGGCATTATTTTGACATGGATTTGGGCTACATTCATTGATATTAATTGAACAATTTTCTCCAGTATATCCAGTACCATAGCAATCACATGTGTAATTATCAGGGGCAGATAATAATATACATGATCCTCCATTTTGACAAGGCATATCTCGTAGACAGATATCAGTCAGATCACATCCATTACATGTAGCATTAACAACTTCACCAGGATCACAGGTATAGTTACAGACTATATAGTATAGGATCAATGTATTAGATATATACTAGTTTACTTACCACATGTAAAGTTAGTATCAGCACTGGCAGCATAGTTAGTTGGACATGATGTCTTACACATATTATCAAGACCAAAGAATGGACAACAATCTGTATCAGATGATACACAACTTCCTTGTCCCATATTCCTACAAGTTGCACTACACTCTATTTATAAATTAATAATAATATCAACAATTATAATAATGATGGTAACTTCACCTGAACAATGATTAGAATCACCACCAAGATTTTCAGGTACACAAGTAAAACAGTCTCTTCTTAACATTGGATTTGAGGGAGGAGTACCAAAACCATGATTAGTTACTGCACTCCATGTACCACTTGAACACTCTAACTGAAAGTGTTGTGTTTGTGAAGGTTGTCCACTGTTAGGAGTAAATGTAGCTATAATAGATACTCTACGATAAGTATCTCTAGTTGATCCTTGAGCAAGACAAGTATACTGATATGATGATACATTAGGAGCATATGATCCTGGTCCATCTGCTATATTAAGTAATGGATCCAACTCCCTCTCTATATCAGCTACTGTAGGTAAAGGACATTGTCCTGTCACTATTAATGGTGAGTAGATGAGAAACAGCAGTGAAATACTAATCCACAATTTAGTAGACATATCTATAAAAATAATAGGATATTTAATATACAATAGTTATTAATAAGTACTTACTTAAAATAAAAAGTATAAACAAGTAGTTAGGGATACACCCAATAAATAATTATATTCAATGTACTCATGACTTTAATTAAACATTGTTAGTGCTCTTTCATTAATCATTACTTCATTATCACTAGTAATTAGAGGAGTATCCCCTGGGTAATGTGATGGATTAATTCATGGTTCATATAGACTGGATTGGTCATAACACTAGCTCTGGAAAATTAACATATTATATATGAGAGTATTTACCATCCCAAATATTATCATTGATAAGAAACTTGTATAGGATCCATGTTTCCCTTAATACCAGTCATATCTATAGTAAGAGAAATTAATGTTATTATGTGGTATATATAGTTATAATATATAGTCCTCTAGTTATTATGTGGTAGATACAGTTATAATATATAGTCCTCTAGTTATTATGTGGTAGATACAGTTATAATATATAGTCCTCTAGTTATTATGTGGTAGATACAGTTATAATATATAGTCCTCTAGTTATTATGTGGTAGATACAGTTATATTATATAGTCCTCTAGTTCACATACTGAAGGCACTGCAGTTCTCATATTCAGAAATTGATGATGTATCTTCAGTTTTTTGTTCATTATAGCTCTTACTAATAATATCACTATATATTATAGAGTGGAAAACAAGGACCAATAAAGTCAACACTATTCTCAGCATTAAAAACCATACTGGTACACTGTTACTAGATACCTCAGCAGTATCATGTATTATAAGCAGTAATATATAAAGAATAGTAGTATATAATGTTCAATGAAGTATCATACTAACTGTCATCTTATCAGATATAATAAAGTTGTCATGTTATGTGTTCACAAATAGTTAGTTATGAGCACATTTTGTCAAGAATTTTCAGATTACATAACAAGAAATCACTAACAAAACAAATGACATTTTATATTTTATATGTTTGTTTTAGTTCAATCACAATATCATTAGATAGATCATCAGTTGAATGAAGAGAAGTAAATATTCTCTTTAAAGCTATTAAGAAAATATAATTATTATACAATAATAATAATAATAGTACCTGACTTATCATCATCTTTTAAGAACATCAGTACAATATGGAACCGAGGTACTTTACTAACTGAATGTAAGATGTTATATGCTGGCTGAAATAATCCTGTGTGTGTGTGTGTGTATGAGAGAGAGAGAGAGAGAGAGAGAGAGAGAGAGAGAGAGAGAGAGAGAGAGAGAGAGAGAGAGAGAGAGAGAGAGAGAGAGAGAGAGAGAGAGAGAGAGAGAGAGAGAGAGAGAGAGAGAGAGAGAGAGAGAGAGAGAGAGAGAGAGAGAGAGAGAGGTAAGAGATAAGAGAGATAGTATCTACCTTCCTTAATAATATACTGATCAACAGCTGCAATAATTCCAGTTAGGGTATATCCCTCCAATTTATTAGTAATCACTGTTGATAACAAACAGTTAATAACACATTATAATGTTAGTTTAGACCACACCCACCTTGAGGGAGTAAAGAGGGAGGTATTCTTAATAGTAATTGGGCATATTCATTTGGTGATGCTAAATGTGATAAACTGTTCCATAATTGAATAAACTGACTTGTAGATAACTAAAGAATTATATGCATCCATTTAATTTAATTGTGTGTCCATTCTTCCTTATCTGTCCATCCATTCATGCCCTACTTGTTCAGGTTTAATATCAGCTAAACACCCACTCATTCCATTAGTAATTACAGGAGTTGACTCCTCCCTCTTATCATGAGGTTCTTGCTCATCTGTGACCTCTTCAATTGGTACCTTCTTTCTTTTGACCTCTTTGGGCTTGTCTTGTGGTTGCTTAGCAACAGCAGGATTATCAGGTTTAGGAGATTTCTTTTTAGCTGATTTTTTTGGTGGAGGTTTTTTCTTATCAGTAGCATCTTGTTTAGCTTGCAAATCTCTTAACTCCTATTCAAGTTACATACTAATAATAATATACTGTAGTGTCCATATTGTACCTTCATATATAAACCACGGACTACTTTCTCTTCTTTAATAGCAGTAGTATTATCTGGTTCTAGTCCAATTAATGTCCTAAGATCTTGTAATGCTTCCTTTAACTTGTTAAGACCCTATATAATATAGTAATAAATGAAATAGATGAGATAGATATAGCATACCTTCCTCGCTAGAGCTCTACGATAAAGTCCCTTAATATTAGTAGAGTCTAGTTCAATAGCTTCAGTACAGCTGGTCTCAGCAGATACAAACTATTTAGAGGAAATAGAGAGGTGAATTAGTAGGTGTGGTCTCTTACTTCATCTAGTTTGAGATAACAAAGTGCTCTGTTAGTATATGGAGCTACTTCATATGGACATAGTGAAATACAATGTGAATAACAGTCTACAGCTCCTCTGTAATCACCCTATATAAATGGATAAATAAATAAATGAATGGATGAATAAATAAATGAATGGACGAATAAATTGTACCTTTTTGACAAGCAAATTTCCTTTATTTTTAAATTCTTCAAATTCATCAGTTGCACTCTTTTGACCACTCCCACTTAATGAGGACGTGCTAGTGATGGTGGGTGTGGTTTGGGAGACATTAGTACTATCTTGTCCACTAGTTGAAGCCATTGATGTGATAACAGGAAGGGAGGAGGGGTTAGCCAAGGATATAAGATCATTATCAGAAATGTGTCCATTACTCTGAATTGATTGTGAAGTAGGTGTAATTGTAGCATTAGTGGGAGGGGCTACATGATTAGTAGGTGGAGCTACAGCTGACAAAAGGGCAGCATTAACTCTGTCAGCATCAGAATTTTTTGGAAGGAAGTCCCTCCAATTAATACCATCTTGATCTCGGAGGAGAACCATTATCCTGATAATAGATATTTAAAGTCTAATACAACACTGCTACATTACCTTGAGGAGGCTTCACGTGCCTTATCAACTCGGCCATCAATTCTCAGAGCTACCTGATAGTCACTATAAGCTTGACGATATCTATAATGTATTATATTAATACAATAATAATAATGATATAGTTACTGACTTCTCTGTTGTCTCATAAGCTAATGCTCTCCTCATAAATGCCTTCAAATTAACAGGATATAATTTAATTGATTCACTTGCATCTGAAATACAGCTAGTACAATCACCGTTTTTAAAATGACATGCTGCTCTGTTGCTAAGGAGCGTTGCTAAGGATTGTGTATGATCATGTGGCTCTAAAGAACATTAGTAAAACATTGTATATCTCAGGATATTTACATACCTGCTTTTAACTGTTCAATAGCTTCATTATATTTCTCAGCAGCACTAGCATACTGACCAGTACGAAATAATGTATTACCATCATCTTTGAGGGATTGTATATGAGATGGTAATGGAGGAGGTGGCATAGGGGTGTGGTCAACTGGTGGGTGTGTCAGAGGGATGTGGTCTACAGTGCTCTTTACTTCTTCAACTGGAGACTCTTGCTTCTCGTCACTTCCTGTTTTGTCGTCAACTTCTTCAATAATTATCCTTTTTCCTTTCTTGCTTTTAGTTCCACCTTTTGTTTCATCCTTATTACCAGGGACTTCCTCTTTCCTGATTTTATTAAGTAAATCTTGTGCTCTTTTATTATTTGGGTCTAATTTTAAAACCATTTCTAAATCCTCAATAGCTTCTTTATGTTGTTTGAGAGCATCTCGTGCTGTAGCTCGCCGCAGGAAAGCTAAATGGACAGATAAAAGATAATGAATAAATAGCCACACCCACCTTTAGTATTATTAGGTTCTTTATTTAAAGCCTCCTGACAGTCAGTGATGGCCTCCATATATTTACCAACTTTAAGTGAAGTAAGTGCTCTGTTATTAAAAGCTGCAGCTGATGGATATAAATTAATGCTGTGAGTATAATAGACTACAGCTTCATCATAATCACCAGATCTAAATGCCTAATACAAAGAGAATAGAGATGGATTTATAAGCCACACCCACCTCATTTCCTTTTTCTCTTTCTCTTTCAGAAAGTCTTTGTTTCTCATTATCACTTAATTTAGTCTCTAAAAATAAAATAGGAATATTCATCCATTCTTTTATTGATCCATTTAACCATCAATCTATTCATCCATCAATCTATCCATCCATCAATCTATTCAACCATCAATCTATTCATCCATCAATCTATTCATCCATCTATCTATCCATCCATCTATTCATCCATCAATCTATCCATCCATCAATCTATCCATCCATCAATCTATTCATCCATCTATCTATTCATCCGTCTATCTATTCATCACATACCCCTTTCAGTCAGTTCTGATGAGATGGTATTTTTTTCTTTCTTCTTCACTTCTTCTTCAACTCTTACTTCAGTTCCATTGTATTTATCCCAAGCATCAAAGTCAGTGGACTTAATGTGATTAGGATTAGATTGAGAATGCGTTGGTATATTCTAATATATTAACATAATAATATATAATGTAGTATATGTACTTTAGGCTTTGAGTTAATAGTGACAGTAGTTGGTATATTCTAATATATTAACATAATAATATATAATGTAGTATATGTACTTTAGGCTTTGAGTTAATAGTGACAGTAGTTGGTATATTCTAATATATTAACATAATAATATATAATGTAGTATATGTACTTTAGGCTTTGAGTTAATAGTGACAGTAGTTGGTATATTCTAATATATTAACATAATAATATATAATGTAGTATATGTACTTTAGGCTTTGAGTTAATAGTGACAGTAGTTGGTATATTCTAATATATTAACATAATAATATATAATGTAGTATATGTACTTTAGGCTTTGAGTTAATAGTGACAGTAGTTGGTATATTCTAATATATTAACATAATAATATATAATGTAGTATATGTACTTTAGGCTTTGAGTTAATAGTGACAGTAGTTGGTATATTCTAATATATTAACATAATAATATATAATGTAGTATATGTACTTTAGGCTTTGAGTTAATAGTGACAGTAGTTGGTATATTCTAATATATTAACATATACATAATATATAATGTAGTATATGTACTTTAGGCTTTGAGTTAATAGTGACAGTAGTACGAACTGGAGGTATGCAATTTGTATCCTCCTCCATTTTATCTTTAATTTCACTTTCTTCTTGAGCCATTACATTCTCCCATTGCTATCATAGAAATGGACAGATATCAAAGTAATGGACACATAGTTATACTCACATCAATATCACTTTTTAATTCTCTCCATTGTTCAGTAGATAATTCAGCAGCTCTTTTTATCTTTTGATCTGTTATTAATAACTTACTATAATAATAATTAATAGTTAATTAATAGTTATTATATTGAATACACCTGTTTGGTTTAAGTGTCTGTAGTCTTTTCTCAGTAAAGTCAATGAGTTCAGGATAATAGCCTTCATTTCCTGATCTAAAATATAAAATATTATATTATTTTAATGACTATTGGTTTCCAGTGAGAGATATTTGTACAGCGACCATTATAGCTTGGATATTTCTTCCGATATCCTGTATCAGGTACTAACACACACATATTATGTGTTCAATGTATATTATCAACTGTCATTACAAAATAAAGCAGTAAAAATCAATTATTAAGTAATTTTAAAGGAGCATATAGTACATGTTAGGTACATGAACAGTTGGAGAGTTACCTCAATATAGTCAATATTTTCTCCACTTCTGACGAGTTATTACATTGACCAATATACTCGCAATCTAAACGATCTATTGGAATATCAGTACCAGTCGCTGTACCAAAGTTAACAGCCATTTTACACTGCAGCACACTTCTCTACACCGAGACACGCCCACTTTAAAACTTAATTAATTGAAAGTGAAAATATTAAATGTTAATAATGAGTGTTAATTAATCAGTTGTCTCTTCTGCCGATAACTGATCAACAGCTGATAAATATTTATTCCATTTAGAGCTCATTGGTAAATCAACAACAATGCTATCTTGACTATCCGATGAATGTCGAGTACAATTACCAACAGAGACTGATGATTGGGGGCGTGGCTCTACATTAGCTGAGTCATCATTAATTTTACGATAATGTCCATACACATCATCAACATTATGTAGTGACTTTGATGAGGAGACAGACATTGCCCTGTGTTCTTGTAATATACTATCTAAATCTTCTCCTATAGAGAAATACGGATCTTTAGATGAATAGGCGTGGTCTGGAGATACAGTATATGTAGTAGTCGAGAGAGAAGTTGTTAGATGACTCCTTCCTTGTTTTGAGGCAATAGGATGAAATCCAGTAACTCTAGCACGTCTAATAAAATAAGAGTCCATCCATTTATCTATTAATCTATCTAAACTTACAATTCTTGAACTTCACTTTTCTCTTTCTTTAATTTTTTACATGCTTGTTCAAATTCTGTTCTAGATGTAGTAAATGTACCATGTCCTCCTTCATCCTATCATAGTCTAAATAACTCATGCATATAAACAGTCACATACTTGATCTGAGTCTGACTCTTTAGGTTCAGCAAATATAGCCCACCGACCATTCCTTCCAGCAAGTATAGTTGGTTGTTTTGTCTACATGATATATTTATACATATAATATATATCTATCTATATTTACTGTATTATAAGGTGAATCTTCTCCTGATTCTGAATAATCAGAATATGCATCAGATGGCATAATGATGGGGAGAGACCTATTAATATACCTCATTAATTACATGTACATTATGTAATAATGTACATTTGTTTTTCTTTATCTCCTCGCATCATATTCAGTGTTTGTACATTTTTACGACACTCAGCAGCTGATCCTTGTCCATAAACCTGTTATAATATTATCATAACATGAATTAACTCTTAATTGATGTTTACTTTCTTAATGGATTGTTTCTCATTGCAGACTTTACAAGTCCATTTGTTTACTTTTTTCACCTAATGAAAATAATTACCAGGAGTTATTAAAGGGGGCATACTTGATGCACTTGGAAAGTTTCACAGGAATAGCATTGCAGAACTTGAAATGTTTGAGGCATACTAGTCCATTTATGTTACCATGGGATGTGATTCAGGATATCTCCGTAGATAAAAGTGGGTGTGTCCCAAAACACGTGATAGTTCCGAACATTGAGTAATCACAATATGGCTTCTAGTAAAGGGCCTCAATCTGAACAAACAGACACTGACACAAAAAAGATGGAGTCTGCTCAGGCGTTAGAAGAACTTCGGCGTGTTCAGATAGCTAATGAAGGAATGAGGCTACTACTGAGTTCGCGTCTAAGAGAAGCTGAGGATCTCTTTGGACAATCTAGGTTTGTGGTTGATGTACAAAGTGTGGATTTGTTTGTATAATAACTATTATATAACCACATGTACAGCTGTACATGTATAGTTGATGAATGTTAAACGATCTGTTAATTTTATGTACTGTATCTCTTAAAGTTGATATGGTGACAATGTGTTAAGAATTTATTGTCATTAACACTATGTTCCCGTTCTAGATTACAAGGACCACAACTTAATGCAGGATATAGCTTTGTGGCTTTAGTGGTAAGTTATCTTTTTAATTTTAAAACAGAAAGGTGTTATAATCAAAAGAGAACATGACTCTAATCAGCTAACCATGTCCATATTACATTGCTATATTGTTGGCTCTTACCCAACAACTGTCAAATATAAACATACAAATTAATTATCTCTCCATTTCTAGAGAGCACTGATGTCATTTGAAGATGATGAGTTAGACAGAGCTTATAAATTGCTTGAATCAACAGAAAAATTCTGTGCCATATCTCGTAGTTTCTCTCGCTCAAAGTCGACTACAGCACAACAAGATCTCGTCTCGTTTCATGAGAGATTATGCAGACGTACCATTATTGCAGACTGTCTGTTGTTTGAAGCTATTCTAGTGTTCCTTAAACAAGGTTTTACTAGCTATGTTAAAGGTGGCTACATCTTACGTAAAGCTTGGAAATTATATGAGAAAATATATATGGAAGTTGAACAGCTGTGTCAAACACCTAGTCCAATATCGCTTCATGGAGCGTCGCCTGTTGACAGGCATATTGGGACGTCAATTTATGATCGTAAAGACAAAGGTAGCGAGGAAGAGATGGTTCATGAAGGAGTTGATGCTCTAACATCTAGTCTACCTGGATTGTTGACTGAATTTGAAGAAGGGTTAGAGGGTCTGGAGAAAGATTTAAATGAAGTCAACCTTGATGAAGTTGAGGAGGAAGACGATGAAGAAGACCAGACACTCCCAACGTCCAGCGATACTAATGGTGGTGGTGGTATTGATGATATTGATACAGATAGTAAAGGGTATTGTCTCCCTGACATACCAAACTCATCTATTCAGACGTTGGACAATGACGATGCTCGTCTTCGTGCTAGTTTGTACTTTGGGTATGGTCTCATGAATGTCATTGTGTCTCTTATCCCGCCAAAATTAATGAAAGTAGCTAATTTATTTGGTTTCCATGGCAGCCGTAAAATTGGACTCCAAGCATTAGAGTATGCCAGTAATAGTCAAGATATGAAAGCTCCATTAGCAAGGTAAGAGTAGGTGTGGTCTTGTGATTTTTATCTCCTTTATGTTTAGGTTGTCACTTCTCTGGTACCACACAATAGTACGTCCATTTTTTGCATTAGATGGTGAACAAGAAGATGCAGGTAATATAACTTATTAATTATTAATAATTAGTGCTAATTAATTAGTTATTTTCTATTAAAGGTGCTGAGGAAGCATCTCGACTACTAAAAGAAGCTGAGTCTTTATTCCCAGACTCCGCCTTCTTTTTATACTTCAGAGGCAAGATCCATTATCTTAAAGTAAGCTAGTATATTTACTGATATATATTCTGTGTAGTCTGAATTAGATCAAGCATTGGAAGCTTATAGCTATGCAGCTGGTCTCTCTAGGGATCAGCGGGAAATTGAACATATTTGTCTCTTTGAGAAAGGATGGATCCATCTCCTTAAACTTCAATTTACTGACGCCCTTCCATGCTTTATAAGGTATTCAATAATTGAGGGTGTGTCTATTTCACTGATTGTCTGTCCATTTCTTTGTTTATCTGTCCATTTTACTGATTCTATCCATTAGACTCAAGACAGAGACAAGATGGTCTGCTTGCTTTTATGCTTATTTAGCTGGTCTTGTTGCTGGTATCATTGGGGATTTAAAACAAGCACGTGAACTGTTTTTACAGTGTGGAAAATTAGTTAAAAGAAAGAATAATAACTTGGAGAAGTTCTGTGCTAGAAGAGTGAGAATTGATGAATAAAATGGATGGATAGACTTATATATAGATGGACAGATATAATAGAATGGATGCATATATTCACAAATATATTATTTTTGTTATTGTAGGCCAGTGTATATAAAAATGGTCCTAGTCCATTAATGGAGATAGAGATGACATTGATGTTAATAGAAGTCATCTACCTGTGGAGAGCACTCCCTTTCTGTTCAGAAGAGACCAAACTCCATCTACTAGACATGGTAGACCATGCTACTTCTCCCAATGGAATCCCCTTTCATCACGGCTTGAGAGCTTTATTAAAGGGGTGTGTCCTCATCTCATTGGATAGATTTAGAGATGCTGAAAGAGTAAGCTCCAGACAATTAGTTTATTATTATTTCTGATATATAGGACTTACAAGATGCTGCTAAATTTGAGCGGACTATTAAACATGATAAACACATAATGTCCTTTGCACTCTATGAACTTGCTATTATCCACATCACAAGAGATGAAGTAATATACTAATATACTAATATTACATAATATTATGTAACATTATTTTCTTTACTATATAGTATGCTAGAGCAAGGTTATTGTTAACTCATGCTAAAGTATGCGTCCATTTCTAATATTGTCTGTCCATTTACTCAACTATCTGTCCATTTAGGATGCATTTTCTGGCTATGAATTTGAAGCTCGACTCAACTTTAAAGTACATTCTGCAATGTCGTTAGTAAGATAACGAGTGGGCGTAGCGTCACATCAATAAGTCTTAACTGTGAATTATAACTATTAATAATTATCAATATTATGTAATCAGTACTTGTCCATTTAAATTTTATTCAAATTTTTATAATATTCTTATAATGATTGTACAAATTCTGCATAGCCACAAGGTTGGCCAAATGAGATCAAAAAATCTTTCAAGCTATCCTTGTCATTTTTTAAATTCCTTGCTAATAATTTCTCAATATTAGATTTCCCTCCCTCCAAACAAACAGAAAAGTAGGCGTGGTCATCATGTATTACAATTGTCTGTTCAATAGAACAATGACCTATACTGCTATCATAACGTTTTTTCCTCAACTCTTTAAAACTCAAAGTGGGCGTGTCTGTTAAAATGGTCTTAGCTCTTAATAGTTGATCTTGACATTGACCTAAAAATAAATACAATGATGTCATTATTACATCATTGTTATTAACCTTTTCGTAAAAGTTTATCCAGTATTGATAAGAGATATTGTCTGATGTCATCTTGTCTCTCTGAATTGAAAGAAAATGGTGCATGTTCATGAAGAATCTATAAACAATAAATTATCTGTAGCCACACCCCCACATTGAGCCACATCATTAATCCTGTACCTTTACCCATTTTTCTACTCCTGATTCTTGTTTCTCTAGTCTAACTTTAATTTCTAGTGTTTTGGTGCCTCTCCATTTAATGCCCACTTCATCCGTACATTCAACATAGACATCAGTACGTACTTCATGAGGGGAACGTCCCCTCTGTCCTACTCCTAATAAAGTTAATATATCTACATCATCTTTTAGTGGCCAAAATATTCGCCATTCCCAGGACATTTTTGATGATATAAAATCACAAATCTGAATTAGCAAATAATAATTATTAATAATTAACTAACTATTATTAATGTTATACGACTAATTAATTAACATTGCGGTAGTCACGTGATTTTCAGCTGTTGTATTATAAGGGTATATCACCTTTCTTCCTCTCTGTCAGCACTGGAATTCGACGTTTAAGACTCCGCCTGTTACGTACTATTCTCGTAAACTTATCTTTGCTTTCTGAAACGACAGAACAGAGAGAAGATTTTGTCAACTTTGAAGAGGGTTAGTGGCCGCCAGTTTTGGGAGGGGAGGAGTTAAATATCAAGATGGGGACTAAAGTGAAAGTAGCTGTTCGTGTCCGTCCATTTAACACCAGAGGTACATTGTCACATAACTTGTACATGTAATAATACATGTAATATAGAAATTGAACTTGGGACAAAGGCAGTAGTTGATATGGAGGGTAATCAAACTATATTGAATAGTCCAAAGTGAGCACTAATTAGAGTCATTGTAATATTTCATATGTTTTTTTTTCATTATGAATGGTGCCAGGAAAGGACAGAAAGTAAGAGTTAAAATTAAAGTATATACCACCAAATTCTCTCTCTCTTTCTCTCTCTCTCTCTCACACACACACATACTCACAAATACTCACTCACTCAAAGACATTTGCCTTTGATCATTGTTTCTGGTCAATGGATTCAAGGAATAGAAAATTTGCTAGTAAATAAAAACATTTGTACTATTTTGATATTACTTTTTGTACTATTAATTAGGTCAGGAAAATGTTTTTGGTGCACTAGGGACGGATATTTTAGAGAATTCTTTTGAAGGTTACAATGCTTGTATCTTTGCATATGGACAAACAGGTAATGGACACATTGTGGTTAGTAGTTCCTCTGTAATAATGAGAATGATATTTAGTCATTTATCTATTGATTAAAGTATATTATATTAATTGTCAGGGTCTGGTAAATCATATACTATGATGGGTACAGGATCTGATGATCCAGCTACTAAAGGATTAATACCACGGATTTGTGATGCATTGTTTGCTAAGATATTAGAAGTAAGTTTGGCCACACCCATTCTTGGATTAATTTACTTATATTTTTATAGTTTGATGATGCCCAATTCTCTTTTAAAGTGGAAGTATCATATATGGAAATTTACAATGAGAAAGTACGAGATCTTCTCTCTGCTAAAGGGTAACTTATCTCTATCTATCCATTTGGTTGTCTATCTGTCCATTTTGCTTTTCTGTTTGGTTTATCTCTTTTCATATTTTAGTGGTAAGACAACACTCAAAGTACGAGAACACAAAACTCTTGGACCTTATGTTGAGAGTCTGTCCAAACTTGCTGTGACATCATTTAAAGATATATCTGATCTCATGTCTGAAGGCAATAAATCTAGAACTGTAGCTGCTACACAAATGAATGCTGAAAGCTCTCGATCTCATGCTGTCTTCTCTATTGTTTTAACACAAACACAATTTGATGCAGCTACTTCGGTACTTTTTATATATAATGTTTCTATCTATCTATTTATCTATCCATCTATCTATCTATCTATCCATCTATCTATCCATCTATTTAACTATCCATCCATCCATCCATCTATCTATCCATCTATCTATCCATCTATCTATCCATCTATCCATCTATCTATCTATCCATCCATCTATCTATCTATCTATCTATTTGTCCTTTATAGACTGGACTAGAGAGAGTTAGTAAAATTAGTTTAGTAGACTTAGCTGGTAGTGAGAGAGCAGCTAAATCAGGTGCTTTAGGTGACAGGTTAAAGGAAGGAAGTAATATTAACAAGTAATATTTTCTATTTATTATGTATTGTTATTGAACATTGTCTCTTAGATCATTGACCACACTGGGTATTGTCATTTCCACTTTAGCTGATATTGTAAGTTGCTATGGTAACCTAACAGTTTTAATGCCTATCTTTCTAGTCGGCTGGTAAAAAGCCAAAAAATGCTTATGTACCATATCGAGACTCCACCCTAACATGGTTATTAAAGGTATTTTTAACCCCTTGTTGTCTCGATATATATTTTCTCCTTTTATAGGATAACTTAGGTGGTAATAGTAAGACTGTAATGGTTGCTACTGTTAGTCCTGCTGCTGATAACTATGAAGAAACATTGTCTACATTACGTTATGCTGACAGAGCTAAACGTATTGTAAATCATGCTGTTGTTAATGAAGATGCTAATTCCAAAGTCAGTATGAGATTATAGGAATGAGTCTAAATTTGTATATATTAGATTGTACGAGAATTACGTGAAGAAGTAGAGAAATTGAAACAAATGTTATTAGAATCTGGTGGTGTTATTGATGGAAGTATGAATAGTAAAGAGATGACTGAGTTACGTGAGAGATTACGTATTAGTGAATCCTTAATGTCTGAAATGACTAAGTCATGGGAAGAAAAATTGAGAGAGACAGAGAGACTACATCAAGTGAGGAATGAGTACATGGATTGATTGATGTATAAATGTATTGTGTTATTAGGCTAGACAAAAGGCTCTAGAAGATATGGGAATATCAGTGCAGGCTTCTGGTATTGGCGTACAAACTGATAAATATTATCTGATCAATCTTAATGCTGATCCCTCAATGAGTGAACTATTAGTCTGTTATTTAAAGGAATTTACTCGTATTGGTAGACCTGACACAACAGTACCACAGGTAAAACCCTCCTTGTTAATGAAACTACACCTCCTTGACACACCCACTCTAGGATATTCAGTTACGAGGGTTAGGTATAGCTAATGAACACTGTATTATAGAACTGGTAGACGGAGATGTCTTCTTAACTCCATTAGACAAAGCTATGTAAGTTACCTTAAAAATGCATGTAAATATAGATGTAATTTTTATAATTAGATTATGGGGGAATCTTTTTATTAATATTTAATTTGGCTTCTGTTGTCTCTCCTCCTTAGGACAAGAGTCAATGGTCGTATTGTCACAGAGAGAGTCCAGATCAAACATGGTGCTCGAATTTTAATGGGTAACAATCATCTTTATCGTTTGAGTTGTCCAAAACGTGGTGGTGAGGATAATAATGAAAACGAAGAACCAGTTATGAATTATGAACAAGCTATGAAAGAGATCTCTGTTAATGAGTTAGCTGCAGGTGGGTGGAGTCAGACTTGTTTGAACAATGTTTTAATAACTATTGTTTACAGATCCTATTTATGCAACAATGCAGAAAAAATTACAAGAAAAACATCAAATTGAAAAAGAAGGTTAGCAATAACAAGTAGTCACTTACAATAATACTATAATATTGTATTATCAGGTGCTTTAGAGGCTCAGAGAGAAATGTATGAAAAGAAATTAGCAGATCTTCAGACACAGCTTCATGAGTCATCAGCATCTGTGTCTCCATCTGGACCTCGACAACAGAAACCTTCACTTACGTGAGTACAATGGATGAATGGTGAAGTTAAATGGACAGATAGTCTACGAGTTATATCTCTTTAGGTTAGAGGAGGAGTGGGAAGACCAAAATCGTGAGAGATTAATGAACACGGTCTTATTAGCTAATCAACTTGTTAGAGAAGCTAATATGTTATCAGAAGCACTTCATAAAGACACACACTTTAGAGTGACATTGACTGTAAGTACATCACCATAGCAACCATAAGCATAAACATTCAATCCATTTTATACCTGTTCATCCATTCTTAGATACCCAAATCATTCCTAAGTCCTCGTCAACACCTAAGTTCTGAGGAGATGCATACCAGTAATGAAATAGCAATACGTGTTATACACAGACAAAGAGGTACCGATTCTGTCTGGTCATTAAATACTCTCGCTGAGAAAGTATTAACTATGAGAGATATGTACCAACGGATTGAAGAGGGAGGACCTGGTCCTTTATTGGTGGGTGTGGTCTTTTATATATCTATTTATTTTGTATGTATCCATTTTAGGATGATAGTCTCGGACCTGATCCATTCTTTGATTTAGAACAACATGCATTGTTGGGTGTGGCTAACGTATTTCTAGAATGTATTTTTCATGGAGTCCAACATTCGTATGATGCACCTATTATTGGACCTACTGGAAAGGTATTATGTAATGACTCAACCTATTACATCATTATTACATCATCATTACATCATTATTAGGTATGTGGGAAACTAAAACTAGCTGTTCAATGTTTACCTGGTAAGTTATGACAGAGTTGAGTTTATTGTAACCACACTTACTTATTCTACTCACTAGCAAACTCTGAGAAGGAACGAGACACTATGGATGATATTGATATGGGTGTCACGTGGGAAGCCCCTGAGGAAATAGAAGAATTAAAACCAGGAACACACATTAGTGTCCAAGTCTCAGTTATTGAAGCGAGTGGTCTACCATTAGCATATTCTCATAACTTGTTCTGTCAGTATAAATTTTGGGGACAGGAAGAAGCTTTGATAATTCCACCCCTGATTCCAACATCTGGACTTGAGTCCCGTTCACTAGATGGCATACATCAGTTTCAACATTGTCAAATATTCAATGTTGAAGTTACAGAAGATTTTTTAGATTATATTGAAGATGGTGCTTTAGCTGTTGAAGTATGGGGCCATAGAAGAAGTGGTTTTTTAGATGCATCACCAGAATCAGGTTAGTCATAAAATTATATTATCTCTATATATCACATACATACACAGACGATGATTCAAAACGTCCTCGTTCACTTTCTGAGAGATGGAATGATGTCATCAAGCGATTAGAGTTGTGGGTGGAGATCATGGAACTCAATGATCAAGGGGAATATGTTCCTGTAGAAATGCAAGCAAAAACTGATGTCAGAACAGGAGGAGTGTTTCAAATTAGACAGGTACTGTAAAGGGAGTGGCTCCTTTTAATTGAGTTATAATTGCAGGGACAATCTCGTCGAATCTTTGTTAAAATAGTTCAAGTTCCAAATTCTGGGAATGGGCCTTTGGTATGTGATAGTATTACGAGTGTAGAAATGGGAAGTGTCTACTTACGTAATCGCTATGACGAACCATTGGACTCGTATCAAGAGTCTGATTTAGAAAGGTGTGGTTTAATTAGAAGTGTTGTTTATGTAATATGTATTGTAGATTACGTAATAAATGGAGTGATGCCTTGAGTAATAGACGAGAGTTTCTAGATACTGAAGTCAGGAAGATAATGGAGAAAAGAGATCGTAATGAAACTGACACAGTGAAAGAAAATGAATTGATAGATCAATGGACAATGCTACAGGTAAGATGGATGGATGGACAGATAGATAGATGGATGGACAGATAGATAGATAGATGGATGGACAGATAGATAGATAGATGGATGGATGGACAGATAGATAGATGGATGGACAGATAGATAGATGGATGGATGGATGGACAGATAGATGGATGGATGGATGGACAGATAGATAGATGGATGGACAGATAGATAGATAGATGGATGGACAGATAGATAGATGGATGGACAGATAGATAGATAGATGGATGGACAGATAGATAGATAGATAGATGGACAGATAGATGGATGGATGGATGGACAGATAGATAGATGGATGGATGGATGGATGGATGGATGGACAGATAGATAGATGGATGGATGGATGGACAGATGGATGGACAGATAGATAGATGGATGGATGGATGGACAGATGATAATATCTTTATTTCTTTAGTGGGAAAGGATGGCTGTTGTCCAGCCCAAAGCTGGTTCAGGTGTCCCTGGTGCACCTACAAACTGGCAGTTAGCACCTGGTATGGAATCTCGGGTTCCAGTAGTATTTTTAGACCTCAACAAGTACATATGTTATATAACTTGATATAATATATACTGTGTGTTGTAGTAATGATGATGATGAAGAAGGAAGACCAGTAACTGGATTAGTACATACTGGAGAACTGTTAGGAGAGAAACCAGAGAACATGATACCTCTACCAATTATTAAACAAGAAGATCATCAAGTAAGAAAGGATTCTAATTATATGAACAGTTGTGCTATAATTCTATTCTAATTATCTAAATAAAAATAATTTCTTTCATATAGCCTGTAGCTGTAGCATCTTGGGATTCTACAGCTCATGATACAAACAGTCTTAATAAAGTAACTGGAGCTAATGACAGAGTCTATGCTGTCTTACGTATTGGAGTCCTTTTAAAAAATCCACCTGGTGTCAAAATTATGTTACGTAAGAGGATTTGTCTGAGAGTCTACAAAAGAATGGGATTTGGAGCAACTATAATGAAGGCATTTACACGAGTATGTCCCTGATAATTATAACCCAACATAAGCACTTTTTAATTAATGATATTAATTAAAGGTACTCCCTCTTATTACAGGATTATCGTACGAGCTGTGGGGTTATGTTTGAGGTTGTTACTGGAATCCCTAAAAGTGAAGGAATGGAACCTCCTCCAAAAATACCTGCAAACCCGTCTTTCGTTGAACTTGAAGAAGATGAGAATGCTGTCGACAAATTTAAAACTGGAATGGCTTCAATAGCTAATGTACTTGCACTGGACAGATTAAAACAAGTCAGTGAGCATTGTGAAACCACACCCATTTAACTAACGCTATTATATAGGAAGTAGCCTTAAAGGAGAAGTTAGCAAAGTCTGGCAAAGCATTAAAGAAACGTTATAATTTACAACGAGGGGCTTCACCAGAGCCAATAACAGTCAGTATATTATAACAATGTGTATATTATTGTTATTTGATTTTAGCCTCAGTCATTAAGTAGAGCTGACTCTGGTATCGTGTACAGTAGAACTGAGACTCCAGAACCTGATGTAAGAAAATGTTTAAATAGAAAACATTTAATTAGAATATACCATAATACTCCTATTTAGCAGGTATTATCTGAATTTGTGACCAATACACCTCAAGGACCTCCGGGAGAACCTGTGACCAGTACACCTCAAGAACATCTGGGAGATTCTGTGAAGTTAGTGCTCACACCTCCTGATGAAGAGCCCAGCCAATCAAATCCTGATGAAGAACCACAGTTACATGATACTCACGTGACCATCCCTGAAGTCAATGAACATGAAGGCGAGGGAGATGGTGAAGGTGATAAAAGTGAAGTAACTGAAGTAGCATCATCTGTTGACGAGTCCAGGGTTGACACACCTCCAACTGATAATTCAAAGCTTATTGAGTCAGAGACCCAAAAATTAACTAATGAAGAAATACCTAACGAACCTGTTGTCTTTGTAACAGGTGGAGGTGATGGTGAAAGTGAGATTGGAGGTGAGGGTGAGACTGGAGGCGAAAGTGAGACCAGAGCTGAGGGTGAGACTGGAGGTGAAAGCGAGACCAAAGGTGAGGATGAAACTGGAGGCGAAAGTGAGACCAGAGGTGAGGATGAGACTGGAGGCGAAAGTGAGACCAAAGGTGAGGGTGAGACTGGAGGTGAGGATGAGGCTGGCAGTAAAGATGGAAGTGAAGTCATTGGTGGAGGTGAAGATGATAAAGGAGAGGAGGAACAAAGTACTGAAGTTAAAGTAGAAGTGAAAAGTAGTGACAAACAAGAAGAAAGATCATCACCAACAGAAGTTAAGTCTAAGACAGCGTCAGAATTAAAAAGGTATATAACATTAGTTATTAGTACTATTTAAATATATAACATATTAGTACTATTTAAATATATAATATTAGTTATTACTAGTACTATTTAAATATTTTATAATACATTAGAGATAATTCTCCTACACCAAGTAATTCATCAGAGAGTAGTGAGGCATCTTCTGGTAAACCACAAGCTCCAGAATGTAAACTAGGAGAGAAGGTATATATTATTATATGTATATATAGTGAATGATTGTGCTATAGGTAATGGTAGAAGTATCTAATGGTTTTAAGATGGGTGTGGTCAAGTTTATTGGGGAGACTGACTTTGCAGCTGGAGAATGGATTGGTGTGGCCTTAGATCGACCACAAGGTAATTAAGGGGTGTGGTTAATGATCATCCTGTAATCTAATCCTCATTATAGGCAAACATAATGGCTCTGTTAAAGGAGTTAAATATTTTAAATGTAAAGACAAACATGGCATCTTTGTACGAAGAGATAAAATTATTCACGAGCCTTCTTCTTCTTCAACATCTCTTACTCCGTCTGCTTCTTTCACAACAGGGGTCAACCCTCGTGTGAAAAACCTTCCTCCTTCTCCCTCAAGTTCCAAACGAAGTCCAAAACCTGGTTCTCGTAGAATGTCTGCACAAAATCCACGAAAATAATTTTGTCTGTCTCTCTAATTTGTACAATATTACTGTCAAAATAGCGAAATGACCAATTTATTAATATCTGTTATTAGATATAATTTGTATTATTATTATTATTTATTTCTTCTTTGCCTAATTCAAACAGCTGTTAATAATATTATAATAATAGACTTTTCAAACTTCATTTTAGTTCAATTTAATTCTTACAATACAGTTCTCTCCTAATAAAGTGACAGTATTTACATTATCTGTAAGTTTTGAGGAACTGGTCAACTATTTTAAGATGTTTTGAATTATCCTGTAGTAAGATATGTCAATGAATATTGTTATCTGATTAAATACCTGATAACATTCTAAAAGTTGTGAACTGGTCCATTGAAGAATATCCTCATTTTTAATTTTAGCTTCTTTTTTAATTTTAGGATGTTTAATTAAGGAGCAAGCTGATTGATGAAGACCATATAGAGAACGAAGATTATTAGGATTTAATTTGAGAGAAGTAGCAAAGTGTTTTCTTGCTATTTCAAGACTGTCCTGTGTATTCTGAGTATAACAGACCTTGAGAAAAGAGAGATGACATGATCACAGATCACACACACTAACTTCAGCATAGCGTTGATGATGAAGATAATGATGTGGATTTGATAATATTAACTCCTCCAGACAAAATGCTGCTTTATCATATCTATTGTAGCAATAATAAATGTACTTGTTCTCTCTCTCACTTACTGATGTTGTGTAATATATAGATCAGCTAACTCAGACCAGCTGTCATAATCTGCCATTGAACTAGAACAATAGAATAATGAGTACATATTAATATATTGTAGTACATATTAATATAGCGTAATACATATTAATATAGTTTAGTACATATTAATATAGTGTAGTACATATTAATATAGTGTAGTACATATTAATATAGTGTAGTACATATTAATATAGTGTAGTACATATTAATATAGTGTAGTACATATTAATATAGTGTAGTACATACATTTCTAATAATTTAGTGAGTTCAGTAATGGCAGATAATATATCTCCCTTTGCTTTATAGACGGCTACTTTCCTCTTCATTATAAGATAATTAGTAGGTTCTTTCTCAAGGATTGTCTTGTAAAATTCTATAGCTTTGTCATATCTGAATTATACAAACAATGGATACATGGGCAATGTAATGGACGCACTCTTGTTTTCCTTCCATTATTAGACCTTCTAATCGTTTAACTCGTTTACTATCAGAGAAACGTTTCTGAAGACATTGTAGAGATAACTATAGACAGATAGAAAAATAAAATGGATGAATTGCTAGTTAAAATGGATGAATAAATAAGTGAACTGGACATGAATGGATAGAATTACTTCAGCTCGTTCAATATCACCAACATCTAGAGCAGCTGATATAAGTTGTTCATGAACACTCCAAACTATAATATGGAATGACTTTATCACACGTACATTAATAAAGTACCTTCATCTCCTAACTTAGAGGCATAATTGTCTAATAATTCAGTACCCAAAAAGACCACTTTCTCACTCTCTCTTGCTCCATTATCTCTCAAATCTCTGAGAATATCCCGAGCTGTCTTCCAATCTTTAAAGGTATTCCTTTCTTCTACAACTAATTCTTCAGCAGCCATGAGTGAAGGAAGTCATTAAATATTCATTGATTTTTGTCATGAATATATTCTAAATAAGGCGCCTCACCCATTGCACCATGTTGAAGAAACTCCAGTAAACAGACTTATTCAGCTAATTTGACAAGATAAAAGAGCAAAGAAAGTCATCAGATTTAGTTCAAGTTTATCAGCAGAAGGAGAAGAACCAGCTCAAACAAGAGGATTATGTAAGTAGATGCCAGCTGTGTCCTCTATCTTCCTCCTCTATTTAGTTGTGTGATCTTATAGCTATGGAGTCAGGACTCAAGACATTATCGCCACAAAAACCACAGCCTAAAAGTCCGTGGAGGTCACCTACACATCAGACCACACCCACATGCTCCTTAGCAGTAGTGATGGACGAGGAACTAGCTAAAACCCTTCAAGAGGAAGAAGAACATTTCCTGAGGTGGGTGTGTCATTAAATGTTATTATATTCATATATTTTATAGGAAACAGTTTGAAAGTCATGTGACATCTAGGGCCACACCCACTGTTAATAATGATGTGGATACTAGCAATGATTTTGCACTAGCTCAAATGTTACAATTAGAATATGATCGTGAACATGATCGGCAACTAGTGGTAGAGGAACAACACTTTAATAAACAAAGCAAAGGTTTGGTCCCTGTTAATTAACTGATAATTTATTTATTTATTAGTTAAGATCTCTTTTGAGAAGTTTCGTTCTTTACCACAATCATATTTGGAAGATGAAATGTCTGACCACGAGGATGACAATGATGATTTTGAAGGTATAACTATTGTTTATGACCACACCCACTTTACAATCCCTTAGAATACTATCATAAGAAAGTGAGCCCTCCAAAAAGTGGCCGGAGAAAGGGTGTGGCTCCAGGCCAACCAACTAAACATGATGCTATAATGTGTGGACAGAGAAATGTTCAAAACATGGAAAAAGTATGCTGTCACCATGGAAACAGTTACCATGACTACATTTTATTCCCTGTAGTTTCCTCCTGATTTTCCCATGGGAGATATTCAACGTACTAATCCTCACTTACATCTTCAAAACAAAGTGTTTAACTCTTTAAAGGAACACTCATTGAGAGAGGAGAAATCTAGTCATCGTTTACATGAGAACAAAGAGCATTCTACACAGGAACATGTACTTGATCCAAAAACTCGTTTGATGTTATTTAAATTAGTGGACAATGGACGATTAAATGAAGTCAATGGATGTATAAGTACTGGTAAAGAAGCAGCTGTGTTTCATGCTACAGGAGGAGAGTAAGTATAAATGGATACATGTTAATGGACAGATTAAAATATAATGGATGTATAACAATAAATGGATACATGTCAATAGACAGATGGAAATATAATGGATGTATAACAATAAATGGATACATGTCAATAGACAAATGGATGTATAATAATTTTAAATGGATACATAACTTATTTTATATATCTCTTAGATTAGAAGATGGTACTGCTATGCCAACTGAATGTGCTATTAAAATATTCAAGACAACACTTAATGAATTCTTTAGGCGTGATAAATATATCAAAGATGACTATCGTTTTAAGAGCAGATTTAACAAACAAAATCCTCGTAAAATTGTCCATATGTGGGCTGAAAAAGAAATGCACAACTTAAAGAGGTATTAATAACTATATCTATGCATCCATTTATGAAAGTATGTATCCATTGTAGACTTCATAGTCATGGTATTCCTTGTCCAGAAGTTGTGTTACTTCGTAAACATGTTCTTATTATGAGTTTTATTGGGAAAGATAATTGCCCTGCCCCTAAATTAAAGGACTCTAATCTTTCTGCTGAACAGTTAAAGAGTGCTTATCATCAATGTGTCCAGGTAAGGGGTGTGGTCTCAAAGTCATTATCTATTTGTTTTATCTGTCCATTGACTTAACTATTTGTCCATTTAACAGACAATGGAGAGAATGTACAAGGAATGTCATCTTGTACATGCTGATCTCAATGAGTATAACATGTTGTGGTTTGAGGGGCGTGTCTATATCATTGACGTCAGCCAATCTGTAGAACCATCACATCCACATGGATTAGAGTTTCTCTTAAGAGACTGTCAGAACATTACAAATTTTTTCTCTAAACAAAGTGTCCCAGATGTCCTGAGTCATCAGGATTTATTTAATAAAATTACTGGACTTGATATAATGGCTGTCAATGATCAGGAATTTATTGCACAAGTAAGATTCATGTTGTAATGTTGTAACTATTGTAGATATGACAAGACCTCAGATATAATATGACATTTGTTTTGACTCTAGTCGGCTCAAATAGAGTTTTATTTTACAGTTTAAATAGAGTTTATACAGATACTCTGTTACTATGGTATTTACATGATGAGGTAATAAAATGTACTACCATCAAATTAGGATTCAGTTACAAACCCTAACTATTAAAATCACTAGATCATCTTGTACTGTTAACACGATGATACTAATATTACATTAGATAATGCACTTGTGTAACTTAATATTGTACTAGCTGTGAAACTGACGTCAATTTCTTGTAATTGAGCTTAGATACTGTGCATATTGTTACGTAATGTCTATGATCCCTTAGTGTTTGATAGAGTAATACACTCCATTTTACTGACATACTCCATTACAATAATGTCTATGATCCCTTAGAGTTTGATAGAGTAATACACTCCATTTTACTGACATACTCCATTACAATATGCTCTCTCTTTAGATTCGGACACATACTCAACGTCAACAACTACTTGATGTTATTTATGATAAAAACCAGCCATACCCGTTTGATTACTTTTTTGAGGAGACAACAAAAAGTAAATTGTCATTACCAACAAAAGAGAGTCTGAGAGGTCTTGAAGAGGACAATACTAGCTCCAGTGATTATAGTGATGAAGAAAACACATTATAATTATTAGTAATACCAATAAACAACACTGTAAATTAAAATAATAAAATTTTTATCCCAAATACACAATTATTTATTGAGACAGTTACTATTCTTTATTATACAACTTGAGTTTAATTAGTAGAATAGTGGGTGTGGTCATTATTCCTCCATGTGTACAAGAGACCAGAATTACATGTGCAATTATGAGGATGACAACAGGGTACAACCCCTTCTCCAGTGAGACTAATCTCATCTAATTGAGATTTAGGTAAAGGTTGGATTGAGTGGGTGTGGTCCTCTGCTATCTTTGTTATTGTAGCTATGATATCCTTGTATTGGTCTGGATCCAAAGGATACTGTAATGAAGACCAATTAGTACATTAATACAGTATGGTACATTAGTACATTAATACAGTACGATACATTAGTACATTAATACAGTACGATACATTAGTACATTAATACAGTATGGTACATTAGTACATTAATACAGTACGATACATTAGTACATTAATACAGTACGATACATTAGTACATTAATACAGTATGGTACATTAGTACATTAATACAGTACGATACATTAGTACATTAATACAGTACGATACATTAGTACATTAATACAGTACGATACATTAGTACATTAATACAGTATGATACATTAGTACATTAATACAGTATGATACATTAGTACATTAATATAGTACGATACATTAGTACATTAATAAATTGCATTAGTTGTTCCATGCAACATCAATTCTATTTTATGGATCCATAGTTACGGAACATGATTAATTTGTAATTAATGATATAAAATGCTTTGATTGCTAATAATTACAGTGATTACTACGTATCCTAGTTACAAACTATAGTTCTAATATTTAGGTGTCTAAAGTGTTTGATGTAGAAATGACTGACATAGCAGTAGTGTCAAAATGTAAACACATTTACTATTAAGCGATAAATGGCGTCATTATGCTGATATCACTAGCTTACTACAACCGATCATGTTGCCATGGAGTTTTGTTATGCTGTGATATATTCCTTACTATCAATTTATCTATTAATAATTTATATTATATTATGTTTATTTACTAAATTCAATTCTTTATATTATTAACTTGTCTATTCATATTACTAACATTACATTTACAGATAATTCCCCTCAGAGTTAAAGAAACATGATATACTTGTTATTACTAAAAAGATGAGACTATTTCCTCACTACATGTACCTACACCCACTTATACTATAGACATGTGTTCTCTACCTGTTCAGACGGGTCCTGTCCCAAGTGGTAAAGCAATGGAGGATCATGTTTCTGTAGAGGAAATTGATGAATAAAATAATTTGAGATAAAAGAGTTAAAATGGTGTTATGTACATAATAGTATTACTGATAGACAACTCCATAATATCATGAATGTAATTATTATGTCTATCAACAAGACAATAAGATTATTATTAAAACTAAAATGGTAACCTGTTAGAATTTACTTATAACAAACTTAGCAGATGTACATGTACTTGTTACATGTAATACATGTACTTATTACATGTGATATATGTACTTATTACATGTAATATATGTACTTATTACATGTAATATATGTACTTGTTACATGTAATACATGTACTTGTTACATGTAATATATGTACTTGTTACATGTAATATATGTACTTGTTACATGTAATATATGTACTTATTACATGTAATATATGTACTTGTTACATGTAATATATGTACTTATTACATGTAATATATGTACTTGTTACATGTAATATATGTACTTATTACATGTAATATATGTACTTGTTACATGTAATATATGTACTTATTACATGTGATACATGTACTCATTACATGTGATATATGTACTCATTACGTTTAAGTCCATTAGTTCATTAGTTTTAAATTAGAAGGATTAGTTCAAACCATATAAAACAGGACAGGATATGAGGTGACAATAAAAAGGTGACTAGTCTATTGTGCAAGATATGATCTTAAAATGTTTATCATATTGATCTCATTTGTTGTTATTTATCAACGTTTGTTTAAAGAGAGACACAAGTGTTTATATCGAATAATTTATGACATATAAAGTTTGTTATGTGTACACACTCCTTGGTTGTTATAGAAATAGATTGTTGTACTATAATATTGTATAAGAATGCTTTGTTCATATAATAAAATGTATTGTTCATATAATAGAATGTATTGTTCATATCAGAATGTTGAGAATTTTTTAAGTAGTACATATTTTAAACCATGATAGTAAAAGTATCTATTCATCTATCCATCTACCCATTCATCCATTAATCTACCCATTCATCCATCCATCTACCCATTCATCCATTAATCTACCCATTCATCCATCCATCTACCCATTCATCCATCCATCTACCCATTCATCCATTAATCTACCCATTCATCCATTAATCTACCCATTCATCCATCCATCTACCCATTCATCCATTAATCTACCCATCTATCCATCCATCTACCCATTCATCCATCCATCAATCCATTACTTCAGGTGGTTCTAGATCCCAGCCAGAACGAGTTACAAAATGAGCTTTGTAGTCATGGTAACGAACAGCCATAAGAGTGGTTGCTCGATAATAGAAGACTGTTTTACGAGGACCTACAAAATGATTTTGATAACTAAATAAATTATACATATCCTCATGTAGCTCAGATTGTACTATGAATATAATTAACAAGATCATAATGTGTGTTAACATTTCCTTTGGACAGATAAAGACCAAATATGTACAGACCATCACTTCTTTTTAATTTGTACATTAATTTATGCAAATCAAAATTACATCCAATCATTGTGAGTAGGATGATCCATATTATTTCATTTCTCACACACTATAGTATTACAATATTGTAATACTATTATTAACATTACCATGGTAATCTGGATTTCTCCTACTCAATAACTCATCAACTTACCAGAGAAGTACAACAAATAAAACATCCAATTTTACTTCTTTATAAGGTATACAAAACCTTTGATGGAGAAACCAATACTTTAGTATACATATATTGACATTGTACAACTTCTAATTTAATAGGACCAGATCAAACTGTATTGTTTTCTTTTAAGATCAACTGTTACTAGATTGATCTTAGTTGATAAACTCTTTTGAAGAGGTAAACACTCTTTTACAACAATATCAACAGAGAAACCTCAATGTTAACTTAATTAATGATACCCACTGTTGCCATAGCAATCAGAACTGTGGTTATGTTAGAATAAATGTAGTTTTAAAAGAAGCATTTCATATGTCAGTGAACAGGGTTGCCACCAGTAACCACATTTCTGCTGAACAAAAACACATATAACATTATGTAATCATACTGAGCAGTAACAGTGGAAAGTAATTGGTAATATTTGTCCAGTTTACATGTACATATATAGTAACTCAAATTATTTCAAAATATTATTTAAGGTGTCTCCTTTTGATGTGTGACATAAAATGTTCTAGTATAAACATATTGCTGATATATTTCCTGAGTATATGACATCTAGGATATTACATAGGCTGTACTAACTTGTTGTTGTTGTATTATCTAATAACATTGGTAATAAAGAATGTGAATCTAATGGTTTATTTGGTGGGAGTTGAACGTCTGCTAAGTCAGCAAATGTTGCCAATAAATCTAACTGACTTCCCAATAGTGTAGATACCTAGAGAGAGAGAGAGAGAGAGAGAGAGAGAGAGAGAGAGAGAGAGAGAGATTAGTAACATTACAGATGAGTAAGTACTATTATTATATGACATGAGATGTGGGTCATTGAACACTGTTAAACTTAGTATTAAAATTGATAATTCTGTTCAAACCGGAATGATGTGGTCAATGTACTTGATCATTGCATCAGAAACGTGATTGTCATGAAACTTCAAGTTACAGGTCAGTAACAATATGGTTTGCAGCATACCTCCACTGTTGAAAAATGCTTGAGTTTAATTTGTTAGTGTAGGAGAGTGATAACTATCTCTATCCTCCTTTGATGATGACTTAATATGTTGTTACTAAAAAATGCCTCCATACATTTTTCATATCAAGGACAGCTGAATGGGCTGTGTTACATGAACAAAGGTATTTCTTACTATGTTAATATTTTGAGTGGAATTATAAAAGTTTCATTTCTATTACCTTTCCAGCTGGAATTTTTCCTGGCCAATGAAAGATAGTTGGTACTCTACAGAGGAAATGTTATACATCATCATAAGCATTGTGTAACCTCTTGAACCTAAAAAACATGTTTGTTAAGCTAAGTACATGAGGTTTGTGTGACTATATCAACAAAAACACACTGGTAACTAACAACACAGTGTGAGGTATGTCACCATGCAGTCAAAACTTCTCATATGGTCACATATCGCATATCATTGTATCATATAATATTGATGTGTCAAGTAACCATTTGGGAGTATTGATGTTTACAGTGTACTTCAACTTTTATTTATCCATCTATCTACTGCAGTGTTCATCACCTCATTCCTCCTTCCCATGTCTCTCCCTTTTCCCCTCGAAGTAATCCATTACTTCCTCCATTTAATTTCTCATGCATCCAAGCACCGTTGTCACTAGAAGATAGAGAGATAAAAATGAATACTTTTTATGTAGGCTCCTCTCCTTTAACATATGACATAATATCAGTCATAACATTGAATATTGTTATAATAATTATGAATATTATTAAACTCGACTGTGTGGTCCAGCTTCTTCAACACATCAGTAGTTTTAATGGATGTACATCAATATTTATATATAGCTAAGTCTATTTATCATAGCTTTGTTTATTATTAGTTATGACTGTGACCTTAAAAAAACCACAGTTCATAGGAGACCTACACTATTGCGACCTGTTTTCCATAACCGGATATACTAATTATATCGCCGCTAACCACACGTTCAAGGAGATTATAAAAAGAGCTACTCCAAGCAGTAAGTAGTCAGTTAAATTTAAAGCTATAGTTCAAGTTTAAGAAACTCTTGTGAACTTAACGAACAAAACCAATTTAGAAAATGGAATCTTTATTACTTGCAAGACTGTTCAGTGACAACAGTCAGACTGAGCTGAAGAAAATGGCTGCTGGAAAGAGACGCAAATCTGTTTCTCTTCCAATTTCTCGACCTTCATACTTAACAATGGAAGTCAAGAAAGCTGCTCCGACTCGTAAAGGAGTTCATTTTCCAGTTAGTGTTCTTCTTCAACAAGCCATCACAGAGGGAGATATAAAGGAGATACGTCAACTCATCCGAGAAGAAGGCAATATCGTAGTGGAAGAGAGAGAGCCAAGTGGCTTACCACCAGTTATGAGAGCTATTTTTGAAGAGCAGCTAGACTGTTTGAAATTATTAGTTGAGGCAGGAGCTGAATTGACTGCTAGAGATCCCGAAGGATGGAACGTACTTCACGTAGCTGCAGCCATGGACGATATCGAGGCTGCAAGATTCGTCGTGAGATCTTGCAACGAGCCTTTAACGCAAACAAGAAATATCGATGGTCAACGACCAATTGATTTAGCTGAAAGTCCAGAAATGGCACGATTTCTTCTCCAAGCTGATCTACAAGACTTAAGAATCGAGACTGCACTTCCCAGCAAATCGAACAATTATTCCACAGCTGAGGCATCCATTCTACAAACTGTTAAAAATTATTATGAGAGCAACACTGATGTAGACTTTCTAAATATTATGCTACAAAGTCAAACAGAATTTGACACTATCTTACATTTGGCATCAGCAAGGAACTACCCTCGTCTAGCCCGATACATCTTAAAGCACCAGTTGGTGGATCCTGATGTTAGAGATCGAGGTGGTTTCACACCTATCCACGTTGCTGTCTATAACTGCAGCGTTGATGTCATATTACTACTTATTGAATACGGAGCTTCTGTTCATGCATTAACTAATTCATACGAGAAACCAACTGATCTAACAGATCATGAACTAATTCTAGATATACTTAGTGAAGAAGAAGGCGTTGAATACATTTAAATTGTCTTTGTTTCTTTAAATATTTAATTTTTCTACCTTTTGTAATATAATAAATTATTTATTCTCTTTTCTAATTGTGTTTACAACCATTATCACTAAATGGTACTCTTTATTCTATACTTGGAAATCCAAAATAAAATTTTAAAATCTAACTCTTGTCAATCAGTGAACTATACCAATATAATAATAAACTACATTTAATATGGTACATTACATTAAAAAGCTATAACTCTTACAACAAATTATGAGAAGATATAACAAACAAAGTCAGCAAATAAACATATGACATTTAATTCACCGAAGACTTTTTGAGAGTTTATTTTCCTTGTATTTTCCTAACATACTTTTTCTTTAACAGTTGTTTTTGGCATTGAGAGACAGGATATCTCTATATCCTTTTTTAGATCAAAAATATCACATGTCCATTTGAATCACATTAAAAATCATTCATTATCTATTATGAACATTTTGGATGAAATAACATGTGACCACTAATTTCCTGAATCACAATGGACACATAGACAATAATGGACACATACGATTAAGTTCATAATATCTATGGAGACATTTTACATGTCCTGTGTACATCTTTATAACATAATTTAAATGGCTATAATTCCATAAACAATTAGTCCACTATTCACACGTGCACACGCATCATTGATAACAGAAGTGTAATGAACAACGACAACATTCTACATAACATTCATATTTAATCTTTGTATTTTAGAAAAATAGAGTATCTTTAAATTATTGAGTATAATTTCTAAGGCTGACATTTATTTCATTACAATGTTTTACCCAACAATTGATCAGTCTGTTGGGAAGAATTAACATGGCATCCTACACATATTATAGACTTTCCTGTTTAACAGGGGAAGATGGCATCAAAAGGTACATATTTTATTAACAATATAATTGAATAATAGGATTATTTCTACAAACACTTTATTCCTTAATGGGTATAGTGTATATGTACATTATAAAATCATCTATTCAAATGAGAAAATTTTAAATATAACACCACAGCAATATGGACTACTTGGTTAATATAATGTCCCCAAAAGGCTATGATGTCATTGTGGAAACCCTGACCAATCAGATTATCTCCAACTAAGACTTGTTTATGCTGAGATGTTAGACCTTGATAAAGGAAGCTGTGGAAAAACATCAAACCATACAATATAGTACACCTGCTGTTTAGCTTACCCATACTAGAATATATGACTCTATTATAGTTATATGTATATGTCCACTTTTGTTACATGGATCCATTGAAAACAATACCAATTACTTTAAATGTTGTATAATGTAGTATGACTTATATTGACCGTCAAACATAGCACTATTTCTGGTTATATGTTTGTCTGTCTGTCTATGTGTATATACGTCAATACATGTTATCTCTTATACTAGGAATACGTATCAATGTTTTTGTGGGAGAGGATGAATTAGATTAATACTGATGGTTGGTCAATGAGAACATCATCTTATACAAACTGAATACGTCTCTTACAATAACAATTAATATGTATTGTTATTATGTCTATATATGTCTGAATGGACAGATGGCTGGAAATATCGATCAATTTGGTATGGATCAACAGTTAAAAAGATTGGACGTATTTATTAGACCTCTTATCTCCCATTATTTACTAGTAAATCATAGTTTCTAACATGTTAATAAAACGTGCCCCTTTATTATCATACTTATAATGAAAATTCCTATATATAAAATTAACTGCAACAGATTGAGTAGGGGGCTAATTATGTTTTTTTTCACAATAGAACACCACATGTTCTACCTAATAAGGTTACACGGTCTATTATGTTCTCTCCCATATTTGTCTTGACAATTTTTCGGACTATTGCTTAAAGAATGTCGTGTATATGATATCTTCTTTTTGGAATTGGATACAATAGATTGTATGATATGTACACACCCTTGACCAACCCAACCTTTATTTCCTTATAAGGAAGTAATACACTTCCATTATTTTGATCATTTCCAAACTATTTGTTCAATACATCTGTTCATGGACACCTGTTTGTCAGTTTGTCATAATACCTTGTAAAGATAACTAGAGTGTTTTCCAAAAGATTTAATTCCTGAAGTTTTTGCATTATAACTCCAATACTATCATCCATTTCTTGAGCAGCATCACCATATAAACCACGAGATGACTAAAATGTTTATAATATTATAATAAATGTTAATAATATTATAATAAGTGTTAATAATATTAGCTTATGGTATATCTATATATTAAATAAGTGATAATTATTTAAGATTTTTGTGGTCATGATTTAATGAGTGATAATTATTATTGTATTCAGAAAGTTATATTTCTCTGGGAGACTCAAGTCAATGCCAAAGGCGCACAGCTGTAACTAATGTTAGCTTCGCAGTAATTGTGTGTATGTGTTACCACAATTAGGATATTGTATGTCTTATATTAAGATGATAAAATAAAACATAAAAGAGTTTATTTCTAAGAATAATCATGTCAGTGCATATTAATGTATACACATTTCTTATCATGTAGTAGATCATTGGCGACACTAAAATTAGTGAATAATTTATCATTGTTAGGTAGAGCTAGTGTTGCTATTATCATCTTAGACTGTGAGTATGTCAAAAATGTTTAACAATTCCTGTTCAAAGCTCAATAAATATTGACAGAAACCTAACCCTAATCAGCTACAATACATTATATACTGCAATATAGTGCAGCATATTGCAATATAATACAGTATAATATAGTATAATATAGTATAATATAATATGATATAGTATGGAGAGTAGTGCAGTAGTAATTGAAATTACTTGGAGTGAGTATATGATTTCTTAGAGACATTTGTCTGTCAGCCAAGAATTGACTATATGTGTAATAAAGTGTCTAATGTACACTAATAATATAAACTTCCTTTACATATATTAGCAAACAAGCTAATGATATATATGATGTTGCTATGGATATCAGTTGCATATTGTTGAGTATTGTTTCTGAGTCTTCTATCTGTTTTGTCTAGTTGATATATCATATCAATAAATAGACATTTGTTCATTATTTAGTCAGTAAAATGTTTAAGTTTTAATATTGTTCACTAGGTGTAAGTAATCAAGTTATTTGACACACAGAGAGTATCTGTAATTGTATTATTACTATCATTAATTTTAGCTTATTTATTTGATAAAGGAATGTATTATAAATTACTCTACTACAGAATGTGTGAGGGTGTCAAATAAAGAATGTTAATTTACTTATTCACTGAGTCAATGATGTGTTTATACAAGTTATTGAAGCTCTATATAACAAACAACACATACTAGTTAGCTTATAATCATTAAATTCAACATGAATATATGAGAACTGTTAAACACCAAACAATCCTACGCAACTTAACTATAAACTTCATCAAAGCTATCATTATTGTATTAAATAATATATCGTATTTATTGTGTGGCCTACATACCACAGTAGATAGTTATTGGTAGAGATGCAGCATACACCATGTTTGTTTATTGTTTAATATACAATAAGTGGATAGCTCTTTTTGAAGGACAACATGTGGGGACACACATTGATACCATCAAAACTTGGCAGGAATGTTACTTTCTTTGGATGGCATAATTGGCTTCTGATGATATAATGATATCATTATTTGTTTATAGATAAGACCATTTTTGAGCTATTTAGTATGAGATCTTTAAAGACAAATTTAGAAGATGAACTCTAAGACGGATAATGATCATTATTGAAGACATGTGACATATCTTCTCTATTACAAGCTAGCACATGTCATTAGTTAATTTAAGAACCAGACCTCTTCAATGGTTTTAACAAATTTATAATATATCCGTTAGCTAATCAATTATATCAACAAAGAAGTGCTGGCTAAAACATGTATACATAAATATCTGAAGAGAGGAAACAATGTCATGTTGTACAATGTCACATTGTAAAGAGGAGTAATTTAGTACAATGATAATTCACATTCTAAAGTTGTTTTTTCCGAGATGCTTTCCAAAAGTACAATTCAATAAATAGCTAAATAAGGTTTAACATTATTTGTTATTTGACCTCTTCTAATGACTTCACTACATCCTGATATTGTAGAGTAAAGGCATGAGGTCAATTGTTCACAGATGTATCAGGTCAATTGGCTCCTACATATATTAGTACAAAAGAATACTAAGAACTGTTTGATGTAATAGTCTGACATTTACTAACAAATTCTCTTTCCTTATAAAACACTTTGTCAATAATATATCACACATTGTGTGTGTGTCACATAACACATCTATGTCATAAACTTGCTAAAGTTGTGGTAACTAATTGACTTGTTTTTAGGACAATAGATGTTTACTGAGAGATTTTAAATAGTTATAATCTCACTCCAAATAATTAAAAGAACTCAAAGGCTATTATTTAATGTTAACAGACTTAATAACTACCATATTTATTAAAGGAATGTTAATTATACCATATCCATGCACTAATACATGTTAAAAAAACATTCAATTAAAGACAGACAGACAATGAGACGTGAGTACTATTACATGGTCCATTAAATTTATAAACCTTTACATTACAACGTTACATTATGAGCGTGTCAAATCTTAAATAATATCCTGCCATCGAACTTGGGGAATACCAAAGGACGTGTTAATTGTTAAATGTCAAAAAACGACAATTTTTCATATTATATTGACAATCTAGTGGATATCTGAACAGTTAGAAATCCCTAAAGTTTGAAATAATGATAGTAAATTAATTAACATAACATTTTAATTGCTATACATGACCACTAGTAAACATTAGTAACATCATAGTCATGTACGTTCACGTCATAAAATATCCTACATTGTAGGAGTCATCCTTTAACTCCATAGAAGAGTGTGGAATTATAAAGTCTACCTCCATCATTATAAAGCCTTGTACCTGATAATTTATGTTATTACAAACATTAGCCATAACTAAAGCTTAGAGAGATTTGAACCGAAACTGTTGTCATCAGACAGGCTCATGTTATGAATGTCTCCTTTAGAAAGGAAGGTCATATAAAGAGGGTCATTAGACATCACAAACATTGAAGTGATGTCATTATGGAACAAAAATCATATTTTTGTATATTATCTAAAAGTATAGTGCCTTAAAACTGAAACTAAAATTAAATGTTTTGTATCTACTTAAGCTAAAACTAGAACTACTTTAATTTCATTTGATAATTTTAATTGTTGACATTATTCATTCTTTTTACCCATAGATTTCCTTATATGGAAATATCACTTCTACCTGGGGCTATAAGTAACTACGTGATTATTGCTATAAAAACTGGAATATTTCACTGTTTAAACTAATATGACTTATATCCTTGTAATGACAAAAAGGGCTGTTGAGTTGATAATATATCTTAAAGAATTTAATATAATATTTTAAGATGTTGTACACAAATTAGTTTCAAATAAGTAACTCTTAAAAACACAAAATATTTGTCAAGTTAGTTAAAATGGACGAAAGACAGATTGACAATAACTTATGGAGAACTGAAATATATACTTCATTTCAATTTAAACTAAAAGAAATCCTGATAGACTACTGAAACTAAAACTAGAAGTAGTATCAATGTATCAATGTATCAATGTATCAATGTATCAACGTATCAATATATCAACGTATCAATGTATCAATGTATCAATATATCAATGTATCAATGTATCAATGTATCAATATATCAATGTATCAATGTATCAATGTATCAATGTATCAATATATCAATGTATCAATGTATCAATGTATCAATATATCAATGTATCAATATATCAATGTATCAATGTATCAATGTATCAATGTATCAATTTATCAATATATCAATGTATCAATGTATCAATGTATCAATGTATCAATTTATCAATATATCAATGTATCAATGTATCAATGTATCAATTTATCAATGTATCAATGTATCAATTATCAATGTATCGATATATTAATGTATTAATGTTCCACTTATCAATGTATCAATGTATGAGTGTATTAACATACTGTGTTAATAAACTTGTTTGATGCAAAGAGAGGAACATGGACTTCATCATAGGCCATTAACAAGAAGAAAGGGTTGTCCTAATAATAATAAACAGTCTAAATTTAGAACTAGACAATAGGAAATATGATATCTGATAGAGTCATTGTATTGTCTATCATAAAATGATTTAAATCCTGTTAGTCACGACGGCACATACTTGAAGTATAGGAAGTTATGCAGTAATTAATACATATTACCACCACCTGATATTTATCACAACATTATATTAATTACCAGCTGACATGTATAACTTATTAATAACATAATGGTTGAGTAACAAACCAACGATGTGAAGAGAAAAACGACTAACTTGCCGGATATATTAATAATCAAAGACATTATTCAAGTTTCAGTATACACGTAGGCACCAGGCGTCCATTGTTGTAGCATGCATCCATTGTTGTAGTATGCATCCATTGTTACTATTGCTATTGTTATAAATGTTTTTTTACATTTGTCTATTTACAATTTCCATGTTCTTAATACAATATAGGTGAATCCATATTAGATGTTATGTATTAAATCACAAACCATTATAGGCTAAACAAAAGCCATATTACATAACTTGTTTGTCACTGACCTAAAGCCATTATTGAGTACCTGTTGACCTATTGTACAGTGACGCTGGCTAATAAAATACCAATGATCAGACCCCAACCTAATAATCTAGACAACGTTGGTACAATGATAAACAACATATTTGTGACATATAGTCGTCTCTTGTCCTGTACTTTACACATGCACTTCGCAGTTCATTGATCTGTTTAGTATCATTAAATAGTTTCACTTGCAATCTAATATCACATGACAGGAATCTCTACTATTAAATCTGATAAGCTACTGAACCGTCTAACATAATATCTGATATTGTACTATAATTAGAGCAGACTACTGGCATCATATGATAGAGTAGAACTAATGAACTGGAAAAATAAATTAATCTGCTTAAAACTGGTTATGTAAACAAGTTTGAACCGGTTGTTGGGTGCCATATCTATGATGTAATAGTATTTACTATACCTTGTGTCTCTCAATGAAATCAAGACCTTTTTCCTGTTTTAAAAAAATCAATAAAAATTCATTTCATAATTACTTACATTGTAACGAGGGGTTAATGTAGACAGATTCACAGGTTGTTCGATAATTGTAGTCCCATTATACAAGGGGACCCCTGGCCTAATATAGTGATAATAGACTAATTATTAAAATATTGTTATAATAACCAGAGTCTTTGTTGTATGGGGCAAGGATAAGGGGGACAACCCTCGTCTTGAGCATAAGGAAGGCCATAAAACTCATCAAATCCTCTTTGAGTAGGTAAACAATTAATATGACCTAGATGCCATTTACCGACCTAGAATAGAAAGTGTATCCATCAATCTGTTCTGTATTCATCCATTTTGTTCATCCATCCATTCATCTCTCACTAAAGCAGATTTATAATTAGCTTGTTTTAAGAGTTGAGGTATTGTCATTTCATCCGCAGGTAGTCCTCCTTTACTATTAGGTAGAAAAACTCTAAATGCCATGTCTAAAGGATACTCATATGATGTAAAAATCCCATTTCTCACAGGGAGACGACCTATAAAATGGACAAACCTTGCATGAAATAGATAGATAAAAATCCTACCTGTCAATAACCCACTACGTGATGGAGTACATATCGGATATGTGGAATAGAATTGTGTGAACTTTGTACCACCAAGAGCTAAACTATCTATATCTAATGAAATAGCAACATGACTTCTGCAACCAGCCACACCTCCAAAACTTACTTGGTGTAAGAATGGTTGGATGACCATATGAACTGATATCTCCATATCCCAAACTATAGATAGATATATCAAAGGTTTAAAGTACTTACTGTAGATTACTTACTCGTCTGCTAGGAATACTACAATGTTGGGTGGCTTTGCAGAGGCTGCCAGGACTACCACAAGTAGAAGACAAGGGATTTCTCTGCTCCAGTAATTCGCCATTTTAATGCAGTGCTTTTAGCTAGCTCAACAACTCGTGATTTCACATAAGTGAATACAATTTGCACAAGTATTGTGACAAGTATACGATTAAAATAATGTCTCTATAGTGACATACACAATTGTAGAATAAGTAAATATGTCAAGTCAGTAGAGTCGTGTGAAATATACTAAACATTATTTCTTTGAATATAAAACCTTAAGAGACAAAGGAAATATTATTTAATTATAATATGAGAAAATCTTCATGACAATAACAATCTAACTATTAAACTTTAGATGTCTTTTCAACATGTACTTTTATATTATCATATTCTGGGTCCATGCCTTGTTTGAATTTAATGCCTTGATCTTTTTCACAGTCAATATCATCATTTGGTATGAGCTTCTCACTCTCTTCACTTTTTTGTTTTTTATCAATTTTTAGTTTCTTATTAATTTTTTGTTTCTCTCGACGCTTTTCCCACCAAATATCCTATAAATGGACAAGATGAATGGACATATAGCAATATAATGGACATATAACACAATATAATGGACATACAGCACAATATAATGGACATACAGCACAATATAATGGACATACAGCACAATATAATGGACATACAGCACAATATAATGGACATATAGCACAATATAATGGACATACAGCACAATATAATGGACATACAGCACAATATAATGGACATATAGCACAATATAATGGACATACAGCACAATATAATTGACATATAACTTGACTTACAAATACATGAACTCCGGCAGAAATGGGTATCCAAAAAATTAATGATATAATAATAACACTACCCACAATATTCTGACGTAACACCCGAACTATAATATAAAGTCACATGATAGTCACATGATTGTCACAAGACATACCAAATGCACTTGGACTAAAGTTATTGAACAAGTCAAAAAGATAGGTCACAAGATCAGAATCAGATAATTGACATTGTCCCTAAAGTAGGTGGAGTCAAATTAGTCACTAGTGTCCTGACTCACATTCTGATCACAAGTTCCTCCTTCACAATAACTGCCTTGAGGAAGATTGATCTCATCTGGATATCGTTGACATGTTCCATTCATACGACGACAACATATCTTACACTCATTCTGGTCTGAACAATTAAAAGATAAGTTATCTTAGAAAAAAGACCACACCCACCAGTGCAATGACAGGTAATCAAATTATTTTGTTCACAAAAATTTTTACATTCAGTGACATCAGGATTACTTTCGTCTCTAGGTATACATATACCCCTGTATAATATATAATATATAATATATATAATATATAATATACATCATATATAATATATAATATATAATATATATCATATATACATATATAATATATAACATATATCATATATAATACATACAAGTAAAAATAATATTATTATAACTAATTATTATCTAACCTAAAACCACAACTAGTTCCATTAGAAACATATCTGTTCTCATTAGGACAGTTAATGTCAACACCACTAAATAATTCTCTGAATTAATATTATTAATTAATAGGGACTTACTTGCAAATTTTGTCGTCTAAACAAGCAGAGTTTCCAGTTTCTACTTCTAAACAAATAGTACCTTGAGACTTTGGTGTACACTCATTACAACAATCATGATTAGTGTCACTGAAAAATGGATGAATAGTAGATCTAATGGATACATAATAAATCAAATGGATACATACCTGCAAGTATAATTTGATTGTTTAAAAGTACAAGATACAGTACAACATCTATCTCCATTGTTTAAAACTGCCGAGGGTCCAGGATCACATTGTTCATTGTCACCTACTCTGAAATCACCACATTGATCATCTTGACGAACTAGAAAATAAATGATCACATGACTGTCACATGATCTTTAGTAAACATACCAGTAAAACAGTTACTCTCATGAGTACTGAGAACTCGACTTATGGCACGAATAGAACACGATGAAAAATTCTAGAAAATAAAATCAATTGTTTTGTCTTCTCTCTCTCTCTCTTTCTCTCTTACATTATTATTAGGAGCAGATCCATCTTGAGCTATAGGATACATTAAAAACTTGCCTCCTTCATCTTGAGAAGGGTTACATTCAGGCATTGATGTATCATCATGTTGACTGCCCCAACTATGACCTACAATAGTTACTATATTATCATAATACTCTATTGCAGTAGTATAATGACCTATTTCATGTGCAGTAACTATAACAGATTCTGCAAACAACAAAAGTCTATTACTGCTAGTACGAAATGTGGACGCACCCGTGTTGCCAGAGAATGGTTGTCCTCTGTAATTAGTACCTAAATAATTATATAATGGACATATAGATAATAAAATGGATGAATACATATGTAGACTAACGTTGAGAGCAAATTCCTCCAGCAATAAAACTGTTAGCGTCAGCAACATAAGCCACACCCAATCTCCCACCATCAGTAAATGGTCGAGCTATAAATAAATGTGCTAAACAATAACTGTCCCAATCTTTCGAAGAGAAGTCCTGAGAGAGAGAGAGAGAGAGAGAGAGAGAGAGAGAGTCTCAGACAATATTTATTAATAACTCACTTCTAGTAATTTCTCAGAGTTCCTATTAGAGTCAGCATTATATGACGGATTAGAACCTTGTTCTGTTATAATAGTTACCTATTATTAAGTATATTATTACATTAATTAAAGGATCATCCTCTTACATTAGCTATCTGTAACCCTTTACTCCCACGGCTGGCACTGTCTTGTACACCAGGTATATAAAAGTCAGTATTACGAAATATTTTGTCAATATCAACAAGAAGGAGGAGCTATTAAAAATGATATAGCATATTAAATAAATGAAATACTTACTAAATAATTGATAGCTTGTTCAGGTTCATTGGGAGTTCCACCAAAAGATTCATAAAAACTGTTTGTGGCTATTAAATTAATAGGACAAACTGTTTCAGGACCAGAAGTTTGACGTTTTAACCGCACCCTCTCGTTATGCTGCATGTTATCATTCGACAATTTTACAAAGTGAGAATGTTTATGAAAATGGGTGTGGTCAATATGAGAAGAAACACCACAAAATGGACTGTCATTTTCTCTGTATTTTGTAATTAACTAATTATAAAATTAATTAAAGAAGCTTACTTAGTCATGTTAAATTTGACATCAGAGGCCTTATAGCTAATCATGTGATAGTCGTGTGACTCCTTTATGTGTCTATGTGATGGCTATCCATTAAGAAAATAAAACAATTAAAAGATGATATCATCATGACATCATACCTCAATATAATATGTCTCACTAGCAACTCTAATTACACCAGTAACCACACCTTCTTCAGTCACATGACAGGTCACATGACTAGACTCTTCACCAAAAACATGACCTTCCAAGAAGTGGTCAAAATGAATTGGATGATTCTGGTAGCCATTTTGATTATAAGAACGAGCTTGAAGAAATGGATGAAATGATTCAGTTGTAGGATTTAGAAGTAAACGAAAAGGTCTAGTAATAAATAATAAAAAATAAATTACTGTTAAAAGACAATTAATTACCTTCCATGAGTTGTAAACTTGATTTCTCGGAGGTTGTCTTTCAAACGTGGCATATTATCATATTTTATTTCATGATGTAAATCATTTTTATGGAGAGTTTCAAAATAATGTAATGACGAAGAAAGAGAATGAAATGCTAGAAAAAATACAATACGATATCATATCCTCCATTATCTATGATAATAGTAACTATTTGCCTGTCCATACTTACTTGATATTGATAATATAGTAGTGATATGAAGATATAAGACACTTAACAAGAACAACAACATCTAAATATAAAAATATATAATATAGAATAGATTTTACTAACTAACCATTCTGTAAGATATCTAACCACACCCAAAATAAATAATAACGGTCACTCCTACGAACACGTGGTTAAAGTGTACAAACATAATCGGAAAATATACAAAGAAGGTGGTCCGGTAACTATATTGCACAACGTGGTGGTATGGAGTATCTCTCTCCTGGTGCATCTGCTCTTCAGAATGAGACTCAACAGATGTTAGTAATATGTGATTACTTTATATAATAATGTCTATATTTCAGTTTATGTTGTCAATGTGGTATTCTCATTGAACCAAATCCAGCTAATATGTGTGTATCATGTCTAAGAACACAGGTAATAGAGTTATTATTTATCATTATATTTAATTTACTTTATTAGGTGGATATTACTGAAGGGATTCCAAAACAATCTACTATATATTTTTGTCGTAGTTGTGAGAGGTAAAACTATGTATCCATTATCCACTTATTATGCATCCATTGTTCTATCCATTGTCTATCACTCACTTATTATGCATCCATTGTTCAATCTATTGTCTATCACTCACTTATTATGCATCCATCATTTATTTCTAGATATCTTCAACCTCCTTCAACTTGGATAGCCTGTGTATTGGAGTCTCGAGAACTTCTTGGATTATGTTTGAAACGTCTTAAAGGTTTAAATAAAGTCCATTTAGTTGATGCAGGATTTGTATGGACAGAACCACACTCTAAAAGATTAAAAGTTAAACTCACAATTCAAAAAGAGGTAAGTAATATTAGACAAGTCTTTACAATTTATTGGTCTGTTTCAGGTATTGACATCAACATTGTTACAACAAGTGTTTGTAGTGGAATATATTGTACACAATCAAATATGTGAAGATTGTCAACGTCATGATGCAAAAGATTATTGGAGAGCTGTAGTGCAAGTTCGCCAAAAAGTAAAACCACCTGTCCATTTTATGATCATTCATCCATTAACCACCTGTCCATTTTATGATCATTCATCCATTCTTGTGTAGACTTCTCATAAGAAAACCTTTCTTTATTTGGAGCAATTGATCTTAAAACACAGTGCTCATACTAATGTCCTAAGAATTAAAGAAATTAAAGAGGGTCTTGACTTTTATTTTGCTCAAAAACAAGATGCTAGAAAACTAGTTGATTTTATAATGAGTGTTGTACCATCAAGGTATAACTATATCATGTGATAGTCATGTGACCTGTTATTGTAGATACAAGACGTCACATGAGCTAATATCTCACGATGTTCACAGTAACACTTACAATTACAAGTTTACATTCTCTGTAGAAATTGTTCCAATATGCAAAGACAATATAGTATGTCTCCCTCACAAACTAGCACAATCGTTGGGCAATATAAAGTAAGTACATTCCTATCTAATAAGAGAGTGTATCTTTGTGTGTGTATCAGTCCTATAGTGCAATGCTTTAAAGTGACCAACTTCCTACAAGTTATTGATCCTACCACTTTACAAAGTACATATATTTTATCATTCATTGAACTACTACCAACATTATAATAGTTGCTGATATTCCTGCTAATGTCTATTGGCGCTCACCCTTTTCTCCTCTTTTTGATCATCGTCATTTCACACAGTTCTTGATCTTACAATGTGAGGTGATTAGAGATTTAGCTCAAGGTGTTAATAGTACTAACAAATGTGCATTATCTGATGCGTGGGTGTCACCTCTTGAGGAAATGGATCGACAGGTTCATTGTCGAACTCACTTGGGACACATTCTCAATCCTGGTGATATAGTATGGGGGTGAGTGTATGAGTCTGAGTCCAATATTATTATTATTATTATAACAGAGTGGACTTTACTCGAGCTAATCTTAATAATGATCATTTGGAACTATTAAAACCTAGCAGTATTCCTGATGTGGTAAGACTCTATGCTAAACCACACCCCTCTATGTAACTATGGTAGATTTTGATCAAGAAATGTTATGGTGATCGTAGAAGACGACACAAACACAGAAAATGGCAGCTTCAAACTCTCCATAAAGAAATGGCTGAGGGAGAAGAGGAAATGGATGATGAGAAACAAGAACAAGATTTAATGGATTTTCTAGAGGACTTGGAGGAAGACAAGAGTTATCGTCAAAGTGTTAATATATATCTCAGTATGTTGACCACTTGTTGTTATATTATATAATTTGTTGTGTAGAGCCTGACTTTGTTCCTCCTGTTGAACAAAATGTTGAACCTGATGACTTTCCAGAGATTGAAGTTGAAGAAATGTTGCAAAATTTAACAATTTCTGAACAGAACTGATTATTAATATAATATATTAAAGTTGTATTAATTGTCGTAGCAATAAATCTCTCAATAAAGATCTCAATTTATCATCTTGACAATTTTGTATTGTTGTAGTACCCTCAGTAAGATACACTTCAGCTTTACCACTTAACTATAAACACATCATATACACTATATAGTTTGTTATATAACTTACTATATGGAGTATCTCAGTATTATCTTGTTTTTCAATAGTTACATCATTAATACCATGCTATGTACATTGTTAGAGGTAGTCATATTGTGTGTCACTGACCTCTTGTAATGCTCCTACTAGTAATTGGGCATTTGTCCGTCCCCAGAGGTGTTTAGCTGATGGGCGTGGTAAAGGGTGGAGCTTATTCTGACCACTTTTAATAGTTAATAAACCAGATATTGATGTTGCTAAAACACCTGGAAATAATTCTTGAGGCAGTATGCTTCCAGCCAACTAGGAGGTGTGGTTTATACAAGAAATACTCATTAATTATTTCATTACCTCAGAGGTCAACTCAATTTTTTGGTACTTTGATGCTAATGGGATAGTTAAGACCACACCCCTTTTCATCCCATAAAATGTCATTTCCTAAAAGATGGGATTAATAATTCCACAATGAGTGGGTGGAACTTACTGGCTGAAGACAAGTGCTCTCCTTCTGTGTCTGTGCTGTTGAGGGAAGGTATTCAGTGGGCGTGACCAAACACCGAGGCTATATAATACACAATAATAGGATTAATAATAGGAGGTGGGGCTAACCTGAAGTTCCTTTAAGAGTTTATTTGCAACAAAGAAGTTCATACAAGGATCAATAGGAAAATAGAATGCCTACATGTAATGAATTAATAATATAATAAATTAATGATATAATGTATTAATGATATAATGATATAATGAATTAATTAATTAATGAATTAATAATATAATGATAGTTCACTTAACTATCAAATCTCATGGATATCTACTAGAGTATCTATCTCATAAATAATTGATCAATAAATAATAAACATTCCTTTGGAACTCATTACAGATCAATGGTATTACAACACACCTTCATATTAAGAGGTTGATAAGGAGCGAGAGCATGTAAATAATCAAATCCTGGTTCTAATAAATATCTCAATATCATATAAACTACACATAATAAACTGACCAGTAAATATAACAGCATTTTTATTAGAAGTGCCCCATACTTCCATAAAATGAACAGCATCACCACAACGTAGTGAGGGATGGCCTGTAAATACAACACAAGGGGTCTGGTACACAGTGCCCAGGTCACCTGAGGAAAACTATCATTTAACAGTTTTTACTTCAACATTGAGTACCATATATATTTGGGAAGTGTTTTAAACGACCACTTTTAATAAACTAAATAATTAAAATAATTACACATATTAAATGAGAGGGGTATACCTCAGCATGTGGAAATGGATGTTCTGGTAAATAAACTTTTGATTGTTTACTTTCACATAACCTGTTTACAACATATACAAATATGATGACATTAAGACCACACCCACCATTCAGCATAGATATTAGCCAGTGAGAGGGAACTCTTAGCTACAGGGGAGATGATGTAAACTGGTACTGACGAAAGACCAGCATTGTCTAAGAATGAATGGAGACACTCCAGAAGATCATAAACCACACCCTATGCTAATTAGTAAATAAGTTATAATAACTGGTTTTACTCACAGTAGGGTAACAAGGGATAAGAACATTGCCACCATTTTTAAGTGTAGTTGCTAAAGGGTTAAATATAAAGGCCTGGCTCAACATAATATATGTATGTACCCATTCTAGTACATAATTCTCCTAACATAGTATCAGGATTAGCTGATGGCGCATTTGTTAATGAAGACAATATAATGGCATCACATGAAAGGAGCCGTGGTCTTTCCATTGGACAAGGGTGTGTAGTAAAAGTTGATGAAGAGGACATATAAGCAAACTAGAAAGTAAGGGAGAGAGAGAGAGATGATGACACAAAGAAACCACGATAAAATACCTTTGAAAATTTGGTCTCCATTAACCAGTTACAACTACCAAGACAATAGCCTGAGCTAATAGCTATAACTTGTAATGATCCAAATAAATCCTGTATATAAAATTATTATAAAAATGATAAGAGACATTTAATCTCACAATCTTTTGTCCATAGCTAACTCCTTGTATGTAAGATAATGCTTTTGTTACGTCTCCTGTCCTAAAAGATGGATGTAATTAATAAGTGGGTGTGGTTTCCAACATACTGATATAAAGGTTTCCATAAATGATAATCAGTAACTCCTTTAAGAGTACAATCTGGAAGACACCTGTAACATCACATGACATTACATCATTGTCATGTGACCTTACTAGTTTACCTTAACACATCTTCATTTCTCCAGTCATGTGACCTATCTTTAGCGGGGCTACGATGAATATACTCACAAAGTTCTTCCATCACTTGTCTACAACAGATCACCAGATAATGGACACCCTTTAATTAATTATATTACTAACTTTCCTAATTGCTTTGTTGGTTCAGTAGCATATACTTTTCCAGCAAAACCATACTATAGTACATATATATGTATTATATGGACATGTACAACCAATACATGTATTATATGGACACGTACAACCAATACATGTATTATATGGACATGTACAACCAATACATGTATTATATGGAGATGTACAACTAATACATGTATTATATGGACATGTACAACCAATACCTGTATTAAATATGGGAGAGCTAGTATTGAGAAACAATTTGAAATAAGGAGTACATCAATAGTTGAGAAGTCAACGAGTCCAGTCTAATTAAAAAGGTGGGTGGATATATAAATAGTCAGGACAAAATGTAACCTCTGGGAGTCGAACAAGTGGAACTGAGTCAACAAAAACGTGTCCAACATTTTCACGAAACTTAATGAATGGGTGTGGTGAAACAGATAAACATTAGTACTTACCACAGTAGCCTGCTCCTCTGTAGAAACATTTAAATTACAAAATGGAATTGATGCAAGTCTAGGACTAAGACAGATATAACAAGGTGTTATTATAATGATATTACCTATATACAAGTTGTAGAGGATAGAAATGTAGTAATTCACAGAGGTCTAGGGTACAATCTAACATTAATGTAACTCCTTCTACTCTTATAACATAACATGGCTGCCATGCTTTGTTACCTAAACAATACTAACAAAGAGAAAGATGTACCATTGAGTTATTGATCTAGAATAAAACAACTCACTACATCCATGAATAATTCCACGTGTGACCACGCCTCTTAGTTTGAGTAATTAATCTAATTAATGAGCCCCACCCATGTTTTGCACAGCAATGTCTACAAAGACAACTTCTCTTCCACCACTGATTACAGTGGAGAGGATAGCCCATAAAGAACCTACAGATACTACAGCATGGACTAAGAAACTGGGACATCATTCTATTACCAGAGATCACACTAGAGATCTATATCAGAGATGTTATCGTACACGTCCCTTGGGCTTAATACCCAAACGAAAAAGAGTCTGGAAAGAGCTTGATCTGTTAATGTTTTCAAATAGAGAGAAACCAATAAAACAACCTGAAGAATTCCAAGAAGTCTCTATCTTAAATAGCCCACAAAGAAATCTACCATTAGATCCTGTTATCTCAGCTGTAATAACAGATAATAATTCCTCCACATTTCGATATCCACCCAAACCAGTTGATGAAATCGTAGTTGATGATGAGTATTTGAATACATTAGCACAATGCAATATTCATCATTATAACAATGATGAGACGACAGAAGATCAGATAACAAGTCTATTTAGTCCACGTCAATTTGCATTGACAAATAATGGAGAAAAAAAATCAGCTAGAATAAAATTGTAAGGAAATTTAATATTAAAATGATATATTCTTTATATTTTAATAACAGTCCTACAAAGCCATCAAGTTGTGGTTCTCATTTGGAATACCTCAGTTTTTCATGGCAAGCACAAATGAATAAACGTCTCCTTTATACTGACAGTAGAGATCCCTTGGAGCATGAACCTTGTGAACGTTGTAGGCTCAGAGGAACAAGGTATAGTAAACATTATTGAAATTGCTCTCATTATATTTCCAGGTGCTCAAAATGTATGGCAATTCGTACTGGAGGTGGCTATATTATACTGGATGGATTGGCATCAGAGAGTGAGATAATACGACATCAAAAACGAAAAGGTTTGTACCACAAATGATTCTGACATATCTACATGTTTTAATACCTACTTCTCCTAGAATGGCAATACAGACGAGATGGGAGTGCATTGCATTCAGGTAGTGGAAGACACAGGCGTAGAAGACTTGACAGTGGAGAGTTAGGCCAGCCCAGTTTCCATGGAGAACTAGAAAGGGTAGAAGAAAATGGTGATGGGTTTGGAGGATTACGTAGCAACTCTAGACGTGGGACATCTGGAAGATGGGATGGTCAAAGAGGAGGCCGGGAGGGAGGAGGTGGATTGGGAGCTCATAGTAGTGGCAATTTAAAACAACAATTTGACAGTGAATATGATGACAGCAACAATTATAAGGTAAAATATATTAAGATATAATGTAATAAGTTACTGTGTGTAGGAGTTTAAAGGCAGTGCTTCAGGTGATGGCTCAAATCAGAAAAGGTAAATGTTATAGTGCTATTATATTTATTATTATTTCCATAATAGACTGGTTTATCAAGGAAATGATAGAGGTTTGGTATAATATAGTGGATGTACTTTTATTTGTTTGTGTGAAAATCCAGGAAATCTGGATTCTACAGACACTGGGAATTCCAGATCTTCCAGGAAGTCAGAACATCAAGAAGGAAGTGATGGTAATGGATTGGATGATAATGATCATAGAAGAAGAGGTGATCGTATTGGGAGTTCCCGACCACATTCCTCTCTTCAAAGAGCTGGTTCAGGTAATTCAAGAGATAGGGAAGTACAACATCAAAACTCATTAAAGGGACTAGAGAAAGGAAGAAGAAATGTACTAGAAGTTAGTCTATATTGTATACAATGCAAATATCTTCTGTTCTATAGAAACAGAGTACTAAAGGACGAAAAAAGGATGGCAGTAAAGATAGCAGAGATGAGGATGAAGAAGGAACAAAAGGGGGTGTATCAAAGAGACGGAGACGTCCAAGTGAGCAGGACTTCACTGATGGTACTGATAAGGTATATTATATAGTAGTTTCTATTATTAATAATGATATAATGATTTAGCAACGTGATCATCAGAAACTTTCATTACATGCACAAGTTGCCGAGAGAGAGGAAGATGATAAGAAAGAACGTAATATCGGAGATTTGTAAGATAATATTTAGTTATTTTTGGATCATTCTATAATGATAGGATGAAGTTCAAGTCAAAAAGAGACAACGTTAAAGCAAAAGAATGTACATTAAAAGAATTACAAGGTCAGTATTATCTGATAGAAATCATTAATTATAATTATTACAGGAATTGACCCATTGGACTATCTTGCAAAATACTGCATCATAGAGTAAGTCCCTTGTTATTAAAGTTATAATTAACTAATAATTGTTTTAGCCAAGAGAAAGTGCCACATTATAGGCAAGTATTTGATAATGTCGACAGAGACGAGGTAATATAGATATATCATATGATAATCACATGATCATCATATGATAGGATGATGAGCTTACAATCCCAGAATTGGACTTTGCACTCAAAGCTGTTAATTATAATTTGATATCAGACAATGAAATGCAATACGTTTACAGTGTATGTAATATTGTGTAATAAAAGATATTAACTTTATTATTTTTGTAGGTTTTGGAATTAGCTGGACGATATGCATTAAATTTTCAATTATTTTCATTGGTAGCTGCTTTATCAGAGAAAGTTGTGTCATTAGAGTAAGTTATTATATTATTATTAACTGTGTTTATAATATAATACAGAGATATGGTGAAACGAATGATTAATACAATGGACTTTGAAGCCCTAGAAACTAAAATGAAAAAATGCAAAGTACTATAATTACATGTACCATTACATGTACCATTATATGTACTATTATATGTACTATTACATGTACTATTATATGTACTATTACATGTACTATTATATGTACTATTATATGTACTATTATATGTACTATTACATGTACTATTATATGTACTATTACATGTACTATTATATGTACTATTATATGTACCACTATATGTACCATTACATGTACTATTATATGTACTATTACATGTACCATTACATGTACTATTAGATGTACTATTACATGTACCATTATATGTACTATTACATGTATTATTATATGTACCATTATACGTACTATTACATGTACAGTACATATTTGTTATAACATTATCTCTGTAGGAACTCTTCTACTTATTAGCCAATGATAAAGAGGGTGTGGTCACCACACGGGCTCTATCAGTTGAATTACAAGCAGGAGGACTTACTGATGAACATGTGGACTTTGTAAGTTATCATCTCCTAGCTCTGTGACATCTAATATATATTATAGGTTACTGATCGTCTTAACCACGAAGGAAAAGGGGTTGTTGAATTTTTAGACTACTTGACATATGTTCCTCTTTTTGTGGAGATACATGATAATATCAATGATAATCCATTGGACTTTACAAGAAATAGATAGTTTGTTAATAACTTAAGGAACATTGTTAATTATTGAACAATTCTTGTTATAACACAAGATAAAACTATTGAACTACAATGTGTTATGTAGAGACCTCTTCTGAGATCAATAACAATTAAAGTTTGAATTAAAAATTAGCTAATATTTCGCTAGCAAACTCAAGGGCGTGGCTAAGACTTGGCTTTAGCTGGCTCCATATAGACACCCTCCTATAATCAGAGATAATTATATCAATATAAATAAACAAAGACACTAACCATAGCTTTCCAAAGATTTCTGTCATTAACATAAGAATAAGCAGAAATTTCATGTTGACCTGCTATTGGTCTGCCATAAGTATGACCAGTTGAATGTAAATACCTGACCAAATAAGGTAATGATATCATAAATATTGTGGAATATTGACAAGAGGATATAAAATAAACTGATAATAATAAATATACTTGTTAGTGTCTTTATGTTTAAAACGAACAGAGTCATCTCGTCTCCAGTAATCATCAGAACACTCCACTAGCCAATTATCACCTAATGGATGGATCAAAAACTCAATGGATGAATAAATAGCTCAATGGATGAATACATAATCATATAGATATATCAGTGGATGAAACAATAGAACTAACAGTACCTGTATCTCCTCCGCTAAGATCACCAAAAGCACTGACTTCTTGGTTACCAGATAATGGTGATGTGAAAAGATGACTATGTAAAAACCGACCAGTATTTAAATGTTGCAGACGAATCATTGAGTCACAGCGTACTGGCTCTCTGTTAACAATAGATTAATAATGTTAACATATTGAAGGGGTCTTACCCTCGAAGACATGTTTCTCCATGCGGTCCATGTACGACCCAATAGCTATTAACATCATCAGCATTAGTTACCCCGGTAACACTCTACAAAAAATTGAAAACAATGAGATTATAAAGGGTGTGGTTACTTGTTGTCCAGACCCAGACCCATATTTGACATCATGAGAATGAAGACGAATATTTGATTGAGTATGTACTAATTTCAACACCGATTTACACGTAACGTGTTGAAATCCTATATAAAACATTAAGATTAGTAATATGACAGTCACATGATGCTTACAAAACTTACCTGTAGACTGACACAGACAAACTAAAGTACTTAAAAAAATTAAGATTTTAATATATAATGCCATGGATCCGATTACTGGAAAAGAGACACGAATTACTGGTCGAAAAAAGGAAAACGTGGAGGAAGACACGTCAGGATGGGTGTGGTTACTAATATTATGTAATATAGCACCGCCCATAATGTCACCATGGTAACAGACAAACAAAATGGCGTTGTGTCTTGAGGCATCGTGGGAAGATTGGTGAACAGACAGATACTGGATGAGAGGTCTTATTTTTATGATATATTATTTCTACAAATAATAAATAATGACTGAACTGAACGAACAAGAATTACAAAGCCTTTACGCTTGGATAGATGAAGTGCCTCTCACTAGACAGAAGAAGAACATTGCCAGAGATTTCAGTGATGGAGGTAAACAAGATATTGTAATATTATACTGATGGAAATATCTTGTAGTCATGGCAGCTGAATTATCGCATCACTTCTTTCCACGTCATGTGGAACTTCATAATTACACTCCAGCTAATTCAACAGGACAGAAACTTGAAAACTGGAGAACACTAAATCGTAAATATTGATCCATTTTGCATTATGCATCCATTTCATCCAGTCATTTATCCATTGGTTATATCCATCTATCCATTTAATAGGGAAAGTTTTTTGTAAACTAGATTTTACAGTACCTGATGAGTTATTACATGAAGTAGTAATGTGTAAACCAGGAGCCATTGAATACGTACTAAATCATTTAAAGAAAAAGGTAAGTACAAATCAATATCTTTGTTATTATAATCATAAATTAAAGGTGGAGTTATTTTATCAAAGACAAGCACAACAGCAGGCTGCTGGTAACATATATTCTCTCCTTTCTCCAATGACTGAGGGTCTAACTAGTAACAATACATTAACCATCATTCATCAGGTAAGTGAATGGAACATTGATTCAGTTTTATCAAAGTTTCTTTTAAGGATGTACCACGTCATGATGTCATTAGTTCTCCCCCACCAAGCCACACCCACTTTATGCAACAGTCAGTAATTAAACAAAATCGTTCCACTCATCTTCCTCCGATTATCAAGTCACCAGCAACAGATCATCCTCAAACCAAAAATTCCAAACCATCTCATATCCCCAGACCCAGACACAGTGGTAATAGTAGTGAAAGTCGTCATGCATTACCTAGTATCCCAACAAAAACAACTAACTTAAAATCATTAGGGAATGGAACAACATCAAAAGTAACAAAATTACCATCTATTAAAGATGGTATTTCAAAGAAAAAACCTAACTATTCTGGGTAAGTTCCTATTAATTACTATATAATATCTCTTCCTCCTCATGTAGACAACATCCAGTACTAACAACTAAAGGGACTACATTAGAAATGGCAGAGAAAGATCAAGTGATTATGGAACTACAAGAGACGATACAGGTACTTTGTTAATATGTATCAGTCCATTTATTGTATGTGTGTGTCCATTAGTTGTTATCAATGAAAGTAACACGTCTAGAACATTTAATTCGAATTAAAGAATTTAAAATTCAAGAGTTGGAAAAAACAAGGAATTAAAAACAAGAGGTTTGGCTTTTACTAAATTTTAATATTTATATTTTTTAAATGACATAACTTGTACAACATTCATTCACAACCCCTTACTAAGATACAGGTACTAGATTATATCAATTCATTTCATTTATTTATTAAAATATATTTTTAATAGCTAGAGTTTTATTTTAGCTAATAGAGGGGGACCCCCAATTACAGGACACTTAATAGATTGTTCTTCCATGATAGATTGTAAATCATTAGGGCCAATATTAGTAGGATCTAACCCTAATCTAGTCAGAATAGTAGCACTGGTTTGAGGTAGAACTGGACTAAGGAGGACTGCTGAAAGACGCAGACTCTCCATAGCAACAGCTAATACAGTTTCTAAATGTGGATAACAAGTTGGGTCATTTACAAGTGACCATGGTTTATGATGCTCCAGTAATCTGTTGGTCTGTAAAAAGAAAAAATATTAATCATTTTTATATTACTGGTCTGCCTACCATATATAAACAGTTCATTATGGCAGTCAACCCTTGTCCAAACTGATAGAGATTATAATGATGTGTCACTGTCTCTGATAACTGTTTCAAACTATCTAACAATGTACTGTCTTCTTCAGTCAAGATATTAGGATGATAACGAACAGCTATTCCTTGTGGGTGGAGCTTTGGTGATGTAAGACGAGATAAAAGGTTGCCTAATGTATCAGCTAAATCTGAATTCACAATATTAATGAGTCGTTCATCAGAGTAATCTATTAATAGTAATTACAGGAGTTGTACTCTCTAACACATTATACCTCCATCTTGATGAAGGGAACTTTCTTTCAGTAAAAAATATCTAAGTGGATCAATACCAAACTGGTTTAACTGGTTGAAAGGGTCAACAACATTACCTTTACTCTTAGACATCTAGTGAGAGACAATATATAACATTTAAAATTCCTATAATATACCTTGTTTTTGTTAACTGTCCAATGTGAATGACATACAATCTTATGTGGTAATGCTAGACCCAATGCCAATAGGAAGGATGGCCAATAGATTGAATGGAATCGTAAGATGTCCTTGCCAACTATATGTACAGTAGCTGGCCAAAAATGGGTGTGGTCAGGATATTGTGACACAGTGAGATAATTAATGAGAGCATCTAACCACACATAGATCTAATAATTAAAGGGATAATTAGATAACGAGAGGGACAAACCAATGTACAGTTTGGGTGTTATCATTAGGTATAGCCACACCCCATTGTAAACGAGATGATGGACGAGATACTGAAAGATCATCAAGTTGTGTATGTGATAACATATTAAGAACTTGTTGTCTTGAAGGCTCAGGTATAATAGCTGTTGTAAAGAACATAGTATAAATGATACATTGATGAAATGAAGATATTACGGTAAGGTTTAGTGGTGATCCATTTCAGTAGATCATCTTGAAATAAGGATAACTTAAACATATAATTTTCTTCTGATGACCACTCTAAATTATGTCCTGTTTCAATAGAAATCTATTCATCATTAAATATCATTGCAGAGAATAAATTTCTACTAACCTTTGACCCTGGTTCAGTTCCATCAGTGACCTGTGACTCTGAGAGAAAAGTCTCATCTGCTACAGAATACCATCCTGAGTATGTCCCTTTATAAATAAACCCTCTCTTGTACAGCTCACTCTATTAATGGTCAATATAACATTAACAATATATAATATAGTACCCATATTTGTTGAACTAATGAGATATGATTATTAGTAGTAGTTCGTATAAAGTAAGTGTAACTGATATTAGCTCTGTCAAAGAGGTCCTAAGAAATGGATGATATCAACAGTAGTAATGAATGCATTGTTACCTTAAACACCATTGATATATTATCACATAGTTCACGAGGGGGGCACCCATATTCTCGAGCAGCTTGTTGAATCTTTAAACCATGCTCGTCAGTTCCTGTTGAGAGGATACATTCCTCAGAAGCCCCACCTACTAATTTCTGCCATCGATGAGCAGCATCAGCTAATACTACTGTATACAGGTGACCAATATGAGGAGCTAGAGGGTTAATATTTCATCAATTTGCTAACAGAAGACACAATTAATTACCTGCATTGACATAAAAAATAGGAGTAGTGATAAAGGATTTATACAGAATTCTGCTGATGAAGACCATGGACCCGATGTCACCACGTGGGTGTAGGATTGAGTAGATGGGGTTAAAATTTTGATCGACCAATCAGATCGCTCCACGGTAAGTTTGTTGCAAGACAAATCATTTTATTTTCGGGTTTGTTGTTTTTTTATTAGTGAAGAAAGACTCTAAATGAATACTAGTAAGTAATGTATTATTATGCAATTATTTAATAGTGTTTTTCTCTCTATAGAAGTTGTCTTGTTAGTTTTAGTGGGTGTGGCTGTAAGTACAGCGTTATACAGTGCATCTGATGATGTTATTGAACTGACTCCTAAAAATTTCGATTCTCTCGTTATAAATAGTCAAGAAATATGGGTAGTTGAATTCTATGCTCCTTGGTAAGTATAATCTTATTATAAAAATTGACGATATCTTGAAATAATTTCTTGCCTTTGCTTTATTAGAGTAATTAAAATTCTATTGTAATTAATGTAGGTGTGGTCATTGTAAAGCTCTTGTTCCCGAATACAAGAAACTAGCCAAAGCTACAAAAGGAATAATTAAAGTGGGTGCGGTTGATGCCAACGAACACCAGTCATTAGGAGGACAATATGGCGTCCGAGGGTTTCCGACAATAAAAATATTTGGAGCTGATAAAAAGAAACCTATTGATTATCAGGGTAAGTACCGTTGATGTTACTATGAGAGTAACTGGTAATTCATATACTAGGTGAGCGTAAGGCTGAGTCAATGGCATCTCAAGCCATCAGTGTTGCTAGAGAAGTAATTGTCAATCGTATGGGACACAAGACTGGAGGTGGTAGTAGTGGAGGAGGAGGAGGAGGAGGAGGAGGTTCTGGTGAACACGATGATAAAGATGTTATCAAACTTACTGACTCTAATTTTGAAGACTTAGTTATTAAAAGTGATGATCTTTGGTTGGTAGAGTTTTTTGCTCCTTGGTGTGGTCATTGTAAGAACTTAGCTCCTCATTGGGCATCTGCTGCTACTCAACTTAAAGGAAAAGTTAAAGTAGGAGCTGTTGATGCTACTCAAGAGAAAGTCCTAGGTAGTAGGTTTGGTATCCAAGGATTTCCAACAATAAAATTCTTTGCTGGTGGAAAGAAAGACTGGCAAACATCAGAGGATTATACAGGCAGGTGTTATTGTAAAATGCCTTTATTTATTATGAATATTCTATTTTAGGTGGCCGTACAGCAGAGTCTATTGTTGCTTGGGCTACTGAGAAGTGGGCTAGTCAACAACCACCTCCTGAAGTCTATCAGCTCATAAGTCAAGATGTTGTTGATAAATGTGTAGAAAAGCAATTATGTTTTATCTCTTTCTTGCCACACATACTGGACAGTGGAGCAAGTGGTCGAAATGGTTATCTTGATACTGCAAGAAGTGTTGGTAAGTAACTATTAATAATATTATTTTATCACTCCATTTTTAGGTGAACAATATAAACAGCGATCATTTGGGTGGGTGTGGATTGAAGGTGGGGCTAATCTTGATTTAGAACAGTCATTAGAAGTGGGTGGGTTTGGTTATCCTGCACTTGTTGCTGTCAATGGTCGCAAAGGTGCCTTCTCAGCACTTCGTGGTCCTTATTCTACAAATGGTATTAAAGAGTTTGTAAGGTAAACAATGATACTATTATTATTATTACTGAGGTAACTCCTTAATTACTAGAGAGTTAATTGGTATGAGAAGTCAACCTATACCAATTAAAGGTGGTAAATTACCTGCTATTCAAACTGTGGAGCCGTGGGACGGAAAAGATGGACAGGTACATATTATGTTACTATGGTAACAAACTATTTATTTTTGTATTAGTTACCAACTGAGGATGACGACATTGATTTATCTGATGTTGTGTTAGATGATGAACCAGCTAAAGACGAACTTTAGAACTCCACGCACACATGTTAGCTATTAATTTTGTTGCAGTCTTTTTTTGTATAAAATAATACCAATAACCGGAGGTGCACGGAAACCTTCTGAAATTTGTATGCAAAAGTAAATGGGAAATAACGATTTCCGTATGCTTACAACTATGAATGTAACGTACAAATACAAGAGTATACGGACTGGAACGGAACTATGGAAGAATTAAGAAGAAGGAGAGAGGAGATATCTCCCTTAATAGAACAAGAAGACAGCGTAGTAAATGACGAAGAAATAAAGGAGGAGACGGAAGAACTATGGGATAATAATGATGTACTAGTTCAAGTACATGCTGGTCAAAAACCCTACTACGAAAGATCTAAAGTTCTTCGTCGAACAACTGAGGAAGTGACATTAGCTTTTTTCATTCATTTGATATTTCTAGTATACTACATAGCAGTTCATGTCTATGATGCTACTGTGTTCAAAAAATGCAAAGTTCCTAATTTGGTTTTTGTAGGTTACGATACATTTGGTGGTCGTTACAAATACCTGACTTATTTGACAATGGTAAGTGGTCATGTGATAGTCATGTGATCATTGTTATCTATCTTAGTGGGGTCTATTTATATACTTTTTTCTTGCTTTCTTCACTGATATAATGCCTCACTCTGCTGCTAAAGTCATGTTTCATAAATGCACTGACTGGCTGTTCACAACTGCAGTGTGGCCAGCATCATGGGTATAATATATTGTATATTAGCAAATATATTGAATATTTTATTAGACACTTGTAATTTTCTTTTGGGTTTTATCTGCTGTGGATATTCATCTAATAGGTCGTACAGAAAAAATGATTGAACACTTGCCTATTTTATTAGATCATGCTCAGGTTCTCTCTTTATCTCTGACATGTTTTAATTTATATTTTATAGCATACATTTCCATTGTTAATAGTAATTGTGGAGGCGTTGTTAGTGTATCATCGTTACCCTAGTAATCTCAACGCTGCATTCTCTGTGTTCAGTTTCTCTACAGCTTACATTATCTGGTAAAACAAACTGTTAATGTGAATTAATGTTGTTATATTTATTATTAGGATATTAATTGTATATACTAAATTAAAGACGTGGGTTTATCCATTTATGAACTATTTAAATCCTTTTACTTTTATTGTCTTTGCTGCTGCCACATTTTGTTGGAATGGATTGTTATATATAATCGGTAAAGGACTGGCTTACTGGAGATGGAAAGGTATGACTGTGAATTAATGGATAATGGAGTACTAATATATGTACTACATGTTGTGGTTTATTGGATTAATGGATATTGACAGAATGTAATACAATATTTTGTTATTTTCTATAGAACGTTTTCTAGTACTTTATGAAATGGCTGAATTAGAGGAAGACTATAATTAATTGTATTAATTAATTAATATTATTCATTGATTACATAATTAGTACTATAACTCTATTACAAAATGGCCAGTACCACCTCACAAAAGAATATGAGAGCTCAGACAACCAAGAAGCAACAGATTCAGTCACATTCTGGGACTGGTCAGTCCTGGACTGAGTCTGTGATAGCAACAATGGTGCATTTCATTTTTTTTCTATGCTATATTGCTATAATTAAATATGATGCTTATATGGAGAAAAATTGTCACAACCCACAAAGATATTTTCCTGGTTTAAATACTTATGGAGGTCGTGGAAAGTTCATGACATATATTACTATGGTGAGGTCATGTGACAATCACATGATATAGTATATACATCATGTGATCCTAACACTCTCTCTTTTTCTCTAGTATGTCTTATTGGTTTATTTTTGTATTGCACTCTTAACCGACCTTATACCACGATCAAATATTAAAACTATGCTCCTTCAATTTGTTGATTTGTTTTTTACTACTACAGTATGGCCATTAGCTTGGGTACAGGATTAATTGCACATATTATTATCATTATATTATTATTATTATTATTATTATTATTATTATTATTATTATTATTATTATTATTATTATTATTATTATTATTATTAGGTTGTTGGTGTGCTGTTTTGGTGCCTCTATGCACTTGATAGAGATAATATTTATCCTGAACACATGGATGAATACTTGCCTACTTTTTTGAATCATTTATGGGTAAAAGACATTGTACATAAATTCTTACATTATTATTTATATATATTGTTTTTTTTGCTGACAGCATACTGTACTTATTCCTATTGTTATTGTGGAATCACTCCTGGTTCGTCATCGGTATCCTAGCAACCTTACTGCAGTAATCACTTTGTTTTGTGTTGCACTAGCATACATTATCTGGTAAGCTATATTCTCAGATTTCCATGATGGGCTGGTCTTGGAATGAGACTAGGTATCAGTATTATGTAATCTTTTAGGACAGTGATTATCCATGAGAAGACTAGTAAATGGACATATCCATTTATGAGGTCTTTTAACTTTTTGACCTTCTTCATTTTTGCTATTGGATGTACTGGTATTTCTGGAGTGTTTTATTATATCGGAATAATAGTGTGTTATTGTCGATGGGGAGGTATGATTAATGCTCCTAATAAAATTAATAATTATAATTTCATTACTACAGATTCCAGTCAGTATAGTGCCGTTGACAAGAAGAAACAATAATACAACATATACTTTCTTTAATTGAGTTTTGCAAATAATAATTGAATTACAATTATGATTCCTATAACGGAGTTATACTAGAAAATATACGGACTATTGGGACTAACCAAACTAATGTACAGCAACAGACTGGTAGAGAGACAAAGATAAGATTATAACTGAATCGAGCGAGATAACCAACAAACTTGGTCGTTTTCTTTTATATTACCAAGTTGTGACTTGGAGTGTAGCTAGTTTCTATATGTTACTACTTGCTGATGGTGTAACTGAAATATGAGCTGGTTCTCTAAAAGACAGAGACACAGTTATGGAGGAGAGAAAAAGAAAAATGCCTCATTGTAAGCAAAACTAATCAAATTAATTATACTCTTTTAAAATGAACATTAGGTCTCGTACTGGTAGTGGAGGTGAAGAGTCAATCCCTCGTCAAGTTCTCTTAGAGAGTGATAGTTATGGTACTCATAATCCATTGGATTGGAATACAATGCCTTTGAGTTTACGGGAAAGATTTCCTCATTGGAAAGATCAGAAATTTCCATCACCAGATATTAAGCGAAAGGACACAGACAAGGAAGGTCATATGATGGATGGATGGGCAATTAAATGTGTGGATGGATGGACTATTAAGTGTGTGGATGGATGGGCAATTAAATGTGTGGATGGATGGACTAACAGATAGTCAAATGGACAATATGATATACTGAATTCATTAATAACAATATTATAGATCTACGCACTCTTATAAAGATTGCTGCAATAGTACCAGATAATGCTATTCCGTACATTGTATGTTAACAATATAAAATCTATGACATCATAATGATCACATTAGGTTATGGAGAATGATACACTGGTCAGTATTGCTCTCAAATTTGATACTACTCCTGGAGAAATTGCTCGTATTAATAATAAACTATTGTCATGTATTCATCCTGGCCAGGTATATACTGGTAACTTAATAAATGATATATTATATATCTTCATTGATAGTTATTATATATTCCTGATTCAGAACCTATTTGTCAGATTCTGGATGCTGATTCTCAGGCTTCACCCACTAATGATCTATCTCCATCCAATGAAGAACCTGATACTAAAGTTAGTTCTAACGTTGAGTTGTCTAGTTCAGTAAGTAAAGAAGATATGATTAATTTTGAAATTGAAGAAGAAGTTACTGAGAGCCACATACGTGTTGCTTCTAAATTTATGTCAGAACAGGTTTGTACCCACTTCCTGCCCACTCTTAATTATTATAAATCTTTAGCTTTGTGTACATGGCTCTTTATTACTTAATGGACAATCTTTAATGTTTCAACCTAATCCTAATGATCCACTAGTTGAAGATCATGGACGAGACATGTATGAAGTATTGGTACCACTTAGTGAGATTGTATATGCTTATATGAACTTGCAGTATTCTCCACCTGGTACAGAAAACAGGTATTATTATATTAAGACATTCATCATTACTCCATTATCAATATAACTAGTGTTACTACGCCTCCTAATGTAACTAGTACTTCAAACTCAACAGCTGCTGTTCCTCTTGTCTTTTTTCCCTCTCCTTCTCCCCCTTTTCCTCCTTCACAAAACCACACCCACCTATCTTCCAACGATGACGAGACACCAGTAAAACAAAACAATGAAGTAGACAAAGACACCACGCCCCAATATCACCATGACAACAGTACTTATGACGATGCCCCTAGTAATATAACTTTAACTCAAGAAGATAATACTAGAGATAAGTCAGATACTATAAACTCTGACAAGATGCTTCCTGAAGAGATAGAAACAGGAAGAGAAGAGTTTTCATCACCAGAGGAAATAAAACCTGAGAAGGAAATTACAGAGCAATATGGTGACGAACCAGAACCTATTCCTAGTCCTTGGATGTTTCTTTATATTCGAGTATCACAGAGTTCTCAACAGAAAATGTTAGGTCCAGTAGTTGGTATAGAGATCCCTGTGGATCATAAAACACCACGTTCCCCATCAGCTGATATACATTGTGTCAGAACTTGGTTTATTTTTGCCATTCCTTCAAAGAGGTAATCCCTTTAATTAAAGTATTGTTATATTATTTTTTTGTAAACATTTTAATAGTATTCAATGTTAATAAATTGTATTGATAATATTCATAATTATATTATTGATAGATAAATCATGTAATTAATTCATGAATATATTATAAATCATGTTATTAATATTCATAGTCATGTTAACCATTCATAAGTCATTGTAACCATGGTAACCAATGTGAATATTATTTCTCTCTAGATTTAAGGATATTGGTAATTTCTTATTGAGAAATCATCCTTTATCTGATGACAATAATACCTCATCAACTGTGGAGGTGGGGCTTCCTAGCAGAGCTGAGAGAATAGAAATTATCAATATTCGTGGACAATATTCTGATGTAAGTAGTTATAATTATAACTCTTTATATAATATAATTCTAGGACTCATTGCTTATAAATGAAGGACATTTTGCTCCTTCATCTTGGGAGGTATGTATCCATCCATTTATCAATATATCCATTTATCCATTCATCAATATATCCGTCTATCCATTCGTCCATTCATCAATATATCCATCTATCCATTCATCCATTTACATACACAGATATGTTCAGTCAGAGATTTCCAACCTTTCAAGTAAGATCCATTAGCATTATTGAAATTGAAATATAAAAGAATCCACTACAAGTTTATTTACCAGTCAAATATGCTTATAATGGTCTCCCATATAATGACTCCTTAAGGAAATCATTCACAATGATACAGTATTAGAAGGATATCAGCTGTGACATATTCTCCATATCTCAGTTTATTAAATGGTACTATGTAACAATGTCTGTAGTACTAGTATGTCAGTTTATTAAATGGTACTATGTAACAATGTCTGTAGTACTACTATCTCAGTTTATTAAATGGTACTATGTAACAATGTCTGTAGTACTAGTATGTCAGTTTATTAAATGGTACTATGTAACAATGTCTGTAGTACTAGTATGTCAGTTTATTAAATGGTACTATGTAACAATGTCTGTAGTACTAGTATGTCAGTTTATTAAATGGTACTATGTAACAATGTCTGTAGTACTAGTTGTCATATTGTTTTAACATAAACAAGATCTCGTATCTTTATTGTTTATTTAAAAGTTGTCCACTGCCATATATGGAAAAAGAGTAGTTCATGTACATTATCACATCATTAGTTTCATTTTAACAATTTCTCTAAGGATTTGTCACATTGTAGTAACTGACTAGGTCATGACGCAACCTATTATTTATCCAGTTAGACTTGTTTGACTAACAAGTTACCATGGTAACATAGATACTTAGGCAATTAACACCTAGTTCTCTCACTTGTTTAGTGACAAGTTCAGACAAATCATATATTGAAGTACATTGTAGTTCATTTCCTATTTAATACCATAAATAGACTGCTATGATAGTGATGTCATTGTGCAATGTTACTAAAAATAGAACTAGTATGGTAGTGTATATAAAGGGCCTCAGTCAGTGCTCTCTGTATCTTGTGAAAATAATGGAGTACCTCCTTTCGTTGCTGCGTAGATTAGCTAAAAAGAAAAGTACTTTTGTAGATCATACTATACCAACTTTGTTGTAAGAAATATGTTATCACGTTACAATGATGTATTATCTCTTTACAGAATAGAATGTATGGACGTTGAAAATAGTCTCCCTCTACCAAATCTGTTAGAATCATCAGATCTACTTTCAACTAAACATTTAAGAAAAGTAAGTCTTCATTGAACATTAAGTGATATTTTAACTCCTCTCATTTATAGTTGACGTTAAATCTTGTTAGTCGTGCTATTGGTCATGACTGGTATCTTGTCTACAGTACTTTCAAACATGGAATAAGTCTCCAGACAATGTATCGTAATATGAGTAATTTTGGGGACTCACCCACTGTATTATTAGTCCAAGATAGTTATGGCAAAGTAAAACAAACTGGTCCATATTGTATTTTATTTTGTATTATTTTTTAGTTATTTGGTGCAATGTTATCAAACTCTATTAAAATTAGTGAACGTTTTTATGGAACTGGTGAGTCTTTGCTTTTCTCATTTGATGAGGATGAGGAGGTTTCTGTCTACCCCTGGACTGGAGCTAATGATTACATCATTAAGGGAAATACTGACAGTCTAGCTATTGGAAGTGGAGAGTAAGTTAATCCTGATATAGCAAGGCCTACAATTGATACAATTTTATTATTAGTGGTCATTTTGGACTGTGGTTAGAGGAGAGTCTTTATCATGGAAGTAGTCTGTCATGTGATACATTTAATAATGAACCATTAACTAATACCGAAGATTTTATAATACATGGTGTTGAAGTCTGGGGATTTGTATAAAGTACGTATTCTGAGTCTAAATTTTGTGAGCCACACCTCCTGTTCTTCCTGCTCTATTTTTAACTACAACTTTGCAAAAGCAAGGCTATGTATAGCACATGTTGGCCTTTGTACCAGTGATGTCTCATTGTAATGTTAATTTTTTGTACAATTGTTGTTTATGTTATTACTATGTGATGTTTACAATACGTGAAAGACAATAAAAACACATTTATTTATCAGCTTCTAAGTCGATGCCATATTTACTCTTGAGAAGGTCAATTTGTTCTTGTTTAAGTTCTTTGTTTAATTTCTTGAATGCCTGGAAAAAGTTGATTATGAAAGAACAAGGAATTTAACCCTTTAACACCAGTCTCACCTTGTGTGGTTGATAATATAATACAACCAAGTAACGATTGCAGACATTAAATCCTGATAAATGTTCACAAGCGTTCTTAGCATCAAAAATATCTTCATAGACAACAAATGCTGTACCACGAGTGTTTGGGGCAAACCCTCTGTAATGATAAATTAATTAAATAGGTGTGGTTTTGTACTTACACTCTAATTTGTCTTATTGGTCCGTATTTTCCAAATATATCGTACATTTCTTCTGTAGTTATCTCAAAGGGGAGGTTCCTAACATAAAGGATTCGATTAACTTCTGGAGGTAAACGAACCTATTAAAAACAAGTAAAATATCAGTAGGAGCAACACTCCATATTATATTAATAACATCACATTGATCATAGTATTTAAATGTCTAATATTCTATTTAACACATTAATATATATGTTTCTTCATTCATATACAACACACACATTATACGGACAGTGAAATAAATCAACTTACGTTGGCTCGTCTCGCCGCAGCTAACGCCATCTTTGTTTTCCTTAATATGATGTAATGATGACGTTTGTACAATTAACGTTGACTAACAGGACATGACAGTCATGTGATGGTCACAAACACGTATTGATTGTACCAGTGTTAGTTGATACTGTTTGCTTTGTTTTGCAGAAATCATTTTATATAAGCCGTTCATCCTTGAACTGACCATTCTTAAGATATGGTAAGCAAATAAATATATAATTATTTAATCAAAATTTTATATTAAAGGAGTCAGAAATAGAGCAGGCACCTAATTTAGAAGCTGTAGGTATGTGTATTGATGTCTTTGAGTTTGTTATCATAACCAATAGGATTGGAATCTCCTACTGTTACTACAACTCCTAGTAATGTGGAGACATCGTCACCTCCTTCATCACCCACAGCAATCAGAAACACATCAGCTGCTAATGTTTCTGCAGAAGAAGAAGAGATTCAAGTAGAACCAACCGAGGAGGAGTTAGAACGAGAAAGATTAATTGCTAAAGCTGAACAGGTCTGATATATAGGTCAATGGATGGACAGATAGTTGATTGAACAGTTGATTATTGGATAAAAAAATGGATGAATGGAAAGTTAATGGATATACTTTTTTAGCTTCAAGATGAGATCGGTACTCTTCGTGGACAGCTGCAAACTAAAGAACAAGAGTTATATGAAGTAGGACTTCAACTTTATGTGTCCATTATGTTATTTTATACGTCCATATTTAGGTGAAACAAAAACTAGGTATCACATTATTCACAGAGTTTAAAGAGGGCATGTCTCACGGTTGGAAGGTGGTAGGTGATAAATGGAAAGAAATACAAGAGACAGAAACGTACATTATATCACATGTTCTTCTACTTACTACTAATAATATAATAGGTTTCGTAAAATTGACTCAACACTAGTAGGTTGGAAGACAAAGCTTGAAGATTCTCAAGGCTATCAAAAAACAAAGTCTTCTCTAAATGAAGGAGGAAAGAAAGCCTCATCAGCTATATCATCAGCAGCAACTAGCATAAAGTACACTACTTTACATTGTATAATAACCTATACTAAAATTTTTATAGAGAAAACGAGAAAGTTAAAACAATTGGTGAAAAAACAAGCAATGCTTTTCAAAATGCTGGCACAGCAATTAAGAACACGGGTACTGCTATTAAAGAGAACGAAAAGGTTCAAAACATTGGAGAAAGGCTTCGTACAACTTCTGTGAGAATCAAGGTATATCAGGTAGTTGTAATAGAATGATAACTGAACTGTGGAATCTTTTAGGATCGTATTATGGGTTCGAGTACAGATGCTGGAGATGTCAGTACTAGTGATGGGGAACCTATTGTTAAGGAAACAGTTGTTCCTGATGAACCAGTCAAAAAGGAATAAAAATTTGCATATATGCTGAAACTAATTTTTAAAGTTTGTTGTGTTCCTTTTTACTTCAAGAATTCGTGAACGGAAAGTATACGAAAACGTTCTAAAATTTGTATAGAAAAGTGAATGGGAAGGAAGTACAAATAAACTCCGTATACTATGCCTATGCAGCAGAGAGGTGAGTGTGGCCACAACATCTATCCTTTCTTTATGGCGGGGACTAGAGGCGATAGAGAGGCCAGAATCGACTATATATGTGGAGCAGCTGCCTCGTTATTGAATGTATGGATCACATTTCCTATTAATAAACTCATGTTTCGTCAACAAATGGAAGGCATTCGAGTTCACATAGCATTGAGACAGTTATTAAAGGAAGGTGCACGAAATGCCTATCGTGGTGTCTTGCCTCCTCTCCTTCAAAGAACAGTAACTGTATCATTAATGTTTGGTACTTATACAAAAGCCAGTCATTACATTACTAACCACGGACCTCAATCATTACCATTCATCATCACTCATTCTTTAGCGGCAACAACAGCAGGATTTGCAGAGGCTGTGTTAGTACCTTTAGAACGAACTCAATGTCTCCTACAACATAGTAACTTTAATAAAGAACTCCGTAACACAAGGCACACTTTTGAAGTATTATATCGGAATGGTTTTAAAGAATATTATCGTGGTTTAAGTGCAGTATTATTGAGAAATAGTGCTAGTAATATGCTTTTTCTTGGTCTTAGAGAACCTTTAAAACAATCACTTCCAACTCCTGAAACTCAATTAAGAGAGTTAGGAAATTCTTTTATCAGTGGAGCAGGTTTAGGTGCATTTTTAAGTACATTATTCTTTCCATTAAATGTAGTCAAAAATCATATGATGACACAAATTGGAGGTGAATATAAAGGTATTAGGAGAACTTTTAAAATTGTTTTTGAGGAGCGGAACAGACGTTGGAAGAAAATGTTTCGAGGAGTACATGTTAATTATACACGATCTTTTATTTCATGGGGTATTATAAATATGGCATATGATTTTTTACACAAATTATTTATTAATAATGATTGTTTATAAACTTCAAAGAAAATGCTATTTTTTAGTAATTAATTCATGCCTGATGATGTCACTACACCCATATAATTCTGAAGTTTGGATTTAAATGTTTTAGTTTTTGAACCAAATCAGAGACGTGCACATGTCTTTTTGTTCATTATAGCTCTATTGGTGGTAATGACTTTTTTGGTGGCAAATTGTTATTTTAGATATAAATAATCATAGTTTTCATTAATTTTGTTACATTAATTGTTTGTATTAAAAAAAAGTTATTAATAAGGTAAGTATTGTTTAATATTACTACATTTTGTATAACTTGGTTATTTTGTTCTATTAAAGAATGTTATCAACGAGTCAACGGATTGTGACTTTCTTATATTAATTGGTGATGATTGAGAAGAATTTAGAGGGTTATTTCTAAGGACCACATCCATAGAATTTATCGGTAAAGATTTGTTTTTATGGTTTGGAAAGGGATCGGGTTGAGGAGGAGGCATCTTTTTATAAGTCTGGGTGTGATTCAGGTTAGTACATGACCCTCCTATTATTGTACGATGATTACTCCAATCAAATAATGCCATTTGATTCGTATTGTGTAGTTTTCCAATAAACTTATGTGCAGTTGGAGGATAGATGCCAGTGGGTGGAGTTGCAGCACCCATCTTTTGAGATATCAATTTAGAGATCTGTGGCAATGGGGGTTTTTGAGGTACAGCTCTTTTATCAGGAGAATTATGATGACTTAGCTGTGAGCGGTGAGGGATGGGTGGACCTGCATCCTTAGACTCTATGTCATTGCCATAAATCCAACTGTATTCTTCATTATTTATCAGTGAATGACTGTTGGATTGAAGATCTGTCATACTGTCATTATCTCTCCATGAGGGAGTCTGAGTATCCAACAAATGTATGGATGTATCTTGAATTTGTTCTATTGATTGTGGTAACATTGTTTGATCTTTATGCGGTACATTTTGAGCCTCTACCTCCCTGAGATCAACAAGACTTTTTGAATGAGTTGACATCATTTTAAATGAGTGTGATTGTTGGTAGGTCATCATATGAGACCATTTATTCATTGATTGCTCAAAGAAAGCACCAGGCATTGGAGATGATGTAGACAGTATTTCTGAAGATGGAAATTGTTTGTGTGCTTGGTGATCTTCATCAATAGATTGTGTTTTTCTTAGAGGTCTAGAGATTTTAGCTGTTGATTGAAGTGGATTAAGGTCAGGAGTTAAAGACTTTGCTGGGAGTGATATTTTTCTTGATCTCAATATTTTACCAAAAGCTGCTTTTACTGTACCAAAAGTAGTCTTGTGATGTTCTTTGGGCTCAAGATTGAGAAGAGCACTGAGTCGCTTGCCTTGTTGAAGTAAAACTTTATCAGGTACCTTGTGTTTTGGGGGAAAGAGAGACGAGAGACGTCGAGGGACTTGAGGAGAGTCAGTTTGACTGCATTTGTGTTTAGGAGAAGTATTTGGTGAGTCAAAACAAAGAGAATATTCAGCTATCTCATTAATGGCATCAGTTGTTAACAATTCAATTGATTTTGATGATGATAATTTTGATGCAATATGCGGAGGAGGACTGTTGCAATCAGAGATTGCAAGGTTTGGGTTATGAAGTGAAGAATTATCACAAGGAGATGGTGGCATAAAGAAATCATTTAAAGATAAACTACGTCGTGCAGGTCTCATATCTACATAGTCATCCATTTCTTCAGTAGGAGAGGCTACATTCTTCCATATATGGTCAACAATACCTGAATCTCTATTTTTTTGATGTTGATTGTTAACTAAATTATCTTCAGATGCATGATGTTTCAAATGCCTCTTAAGTGATGGGGAGGTTTGTGCAATTGTGTCGGGGACTTCTTCCAAAATATTTCCCAAGGAATTCTGTGATAGTCCTCTAGCTACTGGACAAGCTAAAGGTTCTATCCAAGAGTCGAGGTCTTCAAAAACACCGCTACTTTCTCTTGAGCTACCGGAATATTCCTCAAACCCAGAAGGAGACAAAGATGAATGACTTAATTTTCTCAATAGTGGACTCTGATGTTTGATTCCAAGACTATGTTTTGAATGAGGTACTACATTATTTTCTGTAATACGAGGGTTCTCCTCCTCCTCTTCAATGTTAAGGATACTGGTTGGATGCAATCTTCCAAATGATTGCAAACCAGTCTGTGACTGACGTGATGATGATAGACGAGGTTTCTTTCTTTTCTTAACAATTGTGTAGATTGGATAGCTAGTAGTGTGAAGCCGATGGTCATCCATCTTCTGTGTATTAGGCAAAGGACGCTGACTTCCCACCTCTCCTTTCTACAAGACTATATTATTACTATTACATTATACTGTATGCACCTGTTGTAAGCCTGTACCAACAGACCAGGCTGAAGAAAAGGATGTTACCAGTTCTTTGTTAACAGGTTTGGGTACACTAGTACTTGATGAGTCCTTTGTTACTATAGCAATTGAATTATCTCCTTTAGTTGTGGTTGGGTCAAGGAGATTAGGTGATGAGTGTCCTGTAACAAAGTTATATAATTTAGTAAGTGCTAAATAATATACAAATCACAACTATTTGTATTAATTATTGCAAAATGTCATGAATTTACACTACACTGCACAAGCTTACTTCTTTTCTTGTTTGGCTCTAACGGAAGAGATGACTTTTGACAAAGAACTATTTTATCCAAACAATCACAAGAAGAGGAAGGAACAAGGTCTTTTACTCTTTCTTCTTCCATTGCCTCTCGTGACTCTACAAACAACAGATATTACATAGTACTATATTCACAATACACACACACACCTGATAAACTATAATGAAGTTGTAATCCATACTTATCATATTGGTGTAAGAGATCCAACTTCTCAAGTGTTTTCTTTAAAATCTCTTTACATGTAGTATCAGGAGATGTACTGATAGTTCTGTGAGTGCCATCACTACATGATAAATAAAATTAATCATTATTGCTAATAAATTGAATCAGTTACCTTAAGAAAACTCTAACTGCAGTCATTTCAATATCAGTTGTATTCAAATCTAAAAATTAAATATAAAAATGAAAATATATTTTTCTATTAAATTTACCTGCTGGTTTTCTGGAAAGAGAAGAATAGCTCAAATTAATGGTGTCAAAAGTAGACATTTTAGTTCACTCACTGTCTTGAAGATATAATAGTGAAAATATCTGTAATTAGCACTGTTTCTCTTATTAGCTACAATAGTGCATAATTCTTTAACCCTTTGAGTTGGAAATAGTTTTATTCCCGACCCTTAAAAATATAACTTTAATTTTAATTATTTTAACAGCCTTTTAGCTCACCGATGCTTTTAATCATATTCATAGTTACCGTTAATGAGATTCATAAGTGTACACAATCGCGCCCCACAAGAGCATGAAGACAAAATCGTAAGTACATATAAAAGGAAACCAAAACATCCTTGGTTGCCAGTGTGTTGTGGGCCAGCGTCTGCGATGCAACTGACTTGACCTCTGAGATGGTTACCAGCATACTCTTCGGAGTATCCGAAAGGCGGACTAGGATACGGCTGGTAGTCTCCCTTTAAACGTGACGAGGTCCGGAGCATTGCACTCCCGGTTTAGTAATGACGATGATTTATTCCCGAAGCTCGAAACCCAGTACGGCTGGTTTGAAGTTAGGGCGAAGTTCCAGCCAGGATTACCTCGTCTTCGGACGATGGTTACCAAGCCAGGTGGCGGTCCTAGCTAGCAATAGCAGGGAATCCTGGAGCCTAAGTGGAAGCCTGCGTGGAATTGAGTCACGAAAGATCGTTTGGGCAACACACAAGGGTTTTTTTTTGTAAATTATAATTCTATTTAGTTACAAATAATTGCATTTAATTTTTTTATAAATTAATTGTTTTTTTATAAATTATAATTCTATTTAATCATAAATATAATTCCATTTAGTTTTTTATAAAATTAATTATAATTCTAAATAATTCTATCTAATTATAAATAAATTTGTAAAAATATCTATAAACCTGTTTTAAGAGAGTACTTAAAAAATATTTAATAAGAATATTTAGAAGGTGAGTCAATTGGATTGTATGGGTAACACAACTGCACTTTTTTTTAAAAAAGTAATAAAATTAATGTTGAGCTTGCAAATCTAAGACTAATACACGTTTACAAAGTGTCTAGGTAGCCTGCAAAGAAACACCATATTTGAATGTGAAATTGATGATGATGTCTGGTCTCAACTCTAGATTAGAAAAATGCTTCATTTTTCAAACAATACATTCAGATACAAGAATAATTATATTTATTATACTAATTATTAGTTTTTATGACAATAATCTGACAAAAATAGGGTATACAAATGACACAATATAATTTGATGACCTAGTATATAACAATATAGTAGAATTGGTTAATACTATAACATAATAAGATGACCTTAAAAAAACGACATTTAAATTAACTTGATGACAATTATAAACAGTTGTTGTTATGATAAATTCCGTGCTTCAATGAGTTGACTTTATAGGTCTGACCAGTCTTACAAAACCATTATTAAAAGCACAAATCATCCACTGACTACTAGACTGTGCTGGACTCCATACACACTGAGAAATAAAAGATATATACAATATCAGTTGATATGTAATGACTTACATTGGTTACTGCAGTTAATGGTATAATATCTGAACAATAACCTTCTTGTTGTTTCTGAAAACAAAAATTATTTAATTATATTGATAATTTATTTTACTTTTACTCCAGTTTCAAATAGAACTTGATGAGTTACAGTCACGTCTAGTATTGTGGTCTTTCCATAAGACAACTTTTCGTCCATATTGTCTAAAAGTCTTGTTAGCCTGGATCCTAAAACCAGTTGTGGTGGTTTTACACGAGACTTGCTTTGGATGGAGAGATAAGTATGAGGTGTGAATGTAACTGTCAGTATATCTCCAAGGAATGTACCAACAGCCATTTTGTCTTGTTCCAATGAGTATCCAATACTCTTTATAGAGGAGTATTATATTAATAATAATAATATTTTATATATTAACTGACCGATATAGGAGCTGTTGATTTCATCAGTAAATTACTTTGAATACCATTTGCAGAAAATATTAATATATTCAAATCACCTGGTCTATAAATAGAATGACACCATAACTATCTATTATAAACTTCCATCTATTAATCCTACTTCAATGATGCTGTATCTTCAGTGATAAATACAACAGGCCATAATAGAGGCCACACAACTTTAGTAATCACACCATCTACAATACATAGAAGATAATTATAAGTGGACAGATAATGTCATACGTCTCTCTGCCTTTAGTAAAGGTATCTGTGGTTGTTGTATATCCCAGAGATTACACATCCTATCTGAACCACCTAATACCATTTATAACAACATTATATTAAGAGATATATAACTAACCAGAGAACAATATATTAGTATCATTTGGAGACCAAGCAAGACTTAGACAAGGACCGTTGTGTGCATTTAATTGTATAATAGGATATATCTTATTATTATCTGTAGAGTGCAGTAATGAGAGAGGCGTTATTAAATCCCAAATATTGATTGTTCCTAGAGTAAAGGAACATTAGTGTATTGTATTGGAAGAGTTCTACCATTGCTAAATCCAGCTGCAATTTTATGATGTTTTTGACCAGGTAACCAATCTAAGCAGAGACATTGACCAAATTGGTTACTGATACCAGAATGACAAATTAATACTGCAGATGTCTTTGTCACTGATGTGATGATGTGACGGTGATGGAGAGTGTGAGAGATAAGATGACGTGATAAATCTTCAGGATAGGGTACACTAAATTAAAGTAATATAAACTAAACTCCGCCTTATTATGATATCATTACCTTAATATTCTAGCATTTCCATCACTGCAGGCTAAAGCAAGGAGACCAAGACGTGGGAGATAACCATCCTAATACAAGGAAAATAAAAGTATATAAGATTATAAACTCTTACTGGTACAGTAGTCTTTGGGGGATCATGTGTACCAGAAGGACACCATTTCATCTCTCGGATACAACCCCATTCATGAGCCAATCCAAGAAGGAACTTGGAACTTGGAATGCTGTTGATGTACAATTGATAACAATATAGTAAATAATACATACCTATCTATGGAGTTTGTAAGCTCTCCAAGGTCCCATAACTGAATTAACCCTTTGTGAACTATTACATCATCAATACCATGCGTCTACAAGATCAATCACATCATTCTTACATCATACTCAATTCCATCACCTCATCAAGAGTCCGATATGTTGCCATAACAACATAATTCAATCTTTCATCTTGAGATGGGAGCCAATCCATAGACCATATTGGACCTCCAACAAAGAATAACTTGTTATTAGAACCTGTTATCAATACCAGTTATAAACCAGTTATATATCAGTAATACATACTAGTTTCAAAGAGTGTGAGTGTTGATTTATCTTCATTGTCCTGTGAGTATGCCATGGATGTCTTTTCCACAGGTAAGTAAAGATGGAGGTCACTACAAGACATCACATGATAATAATGACTGTCATCATCTCTTACCTTTCTTGTACAAGTTTGAAATGACTTCTAACAGGTCTCCATTCATCATATAGAACACTCTTACAGTGTAATGTCTCCTTACTGTATCATATTATATTATATTATGTACTATAGTTCACTTACAATATGTTGAGCGCTTTGCTATAACTTGAAGTACCAAACTTTTTATAAAAAGTACAAGCTGTTCTATCTCTTTTTGATATCTTTTGTTTGACTTTTATTTCTTCATGTTCCCAATTCTCTTCTTCATCTTCCTCCTCCTCCTCCTGCTCCTCTTCGTTATGATCATTATCTTTTGACTTATCTACAATATAATCTACTGCATTCTCAACCTACATTAATAGATATTTATTGGTTTGTATTTATCCTGACAACATCTGTGTATTTATCCATCCATTTTATCTGTCTGTCTGTCCATGTGTCCTTACCACTTGATCGTGTTTTTTCTCAACATGTGTTATCAATCTTTTCTTGCCATTAAAGACACTATTACAGTAGGGACATTTATATTCTTTCTTTAACTAAAAAGATATAAAAGATAAATGATTTATTATAAAGCATTTAGTCATACATCATGGCCATGTTCTAGATGGTATTTCAATCCTAAAAATGTCTTGTAGATTTGACCACACCCCTATATAAAAATCTCATGATTACCCAATCAAACAATCTCCACCCACTTTAGGACACTCAATAAAATCTTGCGACTTGAGAGTGTCTCGTAATTTCTTTAACTCCTCCTTACTGATAGCATCATCATTAGTAGCCCCACCTTCTTTAATTATCGTTTCTATAGCAACAGACTTTTCCTTTGTGAGCTCTTGTAATTTGTTAGTGGCTTGACGAGCAGCATCTCTTTGAGTTAAAGATACATCTGGATTAGTGGGAGCAAAGATATTGGATGGTCTACGATCATCATCTACTGATGACTAAGAGAGAGAGAGAGAGAGAGAGAGAGAGAGAGAGAGAGAGAGAGAGAGAGAGAGAGAGAGAGAGAGAGAGAGAGAGAGAGAGAGAGAGAGAGTGTGTGAGAGAGAGAGCTCATTAATAGTACATCCTACAGTTGTAAAATCTTACTTCACTGTGGGCAACTTTGGTATGGTAATCAAGACCTGGTTTAGACGTATACACTTTATCACAATGTGGACATTTAAACTGATGTGTTAGCTAAGAGAAGTAACTAAGATATACATATAAGAGAATACTAACTGTTTGTCCACATCTCTCATAATGATACTTCATAGAAGTCACACTCTTTGCTTTAAATTGAAGACATCGATCACAATTTGTATACTTGTATTTCTTAATAATTTGGCGCCATAGAGGAGCTCTCTCTGCTATTGTAGCATCTGGCTATAATGGGACTATATAAGAGTATTCTAATATTATAACTTACTGAAATAGAAAGGTGTGTGGTTTGTACATGTGTATTAAGAACAGACTCAGTCTGGAATTGAAGGTGACAATGAGGACAATTATAGGTGTCAGGTTGATCGATCTCTTTTCTTTTTTTCCCTTTTCCTTTTGAACCACTGCTTTTAGGAACAGTGGGTGTGACAGAAAGTGTAACATTACTATTTGTTGAAGGGGTAAGCTCTGTTACGGAATTGCTTATTGGAAGGCTAGGTGTGGCAGTAGCACTTGTTTGAGGAGTGGCTGACGGAGTAGTCTTACTTTTAGAACTAGACCTTACATTAGTTGCTCTTGATACTTTCTGTCTTGATGAAGTACTAACTTCATTTTGTGGTTGGTCTTTTAGAGTGGGTGTAGATGACGAGGGTGGAGCCTCTAAATCATGATGAGATCTTTTTGCCTTTTTACGAGTCTCTTCAAACTCATCTAAAAGGTCATTTTGACTCCGTCTCTTTCTGTTTTTAGGTCCAGGGTGTGGTCCATCTAACTGTGTAATATGTCCGTAATTAGATACAGACGTGGGAAGTCCCACTATAGAACGTGGGTTCATGATAACACTAACTCTTTGAGGTGATGACTGAATATAATGTGTCCCACTAGACTGCTGTAAAAATACAAGTCCACCAGTACTAGGGGTGACTTGATAGGGTGGGGTTTGTAGTTGAGATACTAATTGAACAGGGACCAAATTAGGGGGCATACTCTGGACAGGGACCTGGTAATATTGAACTGCAGATGAATATGTTGGTGGAGACGAGTGTAGAATAACAGGCTGATCTGGTTTAACTGGACTGACCAGTTTGAGAGGTTTAGAGTCTGATGTAAAGCCTTTTGTTATTACTTGTTGAACAAGTTTTGATGATGTAACAGGTGACTTTTGAATGACTTTTTTCTCGAGAGGAAGAGTGATTTGTTTCTCAGAAGTCACTTCTGGATCTGGTTTTAATGGAGGCGGAGAAGAAGGTGTAATTGGTCTGTCAACATCATGTAATCTCCTTCGCCCTCTTCCTCGGCCACGACCACGCCCCCTTCCTCGTGAATGGGTGTGGCCACTTCCATGATAGTCTTCATCAGAAGAATTATCAGCAGATGGTGGACTAGATCGATCACTGATATAAGATACGTGACTTTGTTCATCAAAAGATATCGGATCAGAAGGACTCCAATCTTCTATTTCATCATCTTCCTCATCAACTTCACTATCAGAATACCATTTGTGCCACTGGGTTAATATTTCCTCAGGGTAATCAACCACGGCTGAACCATAACTCTCATTGTCTGTTGGAACTGGTTCCGTAATAGAGAATTCAGTGGGTGTGACCAGAATACGAGAGGGGGGAGAATGAAGTCTTGGAGCTGGGGGTTGGGTCCCAATCCAAGCTGTAGACTATAAATAGTTTGATATTATAACATTATATTGTTAGTCTTACTTTGGTAGTTGGTGGTCTAGAACGTTCAATTTTTTGCAAAACAAAGTCTGCTGTGCGTCGTGGGTAAATATTCTTACGAGGACTAGATAATGAACAAATGGATGCATAATAAAAGAATGGATGCACAAAAGAAATGAAATAAAATTATAAAGTTGCAATTACTTTTTTCTTCCATTAATTTTAAGAGGTAATGTCAAATTTGTAGGTAGAGGGTTCTTTCTTTTTCTTCCTCGTTTACTTTTTTCAGTTGGTGGACAATTTTGGGAAACTTTAACTTGAACTGTTTTTTGATTAGTAGGTAAATCAGATAACTAGAGTGTTATAATTATAGGAAGTGTGGTTTAGGCAGACTAACTTTGTGGGTATTCTTTAAATGCCAAACTAATCCGGACCGACAATGAAATGATCGACTACACAGAGAACATTGAAATTCTGGTAGTTTATCCTAAGTTATATTGAGAGTAAACACCTTAATTAGTGTCTATTAATTACCTTTTGACATCTAATAAAATGATATTTCATTCCATTAACAGTAGTACATTGAAATTGACATTGATGATAATTGGGACAACATACAATTTGATTTGTTTTGAGTTCATCTCGCCAAATAGGTAAATAGGAACGATATTCCTCCTAATAAAGAGTATGTACCATGATATTATCTATCCATTCATCCATCTATCCATCCATCCATCCATCCATCTTACTGGATATTCAATAGATGGGATAGTAATTGTAATCCGTTTATTGCTACCTCCTGGACTTGTAGTCATACCCTCTAATGTGACCACACCCCCATCTGATATTGGTGTAGATGAGGAGCTAGATCGAGGAGGACGTCCTGGTTTCCTTCCCCTCTTTGACTTTACAGGAACTGGGTTATTGTCAGAGAGAGGTAGGGTTAAAGATGGTAGTCCTGATTTTGAAGAGGTTTCTAGAGGTACATAGAACACGTTATCCCTATGTAGTTTAGGCCTCCCTCTTCCTCTCCCTCTCCCCCTCCCCCTCCCTCTAGTTGAGGCTGCTGGCTCAGGCATTGGGATGACTTCACCAGGATGATGACTAGTAACATGATAATTGAGGCCTGTACGACTCTCGTATTCTCGTCCACATAAGTGGCATTTGAAAACCGGACAAGCCTGTTTTGAAAGCAGGTTATTTCAAGATGTATTTGACATATTAACTTACTCCAGCACAACGAGGGTAATGGTATTGCATTCCTCCTATACTGCTACACTTGTATTCACATTTCTAATGGAAAATACATCCATTGTCATTTATGTATTCATTATATTTGTGTTGTAATTAGTCATCTGTCTATCCATCCATTCATCTATCTATCCATTACATCATAATTGGGACATTTGAGAAGCAGCTTTTTGTTACGTTTCAGCATATTTTTCCATTGAGTTGTTAATTCATTCATGTGTTTCTAGAGAAGGAGAGAGAGAAAAAGTTATTGAGAATGTGTAATATCAAAAAATTCTACTTTAAATTCTTGAGAATAATCACTAGTTACATTCTCATCATCAGCCATTTTGGTGCACCTAAAAACGAAAGACGAAAGCAAGGTTAATACTTAGACCAGTATGGGTTTCAGTCTTTAAAGAAATCTAATTACATAGCAAAATATTGTCAATATGGCCGACCAGTACTAAACAATTAGAAGTAAAAGATAATCATAATGTTATAATAAATCATTACTATATCAAAATATTTAATTTATTTGCATCTATTAAAGGAGCTAAGTGAAATAAACTCACTAAATGTGGTGTTAAACTGATACAAAAATATCATTACAATTTGAAGAAAACACGGCGTTAAAAGTGTCTGGCGCTACTTAACTAAATGATATTACAAGCTTTTATAATTCTCCTAGGCTAGCTCTATTCCTGTTGAAGTCGTTGAGATATGGAAAGTCATGGGAAAAGAAACACCAAACGGAAAAACAAAACAGAAAACTCACTTCTTCTTCCTTCAATGATACTTCTCTTTCATTAATTTGGCTATGAATATCATTATAACTTTTATAAATATCGCAAAGTGTACAAAAATATCCAGAGTTAAAGTGGGTGGGGCTACTCTTTGCAGAAAAATAAACAACAGGTTTTCAAATGGAAGTTTCAGAAATATCTTTTTTAAGAAATGGAATTGTTGAAGTAAGAATTTATCAATTTATTTCAATCATTTGCAACAATTAATATCTTCTTTTAATAGCCAGACATTTTTGCTGTGGAAAGTCGAAGTTTTTTGGAACGAATGCGCCATACTAGTTCTTATGATTTAATTCATAAAATAAAGACATTTATAATGACCTTTACATCAATGGAAGGATCACCTGATAGTTTTTCATCATGTCTTCAACAATTTTTAGAGGTATGTGAAATGGATGAATGAATATTATATATTTATGGACAGACAAATAAATAAATGTAATAATATTAATTAATTAATTTAATTATAGGATATTGCTGTGATATTAGTTGACCATCCTTTATGGAAAGAAGAAGATGAGAAAGGGTTAAAAATTGCAATGGAGGCATTAGAAAGGTGTGTGTGATTATATACTTGTTGCTACGGCTACCAAATAATTTTAACCCTTTAGGTATTTACTTACTAGATTGTACAGTACAGCTTTTTATCTTCCTACAAGTACAGATTGTGATGATGTAAGTTTTAAATTATCGTGTATTTATTCCTAAAATAATCTAATTACAAGGATGAGAAATTTTATCATCGTGTCAGAACACTCCAATTTCTACAACCTGATCATTTAGATATTCCTAACAGGTATTGTTCTCTATATTATGTTGCCTTACTATTGAGGATATCGGATTACTAGTGTTCTCTTTGTGTACAATATAAAAAGGACTTTTGAAAGAGGAAATCCCTTTAATTAGTCCCATCTAATTGTAGTACTCAATGCAGATAAGAGAGAAAACCCCTAATAATGATGATTTACCAATAAGTGAGGAAATCCCTTTAATAACAATGATTTACTAATTGTCTAGAACAGATAAGGATTATGATTTGATAAATTATATATGTATTTAATTTGTTGTTTATTTTATTAATATGTACAATTAATTACATACATGTACATTTAATTATAATACATTTCTAGGAAATACAATCAGATAGCATTTGAAATGGCTGCTCAAGGTAACCAATACATCAGAGTATTATTGTAGTGTGTATTGTGTATTAGAATTAAGTCGACTTGAAGAGGATCTATTGAAGTCTCCACGAGAGAAACTGGCTTGTATTATTAATGCTGTCATCATAATAATCAGTATCCTTTATTGGTGGGTGGAGCTTGTAACTAACATGTGTGTTACTAAATATAGTAACAGCTAAATTATTCTGTTTGCAGAAATGTTGTGGAACTAACAGTAAACAAACACTTGTCTAAATTGACTAATTACATATGACATCATCATATATATCTGGTAATAACTAGTTTTAGATATGACAGTTTCAATATTGAGAAATAATATTAGTAATACTGGTAGTTATTGATCTCTGATCACATGATGGTGTTATATTGATGTTAGTGTACAATATTTAGTTATATTACTCTGTGTTAACATGTGTTAGATGATGAAATACTTGTAATATAGTGTAGATAAGAACTGAAATGGATTGTATGATAGATAGATAAATTGATGGATGGATAGATAAATTAATGGATGGATAGATGGATTGATGGATTGATAGATGGATAGATGGATGGATAGATGGATTGATGGATGGATAGATGGATTGATGGATTGATAGATGGATAGATGGATCAATTGATATGCAAATAATTATAAAATAATGAACTCAATATATTTCCTTAATGATGTTCAGATTTGTTAAAGCATTCTGCTAATGATAACAATACAGGTCAGTAATATTAATAAGAGGCTGTCCCTCACATTACTAATGTTATTAATACAGCAATAAAACATAGCCTTCTATTACAAACACACACACAAACTCATATATAATTATATATTATTGACAACTATTCAAGAGTGTTTATAAAATAACCTGTTTGTTTGTGTTTTGCAATGTAAATGTTTGTTTATAATAAGTATTATCACTAGGGGCTGATGATATATTACCCTATTTGATTTACCTTCTCTTACTCACATCTCCTAAACACATCCACTCCAATCTAAGGTATATATACATAAACCACTGAAATAACCCTATTAAATATACCCTCATATGTACACATCTGTAATGAGGGGGTTATCCTCTTAGGTAATATGTATATATAATGTTGATCAATGTAACTTCATAGAAGTTAATAATCACATGATATCATTGACCTGATAGTTGACCTTTAAGAGTCCTTAATTTCCTTGTACAGGTGTTCAATTAAATTTGATGTACTTGTATGTAATATTTTAATGCAGCTGGTTTATTGGTGGTGTGGTAGTTGGTTAACTTATACTGGTAGTTGGTTAACTTATACTAATTCAATGTCATCTATTACTTACCAGTAGAAGCCATGAACTTATTATTAATTATTATAGATACATTAGAAGATTTAGAAGGCAATCTGTGTTAACTGGTGAGGAGGCGTACTATCTTCTACAAATGGTAATAGACCACACACATGATGTAACAATGTGATTCATCACATGAATACAATGTCATTCCACACCATTCTATTGCTATGTTTGGTCATTTGGTCTCAAGCAGTTGTAATTAATTTAATATTCATTGACTATGAATATATTTAAGGAGTGGCTTGTATGAGAAAATAGGGAGAGACATTAGAGTGAAATAATGGCGGGCATTGGAGAGTATCAATTTACTGTTGCCAAGTCTTCCATACTAATAGTGTATATGATAGGTGTCTTAATACATAATCTTTGGCTCTATTGTTAACCACAGCCCTTATTAAATATACATACAACCATACAAGTAACTCATAATCATACAAGTTCATATAACCACACAAGTACATGTATATATATACATATAGATATATTAGGCCATTTTATTTAGTTAGAGTGACTATTATATATACCATTCCTGGAATTCTGTTGGTATTATTATAAAACTTCTTGTTGACATATTGGTACTTGCTATGATGCTAAATAATTCCTTGAATTCTTGTTTATAACACATTATGTTGTTTTCTTTCTTTAACAACAGGAGAGTGCTGTGATGTTTATATTAACATTAGATCACACGTCACTGTCAATTAGAGAGGAGGACTTTGTCAGGTACATTCATTCAAGATCATCCATTCATTACTTTAAGTCCATTCAACAATATATTTATGGAGTACATTTTGACAATGTGTTGTATTGATTAACACCAGTAGCTATAGTGAGGAATGCATTGTTATAACTATTGTTGGTCATAACGGAGCTCTTAACAAAGCTATAGAGTATTGAATGGGATATACTAAATTATATTGTTTGCCAATTCATCAATATATATGTATGTATGTATGTTATAATTATAATGTCATTATGATTGCATGTATTATTAATAATTAAGTTATGGGTTGGTAGTTTCTTGTAATTACCATATATGGTCAATGGTTTTCAAACATGTTTAATTAATTTTATTTCTATTGTTTAGGGGAATGGCTGAAGCTAATGACAAAATTAGGAAAGGAATGGATGTCCCAAGACAATTCTCCCGGGAGAATGGCTGGGAAAGATTACTTGTAGACCTTGCAGCAACAAACTTCACATTTACAGGTTGGGGATAATATCCCAGCAATGATAAGTATTTTTATTAATAGAAAAAGGGTCATCTTTGTCGCCTAATACTTCAAGCTTATCTTTACTAGCTACCACTTCTTCCTTTATGGCTGCTTCTCAAACTGAGGTCATTCAAGAAGAAGAAAAAGATAAACAGAAAGAAAGCAAGGGACCACAGTTACCATTAGAGGGAGACTGTGTAGCATTTCCTTTGTTGGAGGAGACTGAGGAAGATGAGGAGAGATCAGAAATATTGACAATACCTACTAGTACTGTTGTCCCTCAATTTAGATCTCATCTTTTGTCGACTGTTAAAGATTGTATAATTCCAAAATTTTTACAGACAAGGTCTGAGAAATATATTATTTAGTTTGAGTTTTGAAAATAATGTCTGTTTTGTTTTCTTTTGTAGTTTTGAAGAATTAAGTGTTCAGGATTTAAAAGATCTATATACATGTAAGTATAAATGTATATTGTATACCATACAATTTGTTAATTGAATGTTAAATGTACTTATAATGTTGTTATGGTTTGAATTCAAGAAATGTGTATCCATTTTCTAAACTAACATTACTAAGTTGATTTTAATTGTTCTGGAGTTAGTTTCACATCAGGACATCCACCTGTGTCAACACATTGTATACTAGCATTCAGATACTTTAACTTTAAATATACTACCCCACCCCCTCACTCTAAATTGAAAATGACAAAATTATTGTTCATATAAATCATCTTTCACTGTATAGATTGCAGGATAGGAAACTAGTTCATTATTTATTGTTTATGTTTCAATGTTTTGGCTTTATCATGTATTGTTGTTGACAATGAAGTCATGACTTGCACTAGTAAGTGCTCAGTTTTAAGTCTATAATATAGTTGTTTGTAGTTTCTATTTAACTCCCTTAACACAAACAATTTCCTTATATGATTTCTTGTTATGAATGGAGCCTTTAAAATTATTAATAGTAAATTATTGCATTATATCCATTAAATAGTCATTGTTGTTTAAATGGCTAAAGAATTGTGACAATCTGTTTACTTGTTAACATTGTAATGAGATCAAATTGACCATTGAGAGCTACACATGCTTAGCTCATTTCCAACTGTTTTAGTTTTAACTTTCCTTATTCCTCACATATGTACTACATGTGTACTGCATGTGTACTGCACAGGTGTGATTATTAGTGGTGTGATGTTAATTTGTTAGTAAACTCGGCTGATGTAATGTATACTGACCATATTAGGAGTATATCTAGGAGGACAATACATACATATTATTTCTTATAATGTTTAGTTTCCTTGCTATTTTATGTGAATATAAACATGGGGCTCTTGTGTGTGCATATGTGTTCATAACATAATGATGACTAATTTCTGGTTATTGCTGTGGTTTAAGTTCTACTTTAATATACTCATTTCCTTATATGCTAAATACCTAAGATGTCATCAATTTCCTTCTCAGGTTACAAAACAATGGTCACAAGATTAGAAGAGTTAGAAGAGAGTGTGGCTCTAACATGAAGTATTTAAAGCTGTTTAAAATGTTTATATAGATATTTATATGGAGATATTTTTATAACATTTGACTGACATCATAATAATTATTATATATATTATATTGTATATGTGTGACCTTAGGTGCTATTTTATCATCATGTACTGTAACGATGTGTTATATATTGACACATATACACGTTGCAAATGATCTAATCTTTATTCTCTTTAACTTAAAGCAAAAATGTAAATCTTACCTTACTCACACAGAATGCCAAACATGGTGAAATAGTTTGTTACTATAAATAGATTAGTTCGTGTACCTGTGGTCACATTGTGGCTTATGCTATGTTGTATATGGTATGCAAAAAATGTCAAGAATGTGATATCACTGTTAACCTCAGGAAAGCAGTACACTCATAACTACATAATTGTTGTTAGTATATACAACTAATATAGTATTAACACAAGTGTAGGAGTGAACTTAGTACTACTATGTAGTGTAAATTACTTGTAATACAATTAACAATAGTTCTGAACAATAGTACGGCCAAAATTTTACTCCCTTTACCACACATATTTTTCAACAGAATAACTTAAAAATAAGTAGTTGTGATGTTATGTTTTGAGATGTCATTGTTGATGTTCTGTAATTCACATGAGATGTGTAATATTTAAGGGGGAGATAATGTTACAACATCTTGGTACATATGTTTAGAGTTTATATTTCATTGATCAATGTTCTCAGCTTTACTTAAGTGGGATTATCTAAGGATATAGAATCTTCACATTATAATATACTACGTTTAGAAATATTTTGTGTGATGCAATATTAGGTATATTCATAAGATTATAGTCTGGTCTGTTCATGAATGTGATTATGGTGTAAACAAAAAGTTTTGTGTGTTTAAGTAAGCAAACATTCTGTTACTTAATTATGTTTATTAATATTATGCAAATGTTAATTATGGATTTGCCATTGTCAGCAAACACATCCATTAGCTGTATTCTATTATATAGTCCATCTATGTATCTGCATCTGTTATACTGTTTGTTCATTTTAATCCATTGTGTGTGACAGTATAGACATAATCACAATGAGTGTGAACAATTTGTTTTGGAGTCAGTTCCTTTTCTTTATAGGATTTTAACACTTGTCTGACAGACGTCTCTCTACACTAAACACTAATATTTTCACTTAGACTGTGAGATATACTACATGTCTCAGAATATACTTATGTTATGAATATATTTTGGTGTTGCGTGTCAGTATGTAAGACTAAATATATACTGTTCTCTTTAAAGAACATTTGCTAATTACAATAATCATAATAATGAATATTCATTGTGCGGTTTACCACGAACGAAGTACTAGGCGGGATTTGATAAGTGTTTTACGCGCCAGTATATTCGGCGGGCACAGTTTTATTTATTTACATTCTGACATAGTTGCTGTGAAATTGGAGTGTGTGAAAGAGTTCTTCTCTTCTATATTGCATTCTATAGTCACTAAAAACAAGCGTGCTTGTTTACTGGATAGCGAACAACCCCCGATTTTTGCAGAAGGGATATTTCATCATCCTTTTTGCGAACCGGTCAAGAAACCAGTTTGACTACATACTACTGCTTTATATTGCTTCCGTTTAAATTCAAACATCCAGAAAGAGATAGAATCAAGAAAAGGCGAAGGTCGTTTTAGTAGCTTACTTTACCTATAATTTTACTTGTGGTTTGAGGAAAACTGGGATGTCTTTTGCGAGATTGTTCTCCAAAGAATCTAAAAGTTCCCACGAGTCTGTAAGTTAGAAAGTAATATATTTTTGTGTAGTTACAATTGACTAGAAGTTAGTTATACTTGTTAGCTTAGCCATTTGTTGTTCAGTGAAAGAGATAGAGTTCTCCATAACTACGTTACTATAAAAAATGAGTAGACTAACTTTCATGATAGCGCTGGTATCTTGCTTAATTTCTGGTACGCTGTAGTACTAGCTTTCTAGGGAGCTTCTTAAGCTTGAAAACCTCTGAAGTACGTCTGTAGTACGTTTCTTTAACATGTGGACTAGGTTTGAGGCAATGTTTGGTGAGTCAGCTTACTAAAAGTGTAGTAAGGCCATCATTCATTATTTTGGTGACTCAGCTCTACTTATTTAATAATAGCGTTAAAAGCTATATGTGTCTTATGTGCTTATAAACAAAGAAGTTTGTAAGTGTTTTTAACTGTCAAAGAGAAGGTTGCTTCAAGTCAACGGGCATCCAATAAGCAATTGTTTACATTGAGTAACCACAGGAATGTCAAGTGATGTTCAGTTTCTATAGTTACTGAGCATGCGCAGAAGAAGTCACATGGTTCTGAATAGTGAGTGGGTGAAAGGCATAAAAGTCCGCTTTTTCTGCGATCTCTTGCACTTTCACTGCAACACAATGACTATGGTAGAAGCACTGTGTCCAATAGTACCTACTGAACCTAATCATGTTTACTCCCCACATTGTCTTACTCAGAGTACTCGATCTACAAAAATGAATAGAGGCAGGGAGGTTATTCGTGGCAAACTCTGGACGAAAAGGCCCAGAACAAATAAGGTGTGTCACTTAATCCATTCAAATGCTAGACTACACCTAGCCTCTCCTTGTAGTTGTAAATTGTTATATTACAATGTCAAGAATTCTAGTTAATGCAATAGCTCATAATGTGTATTGAGTAATAATTACATGAGTAGACTATCTGCTTGGGTCACTCAGACTGGCTAGCCTAATGACTTCCTATAACTGTCAACATGGTGAGGTCCTGTTGACTACATTTCTAAACATGATTTATTGTATCTTTTGTTTGATAGTTGTATTCAAAATAACAGATAGGGAAGCTACAGCTGGATAGATCATAATAGTCTTAATGTATCTCAAGTAGCTTTAAAGTGGTTGTTTGTTTGTGAATTACATTCTTTGTCTCTCTGTCTCTAGATGTGTTTGACAGAAGTAGTTGTCTATTCTGCAACACATGATGGTAAATTACCTGGTCAAATAGAAATTTTTGAAGACGTCTTGCGCACATATCAAAAACCTAAAAAGGTTGTCCTATTAATAGATATTAATCAGCCTGGAGTACAAGGTGGTTCTCCTTGTTCATCTCTCAGCTGTTCTCCATCTGCACAATCTTCATTAATGGCAACTTCTCCATCATCGGGTCCACCATCGACCATGCTCTGGCCGTTTCAGATTGTGACAAAAACTGGTGAAGCTTTAGAATTTTATACAGAGACTCAAGAAGATCAAAGACAATGGCTGAAAAGACTAGGATTGTTGATCATGTTTCCGTATTCCCCTATTCCTGAAGAGCCTAATAATCCTATCAAAGAGAGCTTTAAGGCCAAGCTCAATCCCAAGGACTATAATGCTGGTAAGCTGTTTGTTTATCTCTGTATTATCTCTAAGTGTTTAGTGTGATATGTTGACATTAGAAGTGATAATATATCTGAAGCTACCAAAATTACTAGTTCTCTGAGTATTCATTAGTTGTCTTATCTTAATAGCAATGTTTGTACACCTCTATCTATCTCTCAGTCTCTCTGCCCCTTACCACTTAATTATACTACTGCTCCATTCCCTGTGGAATATCTACTAGATTTGGGTTCTGATTCTCCTGACCAATATATGTGGGTTGCTTTTAGTAGGTTTACTTACCTCAGTGTATTGTAAAGGGTGTAAGAGCTATGTTCTCTGAGAAGCACCACTTGACTTGTTTATTTTATAGCTATGTGACTGCCCACTTTCTCATGAGCTACCAGGAAATTGATAAAAATTAGGCCATTAGCTAGTTGTGTCTCCTCTATCAATTTTATTGTTCTGTTTTTTTGTTGGCAAAGTACAATGTCCATATCTTCCAAGAATTGGTTCTAATGTTACAACATGTATATATAATGACAACATCAGTTTCCCTATTTTCACAGTGGAGCCACCTCAAAGTTTCTATTTGTCTATGTTCCTCTTCCTTTATAGTGTGTGTTGCACACCTGGGCTATGATTTTATATCCTACCAATGTCTTAGTTAGTACAAACTTCATTCAGTTCAAGTTTTTCTAAGTAATAGATCATTGACTAGACTCCTTGGTTATGACGCCATTGGCTCCTTTGAGCATAAATGTCCATGTTTTATTGTGGTTCAACTTCAAACTAGGAACTCCATATGGATTGTGCTTTGATCTGCTCAATAAAAGTCTTTTTGCTGTAAATTAACTCAACTTTGAACACCCATCTTTTATCAAAACTGTTACATGGACCTGTCATAACACTGATCTATACATATACATATATCATATTATATAACCACATAGTCATGTGAGACTTAATTGGCCCACTTCTGAGTAATACAAATTGATTTTTAACTAGTAACTAAATCTTGTTCTCTCTCTTTTTAGATTCAGTCTGGGCAGTTTATATATTACCTGAGGAGGTTGGTTCTAGAGTTCATGTTTTGGGTACTCATATTTTAGCACTAAAAAGCAGAATATCAGAAAACCAACCAGGTCAACTGGACATTATTAGTCCTGCTGATCCCACACCTATTGTAACCTGGGATCGAGACAAGATGAGACGAACTGGTTGCCTTGGCAACATGGTATTCGTAGAAATTGGTCGCAGGTGCAGAGGTGGTCCAGGATTGATTTGGATGTATGCTGGTCCTAAAGAAACAGCAGCTCTAAGAGAGACATTACACATGTAAGTTATCATTGGGATGGTAGTTTGTGGTCAAATGTAACAACCCATGTGTTGCCCACATGATGTATATCATGAATAGTCAGTTCTTGTGTTTAGGTCTAGACAACAAGTTAGCAGGCTTGTACAATCTATTTATTACAGCTTTTATTGACCTCTAGTTAGAATGCTGCTTGTTGTCTTTTGTGTATTAAACCAATTGTCACCTGACTCAATCCATTAGCATCCAATATACACCAGTGTCCTTGAACAATAGTTTAGATAACCTGGTATTTGTTTAAAACCTTACATGGAATACTGTTTTGTTAAATGAAGAGCTGAGGAATTTATTATTTCCTTCTCCTACACAAAGACATTCTACTATAATTATCCATGGAATGAGAAAATAAAAATTATATTTTACGGATGACTTCATTGTTTACTTGCCTATGACCTTGATATTATTACAAAACTGTAGTCTCAAGTGAACAAAATGTTTCATTAAGTTACATTTAATATCAGTTCATAGTACACACACACAGTAGGTCACATTTAATATCAGTTCATAGTACACACACAGTAGGTCCACATGTTATTCACATGCAACCAAGAGATGTGCCCTGGTGTGCATGAATAATGTTTGAGGTCAGTACTAGTTTGAAAGGCTTCCCAGAATCACTCCAAATGTTAATACACATATATTAAATGTATTACATGTACTACATGTATTAGAATACCTTGCTGTGTAAATTAATTTTAGAGGTCTTTCCCTGGACAACCTGTTTACTACAAGTTGTGTATTACATTATTTTTGTCTGAAACTGAATATATCATTGATTGCATTTGTTTCTTATATTAGGTTCTTGTTTAAAGGAGATGGTAGAGCTGTGCCTATCTCAACTCATTCAGGTCCACGGGAATCTTCACGAGCATCCTTTGACAGTGGGTTTCCGCCATCTTACCACAAACGTGGTTCTCAATCTTCACTTCAACGCAGTCCAAGTATTAATACTCCTCAAAGACAAATCAGTATTGAATCACAGCCGGGATCTGATTCTGGACATCCAATGTCTCCATTCAACCAGCCACCCCCAGTAGATATTGACTCTCACCCCAGTAGACACAAATCAGGTCGCTCAGCTCCACGTAGTATCACCTCCTCTGCCTCACAGTATGAGAATACAGAATTAGACAGTGGAATTGCTAGTCGACGCAGTAGCTGTCGTGACTCTTTAACATCAGCAACAGATTCTTTCTTAGAATGTGACCAATTTGAGTTAGATCCAGAGAAATCGTCGCCTTCTCCTAACAATGACTTTATTGTAGGACAGTTAGAATCAGATCAACATTATATGCCATTGCGACATAGCTCTATTAACAGTGTCCCTCCTAAACAATCACATTATATGGTGCAACGTAGCCACTCAACAGCAACATGTCATCCATCTCAAAGAGCAGATGAATATGAGAAAATGATTAATCCTAGACAACAACAACAACAGATTAAGAAAGAAGGTTATGTGTTAATGCAACCTGCACAGGTCACAGCTTATGGACCTGATGCAGCAATGATGCAAATTCGAGCTGCCAGTGACTCACCCACACACTCGTCACCATCTCGTTCATTACATCCAATAAATGAAGGAGAGGTACTCAATAATCGTCACGAATCAGACTATGAGAATTATCCATTACCTGAAGGTTTTGAAAATGCAAGATTCACTTATTATGCAACTGAATATGAGAACGTACAGAAAGTTCGACAGGAACTGAATTCGGAGGAACCACCTCCTATTTATCGATCCAATAGTCGATCCATCAATCACAAAGAGACTGTTGTCCTGCCAAAAAGCTCTTCTCCACACAGTCAAAATGTTAGAATAGTACCTGGCTATAGAGATACAAGATTATCAAACAGTCCATCACCTGTTCTTATTCCAACTCCATAGTATCAACAGCAATAATATGCACACACTGTGAGTTGTAGATGATTGTACTATTAGCTGACAACAGTGTAGATTTGATGCACATCAACTCGCAGTTTTTGTTGATTGCTGTGTCAATTATCTCTCTTCTATTAAAACCCATTTCTTTACTTCTCTATGCCAGTTCTACTAATGTAGGACAACAGTGTGATTAATTTTGCAATCATGTAGCTCAAACTAACATACACAATACCACTTACTAGTTGGTGGGTCATTTACATAATGTTCTCCAATTGCTTTATAATCAACTATTATTTTGACACTGTTTTGTTTCTGATCTTATCTTTCTGTTCTTTGTGTTAAATATTATACTTACAATATATAATACATCTTTCTCATGATTTAATATTAATATAATATTTATTTAATACAGAAATTGTTAAATACTTAGTCCAATATGAAAATCAATGACATAAAATGTCAGGTGGAGGAATTTCAGGGATAGAGCCAAATGTAAACTTGTCAGCAAGATAAGCATCTAGTTGAGCTGGAGTTAGTCCAGTAGATTCAAGTGTTGCCGATGATATATTAGTGGGTTGATTAGTAGGAGGGGCTGATGCTTTAGCACCAAATAGGTCCTTAACAGGGGAACTAAATACATCATTAGAGCCAGGTAATATTGTTCCTTCTCTTCTTCTGGGAGACAGGACTGGTCTAGTCTAGTATCGTGGGTGAAACTTGAGTTTATAGAGTGGGTGTGGCTTACTAGTTTAATAGCATCATCAGGTGTGAAAAATTGATATTGGTTCCATATCAAGCATTGATGTTCTGTTAATTGTTTCACTGTCTCTAACTATAAAACTGTAAAAATATATAACAAAAATATATATCTTACATAAGTCTGTGGTGCTCCAGATTTGTTGGCGGTGTAAGCTAAATACCTTATCTCTTCCGTAGAATAGTCTTGGAAATGAGGGAGATTAGGACAAGTTGAAGATGGAGTATAACAAGACAGCGGCCACACTCCAGTGCTCTGCCAAATCTTTATGTCTGTTTTAACAACCATTCTATTAAAAAACAGTAGATAATGCTAATAATTTAAATTGAAAGACTTTACGCAATTTCACTAGCAGTCATAGGGTCTCTATCATCAATATCCATAGCAACAGGATCATTCCAACTATTTTGTGAGAACAAGGGTGGACCCATTCCTTGTCTCTGCCAATTTTTTCCACTTTTGTCTCCTCTGTTACTTGTTTGAGGCCACCAACTTACATTAGGTTGTTGTCCACCTCTATTAGTTCCTCCTACAGTCCCGTTTTGTGACCAATTTCTACCAGTAAACTGATTTCCTTGTCTATTTCCTCCTCCTCCTCCTCCTCCTCCTCCTCCCCTCCAGCTCTCACTATTTTGCCAATTTCCTGCATTTTGCCAATTTCCTCCTCCTCCTCCTGTTTGATTAAATATGCCATATCTATTACCTCCTTGACCCTATATAATAACTGCCTTAATGAGCTCATTATAATCTCATTACAATGGATATGTACCTTTTTGTCCCAGTTACGTCCATTATCGAACCATGCACCTGATTGCTGATGTCCTCCTATATATATAATGTAATAAGTTATGTTATTATGACGTCATATATCAGCCTCTACCTCTTAATATTTGATTTCTTGGTGGATGAAGATTACGACATTGATTGCCAAATTTACAACTGTTTTGTAGATAGAAACGACAGACTTCTTGAGAATTATATCTAGCCATTTTATTATTATGGGTGTGGTATTTAAAGCGATAATAAAATTAATAAAGAATAAAAAGTAATAAATATTAATTTTAAAACCACACCCACTATAAAATGGCGACTAAAATTAGAAGTCGTTCACCTTCTCTCTCTTCCTTACCTCAGTCTCTTTCTCAAAGTCGTTTTAGTTGTAGACTAGTCGACATAGATAGTTACGTTACCTCTCCTTTACGTGGCCTGGACGTGACTTATTCTGACTTTGCTGGAGAAGTTATCAATAAAGTACCAGTAATAAGAGTGTTTGGGGCTACACCTACTGGTCAGAAGTGTTGTCTGCATATTCATGGCGTCTTTCCTTATCTTTATGTGCCTTGTGTAACAGATAACCCCACTGAAAAGTGAGCTTTGCCAATAAAGGAGTACATATTGTTGTGGCTGGTCAGTTAGTATTGGCCAGTTGGTATCATATATTGAGTGGAAACTTAATATCGAAGTTATCTTTAGTTTGTATTTAATTATATTTATTGATTTAAAAGTATTTTTAATACATGAATAATATAACCTCTATTTGTTAAAGTAATTTAATACCGGTTACCGGGGGCAGCAGAAGGGGGAGGGGCAATCAATTACATTCCTTAAATACAGTGATAGTAACTATTTAATGTTTTATAATTTTAATAATATTGTAGATATCTTCGTCAATTTGGACGCAGTATTGACCATGCATTACAAGTGTCACTAGGAGCTGGATCTAAAGATGAGAACCATGTTTTTAAAATATCAGTTGTTAAAGGAATGTATGTTCCAATATGGCTGACCACTTTATTATAATTTATCTCTTCACTAGTCCCTTTTATGGCTATCATCCATCAGAAGAGGTGTTCCTTAAAATATATCTTTATAATCCTACAATGATAAAACGGTGAGTTCTCGTAAGACATATAACAATGTTATTATGATACATTGTATAGACTAGCTGAACTATTATTAGCAGGTGCTATAATGGATACATCACTACAACCACATGAATCACATATTCCATTTGTACTTCAAGTAAACTATCTTCTTAGTCATCAATATCCCTTCCCACCCATCCATCTATCCATTCATCCATTTGCTTATCCGCCCATCTATCTAATATCTATCCATTCATCCATTTACTTATCCGCCCATCTATCTAATATCTATCTATTCATCCATTTACTTATCCGCCCATCTATCTAATATCTATCTATTCATCCATTTACTTATCCGCCCATCTATCTAATATCTATCTATTCATCCATTTACTTAACCGCCCATCTATCTAATATCTATCTATTCATCCATTTACTTATCCGCCTATTCATCCATTTACTTATCCGGTATCTGCCCATTCATCTATCTATTCATCCATTTACTTATCCGGTATCTGCCCATTCATCTATCTATTCATCCATTTACTTATCCGCCCATCCATCCATTCATACATTACATCTTTTAGTTTATGGTTGACTATTGTCTATATGGTATGAATTTTATCCATTCATCTGCTGTCAAGTTTAGACTAGGAGGAGATGGTAGTTATTATAATATAATATTATATAATTAAATGTATTTTGTATATAGAGTCTTTCATAGCTCCTACTTCATCTGAGCACCAGACATCATTATCAATTAGTTCTCCTCTCCACAGTCCTACATCTTCAGTATCTTCATCTTCATCACATGGTTTTATTAATCCCAGTCAACAGATTTGGGATATTACCTCATTATCCAAGTTAGTTACATTGTATTTATCAGCTACTTACATGGTCAGTGATACTGTTGCACAATATAGTCCATTTATCACATAGTCAATAACACTGTTAATATTAAAGTCAATAACACTGTCAATATTAAAGTCAATAACACTGTTAATATTAAAGTCAATAACACTGTTAATATTAAAGTCAATAACACTGTTAATATTAAAGTCAATAACACTGTCAATATTAAAGTCAATAACACTGTTAATATTAAAGTCAATAACACTGTCAATATATCAATAATATAGTTCATTTATCTCATAGTTTGTAATACTATCAGATAATTATCATACTAATATCAATTAATCTCTATTTTACATAGTGATATGTTAATACATGAAATTAGAACAAGTACTTGTGAATTAGAAGCTGATATATTGTCAACTGATATTCTCAACAGAGAAGAACTCAATGTTGGTCAGTAATAGATTTATTAAATACTAAACTGATACATGTCCAGTATCTGGAGGGTATCCTGGATTACAAGCATTACGAGAAGAGGAACAAAGAAGACGAGAGTCCCTTGGTCTTGAGAGTTCTCTCTCACCTCCTCCTTCACCAGGTAAGTCCACTCTTTACCTTTTAGCATAAATCTCCTCTCAATATTAGAGAGATGTTGCTCATTAGTACACAATGCAGAAGAGAGACATCAAATATATCTTCAGAACATTATAAAAGAACGACGATCGCTTTCACCTTCTCCATCACAACATACACACTTACTCAACAACCTTTCTCAGTCATGTGATCCAGAACCTCACCAGTCATCCCAACCACATGACCTAGAAAACACCCCACCTATTGAATCACCTGATGATATGAAAGTTCCATCTGTAATCAATGAAGGAATGGTTCAACATAGTATCAGATTACAACAGAAACTATCTTCAGTGTCATGTAAGTACCAGTCATTTATCATATAATGAAGAGGAGATGTATAGTTATTAGATGTGCACTGTAATTAGATGATAATGGGTTAAAAATTGACTATTTCATTAATAATTTGTTTATATTTTTTAGTGAACTCAAGTGATGCAGAACTTTTGGATATTTTAGTGGAATTAGCTCAACCATCTCAAACACCTTCATTGTCATCACAAACAGTTAGTGAGAATGTAAGTTCAAAGATCAAACGTACTATCTCAACAACTTCTTCACTTTTGAGTGACTCATCAGGACATACTGGACCTACAGAACTAACATCTTCAAAGAAGACTAGTGAAAATTCAATTTCGCCATGTGGATCTGATGTGGACCTCTTTGAAGATGATGAACCAAAAATGGGAGGTTTTAGACTTGATCTTAAACCGGACTTTTCTCCATTCGGGTATGATGAAGACAGTTCCTCAAAATCACCACCACAAGATGAAGTCATTACTCCAACTAAACAATGTGGAATCACTGAAGATTTTTTTGTAGAGTCTCAAATACCTTTAACTCAACCAATAAAGAAAGATCAGACAGACTCATCAAACATATTACAAGGAGACTTGACTCAAAGACCAGACGTCAATACGCTCAATATGTCATCAATGTCAGGTGGATTATCTCATCAAGAGAGGAGGCAAGTAATACAGTTATGCCTTAGTTATCAAGAGGAGGGTGTGGAGGTGGAAGAGAGAGAGACGGAGGAGGAGCTAGGAGATGAAGAAGAAGAGAGTCAGATTATGTCACAAGCATTTTGGGAGGAGGAAGAGAAAATGGATTCTGAAAGGTGATTTGTTTTTTATTTTCCTATTATTTATTAAAATGTATAGGACAATTGTTGATTTGTCTTTGGAGCCTACTGATAAACCACACCCAGAGGAGGAGTTTATACCACAATTTGATGGTGCTAACGATATCAAGAAAAAGAAATCCTTAGGGTTATCACGCCATCGTCCACGAAAGCAATTGCATCTCGAGATTTCTCCTAGTAAAAAGATTGAAGTCACAGTTGATCCACCAAAATTCAATCCCAAACCAGATGTCAGTACCAGTCTAGCTTCCACATCTGAAAAAAAACAAAGAAAAAGGCCAAGTTTGTCATTACAAAAAAAGAAACGTGTTAAAAAAGAATTGCCTTCAAAAAACACTTCCTTGCTGACAACCAATGAAGAATCTTCAGACTTCATACCACAGTCTGGATCTCAGTCTCGTGAAACCACACCCATAATACATTCTCCTATGAGTGATGTATCTATAGTTGAGCGAGCACTAAGTCAGTCATTGTTTCCTATAGTTAAAAAACTTTCAAGAGAAGAAAGTGAGAAGTATTTTAATGCAATGAGAAGAAGTACTTCAGTTACAAGTGATCATCTGTCTTTGCCATCACCAAATGATCATAAACGATCAGGAGAACCTCTTTCTTTATTGACATCTAAGCGACCATGTACTCGCTCTTCAAGACACATCAATATAACAGACTTATCAGAAGATGAAGTTATATCATTAGCAATTAAAGAATCATTGAAAACGTTTGAAGAAGAGAGTAAACAAAAACAATGTGGTTATGGTGAGAGAGGGTTAGAAGAAAATACAGATGAAGAAATGGACTCTACACTTGTTCCAGTTTCAGATGAAGACTTTACAAATACTGACTTCCATTTAGTAATGTCTGCTAGTGATACTGAAAGTAATATATCTTCTCAAAGTGGTGGACGACAAGATTATGAAATGACATCTACTCCAGCTCCTGTTACTAAGCAACAAGATACTATCTATTGGAGATTAAGAGAGCATGATATCTTGTCAGAGAAAAAAGAGAATTTGTTTCATGATAAAAGTCTCAAACCAATTCCATCAGAGTGTATTCTCAAACCTGAACTAAATCCACCCACAGCTGAAGACCTATTGGAGACAGCAGTTAACAAGTATAATCTACCAACAGCCAGACATCGCAAGCCATTTTACAGCAACCCCACTGATGTTCAACCACCTAAGTAAGCATGTTAATACATTGATATATTAGATATTGGTACATTGGTACAATGATATATTAGATATTGGTATATTGGTACAATGATATATTAGTACATTGGTACAATGATATATTGGTGCATTGGTACAATGATATATTGGTGCATTGGTACAATGGTGGTACATTTATATATCATTTCTTTCCACAGAAATATTGGTGGCTGTACTTTATATGTACCTTCTCTAATGGTAAGACAATGGGTCATTGACAATGCATTGTAACTATGGTAATTATCTTATCTTTAGCCATACGAGTTACCAGAATTTTCCCCATTATGTAAAGAGCCTTCATGTAACTGGTTTACTTTAAGACATTGGGCTACTGTATTGAGTGTAATAAGGTCTCCAATTGGAGGGACACAAGTCTCGCTTCCTCCTCCATGTCATGGTGATGGAATTAAAGTAAGTATACTGAAATATACTGACTATACAGTTAGAATACTAGCTACACTGGGTAGTATACTGATTGTCTAATTGAATATACTGAATACCATATTGACTTTTTATTGCTTGTTATAGGGTGCATATACTTTTAATGACTATCAACGTGATGTAAAGATTCGCTCTCAATTCTGGCCAAAGGGATCCTGTATTATCACACCAGCAAAATATCCCCCAGACCCCCGTAAAATCAGACTACAGGTTCAGAACCTCTCTATTATGGAAACATCAGGTCTAGATGGACCCAGTCTTAATAATACTTATGGTTTTCAATTTACTCCCACAAATACAACTGATACTACTACAAATTTAGAGGTAAAAATTATTTCTTTCCGTATAATTAGAATGTTTTGTTAATATAAGGTACAATTCATTACTTGTATGAGTGTGGAGGTCCATGTTCGCACTCGAGAGAGATTGAAACCTGATCCAGAATGGGATCCAGTCCTTGTTCTGTTTTATTATATACATAATGACTGGCCCAATAAAAGTGGGTGTGGTAGTAATACGAGACTAGGAGCCATTGTAGTTGATCTTAACAATTCAAAAAATGTAACCACACCCACTAAACATAAGTCTCCTGTTAAGAAAAGTCCTAAAAAAATGACCACCAAACCAAGTCCCCAGAAAGCACTTGCTTCAAAAAAACAGACTGATAGCCCAGCCAAAAATTTGATGGGCAACTCAGCTAAAAATGGCCACATTGTTAACATACAGAGTACTATTGATAATGATCTACAACGTCCATATTTGGAACACTGTGGTATATCTAGTGATCTTGAAATAGTCTATGTTCAAAAAGAGTCAGAACTATTTGAACAGCTGATAAAACTTGTCAGACAGGTTGATCCTGATTTTCTTCTCGGATATGAAGTACAAATGGGATCATGGGGTTATTTAAAAACTAGAGCAGCTTATTTGGGATTGAATTTGATGGGTCAGATTGCACGAGTGCCAACTGCCACTTCAAAACAAGCTCCACCCATTCCCAAGGGTGTGTACGAGGGACATCATGTATCTGAGCTGCATGTACAAGGGAGAATAATCCTTAATATATGGAAAATAATGAGACATGAGGTTAGTTCATATTACTTGTGTCTTCATTACTATAGTCTTCATATCATTTGTTTATAGATTTCATTGACTAGTTATACTTTTGAGAATTTAAGTTATCATGTGTTACATCAACGAGTCCCTGCCTTCTCATATCAAGCTCTAACTGAATGGTACGATTATGTGAACAGACTCTATAGGTGGGTGGAGCTAGTTATAATTCAATTAATACTATGATCTTTGACTTTATAAAGACACAGAGTTGTGGATTATTATGTGACCCGTTGCCGTGGTAATCATCAATTATTAGAGAAATTCAATCTGATTGGACGCACTAGTGAACTAGCTCGACTATATGGTATAGAATTTTATAATGTTTTAGCCAGAGGTTCACAGGTAAGGTTGCCATGACAACGATACTAGATCCTATTCTTCTCTCCTAGTATCGGGTTGAGTCTATGATGTTAAGACTGGCTAAACCAGCCAATTATATAGCTGTCTCACCAAGTGTACAACAAAGAGCTAGGTCAGTATAAACTAACCAAACAAGTTATAAAATCCTGTTTAGAATGGCTGCTCCAGAGTGTCTTCCATTAATAATGGAACCAGAATCTAAATTTTATCCAGACCCAGTTTTAGTACTAGACTTTCAATCTCTATATCCATCAATGGTCATTGGATATAACTACTGCTTCTCCACCTGTCTTGGAAGAGTTAAAAATTTAGCTACGTAAGAGTGTGCTATTTTAACCCTTTATAAACTCTTTTACAGAGAGGGTCATTATACATTTGGTACATCTTCTCTTAATACATCGAGTCACCTTCTTCAAGTAAGTGTCTTATTACATAGTGGTATGACTGTTGCCATAGCAACTAGAAAATGATGTCACCATCTCTCCAAATGGAATTGTGTTTGTGAAACCTCACATTCGTAGAGGGATTTTACCAAAGTGAGTTATATAATATGGTTTTGTTGTCACATGATTGTCATGTGATACCTTACATTCTAGAATGTTAGAAGAGATTTTAAATACAAGAATTATGGTAAAACAATCAATGAAGTTACACAAAGAAAATAAAGTAAACAATAAATTATTTTGTTGTTTGTATTGTGTTATATTGTGTAGGTGCTTCAACGTATACTGGATGCACGTCAATTGGGTTTAAAACTTATTGCTAATGTCACATATGGTTATACAGCTGCTAGCTATTCTGGAAGAATGCCTTGTGTTGAAGTCTGTTCAGTTTTTGTATGTGTCCATTTTATTTTTGTCTTAGATAGCAGATAGTATAGTTAGGAAAGGGCGGGAAACTCTTGAACGTGCAATTCAATTGGTCAATTCCACTCCAGAGTGGCGGGCTAGAGTTGTATATGGAGATACTGACAGGTAAAATAGTAAATGTCCTAATAATTAGAGCATTTATGGTATCATGTATAGCATGTTTGTATTGGTAAAAGGAGTATCAAAAGAAGAAGCATTCAGAATAGGACAGGAGATAAGTGAAAGAGTTACTGCTGACAATCCCAAACCAATAAAACTAAAATTTGAGAAGGTAATCATATCAAAATAAGTATGCAATTATTAATACCACACTAGGTCTATTTTCCTTGCATTCTTCAAACTAAAAAAAGATATGTCGGATTTATGTATGAAAGTTTGGATCAAAAAGAGCCAGTATATGATGCTAAGGGTATAGAGACTGTTCGACGTGATGGTTGTCCTGCAGTAGTAAAAGTAATAGAAATGATAGTTGATCATATTATAATTTAGAGTTACTAGATATTAGAGAAATCTCTGCGTCTTCTTTTCTCAACACGAGACGTGTCACTTGTCAAGTCTTATGTTCAACGACAATGTCGTAAGATATTAGATGGGCGTGTCTCACTCCAGGAGTATATACTAGCTAAAGAATACAGAGGTCGAAATGGATATAGACCGGGAGCTTGTGTTCCTGCATTAGAGCTTGCCAAGTAAAATACAAAATCTGTTTATCAATTAATTTTATTATTATTATAGACAAAGTACAGCTGTAGATCGTCGCTCTGAACCTTGTGTCGGTGAGAGAGTACCCTATGTTATAGTATATGGTAGTCCAGGCTTGCCTTTAATTAAACTAATAAGAAGGTATGATTACTAATTATTATAGTGTGTATATTTATATATATATATAACCTCCTTTATGCAGACCTGAAGATGTGTTGAGCAATCCTTCCCTTCGTCTCAATGGTATATATTATATAACTAAACAAATATTGCCAGCCTTGGACAGAGCATTGTCAATATTAGGAGTCAATGTGTATCCTTGGTATACTGAGTTACCTAGGATACAAAGGCCTACTCCAGCCTTTATATCTGATGAGTCAAGTTCTAAGAAGGGAACAATAGGACAATATTTTACTTCATTACACTGTCCAATTTGTGAGAAGTTAACAACAGATAACATTTGTACTAATTGTTCAAAGAGACCTCACCTTGTATCTATCACTTTATCATCTCGTATTCAACAGGCTGAACGTAACTACAGTCGTCTGAGTCTAGTAAATAAAATATATTGTAATAATATTAAATTATCTCTCTCTCTTTCTTATAGCTTTGTCAGAATTGTTGTGGTGATGCTGACAACAGTTATTACTTGGAATGTAAGTCACTGGACTGTCCAGTTCTTTATTCTCGTCAAACAAGTTTATATCAATTAAAGTTAGCAGAGAATTATCAGAAGACATTAAATAACTTTCTAACTTCACTTTCAAATTAACAGAATTTAAATTTATTTTTGTATCCCATTGTATTTATTTATTACTATTACAAATAAAAAAGTCCTAATGCAAAAAATGATTAAATGATTCATGTATTCAAAACGTTGCATGACAATCATGTGACAATCACGTCGGATTGTTAGTATTCTTGGGTTTTCCAGGATCAGACAGATTATTTTTAATAGTATTATTTTGTAAGAGACCCTGTTTTTCAGGTTTAGCATTTTTCTTGGATTCAAACAGAACTTCTTCCTCAGTTTCTGTCTCACTGACCATGAGACTATTCTTACTATAGCCAGATCCATCTATAACTCAAATATAAATTTATGATTAAATATTAATAATGATTACCACGTGGTAACATCCTCGAGCTACCCACCTCCCCACGGTTGTGATCCAAAATAGCATACTTTACTCTCCTACGTCTAGCTGACTTCCGTCTAATAAACAATATATAATTGTGACCATCAATGTATTATTATTTAGAGAGAATTATTGAAGTGTACATGTAAGAAATGTGATCTTTTTAATTATCGAATAAAATGATCACATAAACTAATTTAAAATATGTCTCACACGTACTACTACTAACCTGTGTAAACAACAACAGCAACACAACCAGATAACAAGACACAATACAAAAGCCATTAATATCACAACTAGCACTACATACAACACACTCCAATCTAATTGGATTAATATAATAAACATAGATAACTAGACCACACCCACATACCACAGTTGCTTCGTTTATTACCATAATGAGCAGTAAATGGATTTTGCGTCCAAAATGTAGAACAAACACATTTTTTAGTTCTTATATCACAATACCCATGACCAGAACACGAGTTCTGACACACTACAAGAGATCATATTATTTAATATAAAAACAATTCCTACCTTTTTCCTCCACATAAATAACACGAAATTTTCCCAATTTAAATTCTTGTCCATCAGCTGTCATTCTATCATAAATTACAGTAGTATTCACTAGGTTCCCATGACTATCAGTGACATAGAACTCAACAAGAATGCTGAGATAAGATCTATAAAATACCATTAAAATGACTAGACAACTAACTGTTGATCATGTGGTAAGATATCTCGTATGTGAATTTTGTAATGGAGTTGACCTATCTTTATAACTAACTTTTCTGCAAGTGAAATCTAAGAGAGAGATATAAATTGATGTTCTACATCATTTATAACATACTCTATCACTCTCTGTAAAGTCATAGATAGAGGCGTCAATATAGATTTGTACTATATACATTAAATGTGGATCTAGAGAGAGACAAGTAAAGAGAGTCAGTATTCATTATTTATTATTGTACCTTGTTTAACATGTAGAGTTACTGTGTCATTGTTTTTTGATCCGTTGTTATTGGTAACCACTAGAGTATAGTTGTAAGTTCCATTTATCAAATCAGAGAGTATTAGAACAGAGTTATTAGTACTGTTGTTGATTACTTTACCTATAACATCACAATATCAATAGGTCAGAGAGAGAGAGAGAGAGAGAGAGAGAGAGAGAGGGCAAACAAACTAACCTACTCCAGGACTACTGTCACTTTTTACCCATTGGTAAGATTTTATACCAAATCCATCATGACTCAATGAACCATTAAGTATAGCAACATTATTAGGTAGTGTAATTGTAATGTTACGTTCAACTATTACAACTGGTAGCACTTGATCACCTAATGTAATGAGAGATAATAGAACTAATTCTCACTTTATTCTTACTTATGTTATATTGGATATAAACAATAGTGGAGTTAGTTAAGTTACGATAATCAAAAACAGTTAACTGGAACTTGTACAATGTTGGGAAAACACCAGAAATATGTAAATTATTGACTTGTAAAACAGGTTTATCTGTCCCCTCTAAATGGACACCAGATGGTCCTTCAAGAAGTGTCCAGTTGTAAGCAATAATTTTATAATCATCATAACTTAGAGATCCATTGAGAACGCATTCTTTTATGGGATATGAGACTGATACATTTCCTGTTGTCATGGCAACCGGTGGTTTATTGTCTTCTACGAAGAAACAATCTTTCATAATGTTTAGTCAAATCATTTTTACCTTTTTGAACATCTATAGTAACATCTGCAGTGTTTTGTTGACCAGCTGTATCAGTTACTGTTAGTTCAAACTGATAGTAACCAATATCCAGTTTACTAATATGTAAATATTTATCATTAATACCCTAACAAAGAACAAGACAAACGGCATATAAATGAAATGATATCTTTGAGATATTACAAACAGTTCTATAACAATCAGAAAACAATTCATTCACACTATCTACAATATATTTATATCATTGTACTATACAATAGCTCATTCTTTTATTGACAATAACTGTATTGTTACATACCTTTGTTTCTGCTAATTTTCCTTTGACTTGTTTCCAACTATACTTAACAATTCCTTTATCATCTTTACTTAGACTACCATCTAAAACAATTGTGTTATAAGGTAAATGTATTATACGAACAGGTTGTCCAGCATTTGCTATCGGTGGATAATCATGGGGAGCCTTAACAGATACATTGGTATAAGCCACGTCCATCAACCCTGCTTCATCAGTAACAGTGAGTCTGTGATAAATAAGGTATTGTTTGAATTTACAAATAATAGATATTATCAATATTTTAACAACAATATTTACTTGAAGTGATAGTTTCCAATCTTGAGATGTTGAAGATGAAGTACTGGTTTCGTCCAAGATTCATCATGTTGATTAAGATCATTAAGAGGACCACTTACTAACTCCCACTGATAATGTAACTTTGATTTGTCTCCATCATCACTTGTTTCTATAGTAACAATACAAACCATTGTGTTAACTTCCTATACTTGTTTCCATGACAACTAAACCACACTATAATTATAGAAATACTTACGAGAAGCATCCAAGATAGTTTCATCAGTAGGTAATACAACAGTAATAGCATTACTTGGTGAGATAATTGCATGAGGAGGCTCATTAGTATGTGGTTCTAGTGATAAAGTAATATCATGATAGAGTTCAAAGTTCAATTACTAACTTTGATGTACTGTAACATTGACATATGTGAACCCATAGTTACCAAAGTCATCGTATACTATGACCTTTAAACCATATTTACCAACTACAAGCTGTAATGAATGTAACATTAAGTTTATAACAAATTTTACATTACATTAGTAAGAGAGATAGTCCTCTGATGTAATCCTGTTATATCACCATCACTTGGACCAAATAATTTCTTCCAAATATAATGAAATGACATGTTAGGTGGGTGTGGCCAAGTACTAGCAAAAATTTTCACATTGTTTTCTGGCAGAGTGAGATGTTTGTTACCATCAACAGCAACTGATAAAGCTAGAGAGAGAGAGAGAGAGAGAGAGAGAGAGAGAGAGAGAGAGAGAGAGAGAGAGAGAGAGAGAGAGAGAGAGAGAGAGAGAGAGAGAGAGAGAGAGAGAGAGAGAGAGAGAGAGAGAGAGAGAGGGAGTAAAGGGTTAAAATAACGAGGAATAGAGCAGATTGGAATTTGGAAATAGTACATTTACTATTAATTACTATGTATTGTTTAGATAATTGGTAATTAACAGTATAATTGGGTTATGTATCAAGTTATCTAATTGTCCATCCATCCATTTATCCATCCATCCATCAATCCATTCAACCATCTCACAGTTATGCAAAAGTTTATGGTGTTTATTAGAAGACTTAGTGGGTGGAGTCAACTTGGATGATGATGGTGAAGTAGGAGATTCAGTTGAGATTATTGGATTAGAGGTTGGCACGGTAACAGAAGGTGACGAAGAAGGGCTTGAAGTCATGCTAGCAGAGCTAGAAGCGTGGCTACTATCAATGGCAGAAGAAGACGATAACAATGACATGACCAAAGATGATGATGGATAAATATAATTAGAAGGGTCCTCTTTCATAATGACCAGTACACTTTCAAGATCTACTGTTTTTGGTTTACAATTATTTTTATGATTACTATTACATCCAACAGCATAACATTTACCACGAAAGAACCAACCGAGTTGACAACGAGGGCCATGTTTACAACATAATTCAGCACAGTCCTCATAAGAGTCTGAATCACCTAACAAATGTAAATAGTCTAGGTATTTGACTTGACCGGTTGGAATAGAGTACGCTTTGTGATAGTACATGCACTTTTCTGAATTGGGATTGTTGGATAATGTGTGATCATCATTTGAAGGTTTGATATGTTTGTCTTCATCAACATTGTTATAATCATTGCTATCATCATTAGGTATACCGTCATTATCAAGAGGTTCATTATCCTGAGGTCTAGTATTATCCTCATCATTGTAGTTTAGGAATAGGTCACTTGTTTGGCTAGAATGTGAACGAGGTGTTAGCTCCACGTCACGACACATTATACCCACAATACCTTTGTGTTAGAGGAAACAAAAACCATTTATAAATATGAGAGGTCTTTACTTATCACTTACAGCTTGTCAGTATAAGAAAAGTAACCACGTCTACTCTCATCTTCTTGGCCCCTTCTTTGCTCCTTCTTTGATGAGAGAGAGAAAAGTGAAAGAGGAAACGGATTTAAGCAAACCGTTAAAATGTAAGACTTCCAAATCCCGCCTACATTCGCGGGAAAACAACCACGTGGCAGTTCTCGTTGCAATCAGCTGGTAATGGCAGTAGCTACAAAAGTATGGCCTGTTGAAAGATATGCACGCTTTGTTGCTCGAGAAACAACACTGGCTCTCTCACAAGACGGAGAAGGGACTTGGCAGGTAATATTTACATTGAAATACAATACTATACAAGTATGATGATCACTACAATACTGTGGACTCTTCATTGCAGCACTTTAGTTCTCAAGATGGATCATTGATGCAATTAGCACTGCTGGACTCTAATCATCTCATGATATCTAATGGAAATCAAATTCTGGTATGTATATATATGTATCTATCACCATCATAAATTAATGTTTAAACTGCATTATTGGATTGATATTAATTAATTAATAAATTAATTGATAATCAATTAATCATTACCGTTTCATTATTCAGGAGAGCTTTTCATTATGGGAAACACAAAATTGGATCAAAGCTGTTACTAAAGGAGACAGTATACTATTCCTATATCGCCTTCAGGTAATATTATAGTTTGTTCATGAAGTGAGCAATACTATAATATTACTTAGGGCAATGATAATAGACGTTTCAGAATTAAATTAGCTGCACAAAGTCCGACCTCCTCATCACTTGATACGTGTAAAGATGTAGTCTGTTCTCTGAAACAGCTACTTCCAATACGATATTGGGATGATGGTCCAACAGACAAACAAGGAAAAGATAAAGAAACACAGGCAGCTGACACTGAAACAGATTATAATGCTAGTCAAATGGATGGAGAACATATGACTTCATCATCTGCAACTAGTGACACGACTACAATTAATGAAATGACAACAGTATCACTTAGTCAAGCTGCTCAGGTTATTACACCACAAACTAATATTAATTTCATTCAATAATTATAGGATTTGCTGTCTTCTAAACAACCCATAGGGCGAGCATATGCTGATACACACATTCCTACAACACAACTTCCCTTATTTATTAGACTTTGTTTGACAGATAGCAATTTTCCTGCATTTGTTGAAGCAGTTGAAAAGGAATTAAATACTATACAATCATCATGATTGCATTGATAAGGTAAGATTAAACATGTCAACAAATATACATCATGAAATGAATTATTTATAATTTATATGCGGCCAAATCTTGAAACGATTCAAAAATGAGAAACACAACGTTAATATGTTATAAAGAGGAGATCTCTGATTTGTTATGAAGTTACTAGTACTTCCGTTTTTTATAAGTAAACTCCAAGTCAATATAGTTGGGTGTCTTTTTTGTATCAACATCCTCGTATGAATGATTTTTACGAGGTCTAGCAGCTGGACTAAAAAATCCCAAAGGATTTCGTTGTGGTCGAGGTGGAGGAATTGGTGGAGGAGAATCAATTCGATCCAAACCATCTCCTTGAGAGTGTGACTTGTATAGTTTTGGTGGTCGTGCTGGTGGAAGACGATGTGGGGGCGAGTAATGATTAGGAGTGGAAAACTCTTGAGAAAGTGATGACGGATGAGACTCAGTAAAGTAACTATGCTTAGGAGAACTACGTAGGGGACTTTGAGTAAATCGAGATGGGTTACCAAGGTGAGCATTAGTTTTGTAGATGTTGAACTTTGGTTTTTGTGATAATGGAGGTGGGTCAACTAATATGAAGGCATCCTCTGTCCATGGAGGTAATGGAGGTGGAACATCTCCTTCCTCCTCATCATCATAGTTTCCAACATCTTCAAGGGATGCTTGAGGTTGAAGAAAATGAGATTTGTTATTATGTGGTCTTGGGGGGAGAGGTGGAGACTAGAGAGAGAGAGAGAGAGCGAGAGTCAGAGGTATAAAGTGGTTGACAGTTGTACATAATGGTTAATTAGATATTAATTAATGTGTGGTTAATTATGTCATCATAGGTAATATGCTATAACAGGTTTAGAACAGTGGGTGTAGAAATAACATTGTAGGATAGCAGTAACTATATATGTCATAGATTTACCCTTGAGTGGTGGTTAGGCCTTTTCTCTGCATCTTCAATGGTAGCATATACACTGTCTTCATTGCTAACTCCATTTGTAACAGGATGTGTTGAGCCATTTGTTGAGCCATTACTACGTGGTCTAAAGTGTACAATATCTGCATAGTTTATTCTACTAAAGTCTTGTTTAAGAGCTTTATGAACTGAGGTGACTGGTCTAACTGTAGCTAAGAATTCAATAGGTGAATTGTTTATTATTTCTACTACATCTGCCACAGACAAACCAGTTACAGGAGTGCCATGAATATCTAGTAACTCATCTCCTATGAAAAGAAATAATACCACTGAAATATCTATTATAAATTTGTTATAGGTTAACTTTTATGTTGAGTAAACATTATGATTAAAGTAACATCCCCTTGAATGGAGAGGGACTGTACATCTTTGTGATGAAAATGTATAGAATCTAATCATAGCATGTTTTCCTTCATATTCAGTGTAGATAAATTGTTGTTGTGTTATAAGAACTGAAACCGAAGAGTGATAGGTTTGTTCTAAACTATACATAGTAGTTTTATGATAGAATTATCTGAACCATAGTTGTGTAATCATTGAAAGAAAACAATTTTCACAAAAATAAACTGCTAAATTGGATGTGTTTATCTAAACAACTTGTACTATTTATAATTTTAATTGAAGAATAGACACAATTTTTAAACAACAAAGTAACATGAGAACTGTTGACAACAACCCTACCCTTAAACCCAAACCCACAATCTAATTACAATTCCTAGTAAAGTCTTTAAAACGACTCGTGATCTTTACAGTGGTAGATAAATATTGTACTTTACAATACTTATATGCATATACAAGGACAACATGTGTAGTTAGTTAATGTCGATAGATAAATAACAAATGTACCATTTATAGACTATTAGTAATGAAGTGTTTGTTCATGATTATAGAAAATTTCATCATTAACAAAGTGCATGTACACAGAATCCATTTAGGTCATAAATCATTTGCCAAAAGCAACAAATTGTGAAAGGAATGTCCAGGCTAATCCAAAGGTTCTAATGACTTGTCATATAAACAATTTACAACTGGCCCTCTCTTGGTCTAGTAGGTCCTTATATAGAGGATAATCTCATTTACTATACTATTACAAAATACCTGTCAGCCAAAACTCTGGTCAGTCATCATCTTTATATGACATATAGTCTATGTAGATTACTGGCAGACAGTGAGACCAGGTGTTATAAAATAACCCGACTACAGGCTATCAGTTGCACAACAGATGTTTTACTAAAGTTGTATTGGCAAATTACTAATTGAGTGTCTAAAGCTAGTGGTAGCCAGGTTTTTAGACCAGAATTTATAAACAAGTATATATTACTTTATTAAAAGTTTATGTATCTCATGTACTTAATATAGTCAGCTATTAATGCTAAATTTGGTGAATATAACTGACCACTATCTCATCTCCCCCTCAAACTATGCACTCATTATGTATAGTCTTGTCATGATAGTTATATCATATCTCCACCTCAAACCACCAAATGATGTATAAGGAAATCAGTGTCATCAGTCATCAAATGTCACCATGTACCTTGCCTTCATTTAATATTATTATCAGACCATATTTGTATGATGCATGAGATAATAATGACCTCATACCTATTCTTGGTAGGAGGTAAGAGGACACAGACATTCCTCATTTTATTAAATATAAAGATGGAGGAAGTGATTCACAGTACAAAGGAAATCCTTCCAAACCAAAAGACTAATTGATAGTCAATGGAGATTTAAAGTGGTTTCTGTTTCATAAACACAATTATAAATTGGTCATGTCAGTTGTCAAATACTAAGACATTGTTTGTCTTATGTTATTATATTTTTCTAACATACCTGGTCTTAGAATCCCAGTTTCAGCTATTGGTCCATCTTCTATGATTCTGTGAACAAAAATATGTCCTGCTGCATCCTTTATTGTACACCCAATTCCTTTATGTGGGTCTTTGATTAAAGTAACACGTTTAATACCTGTGAAAATAGAAGTTTAACTTTGACAACACATTGTGTCAATAATATCATTACTGTAAACGACACCTTCTAATAGTCAACTATGTAACACCTGGTATGGAAGCAAAGTTTAATGTATAAGGTAAGTCCAATACTAACACCCATTAAACATAGGTGGATGGATGTTTACTAGATACACAACAGAATGTGCTGATAATTTAGTTGTTGTGGTTTGGATGGGTTCTTAACCAAATGTGTTATGAGATTTTTTTGAACAATGATGTTCAGACCGTATTTGTTATATGAGTAGATACAGAGGCCATATTAAGACTTCATTCAATATTACATGCAAATTCAACAGGACCAAGTATATACATTCATCATACACTATCACATGTACAGAGGACAGGATACCCAATGTAATGTGAAAGTTTGAAGTCAAAGTTCAGCCAACAAAGTACAATACAATTTGGTCATTAGTAATATAAATAACATTGATTAGGAGGAAATAAAATTGTACTATAAAATAAAATTGTACTATAGTAGAGATATATATACCTGGTGTAAGCCGTCGTAGTGATTTACGAAAGGGGTCTTTTTTCTCAGCTTCTTTGTCTATCTCCAATGACTGTTTAATCATTTGAACCCATCTATCTCGGTCTTCAGTGTTTGCCCCTTGTAATAAGACTGCTCTCTTCTTGGTGTGGAGTACAAAGACAAATGCTTTTTTCTTCTCAGATCCCTCTGTAGAAATGCTCACTATGTCACTTAAGAATATTCTTCCCAGAGGTTCTAATTTCTCGTGAATTTCGCTTCTGAAATAGCACAGAGATTGAGGAGAGAGAACAAAGTACCTTCTCGACCAGCTTTTCATTATGCCTCCTTTCTTGAAGAGGAATCCTTCTTTTAGAATGATGGTACGAGACAGTCTGGACGCCATCATAGATCGTGGAAGTGTGAAAGTAGTTGTATGTATAAATAGGAAAAAAATAGCTCCTTTTCTTTGATATTGATCTCGAATCTATCTACTTTAACTAACTACTGGCTTCACTTGGTCTTGTATACGTGTGGCTGCAGTCTCTTTTCTTGGTTGTAGTAGTATTGCTAATTTGCTATAACCATAAAATACGAAAACGGACGTCGATATATACGCGGAGCTCACCCACGTAATCTTATTTTTAACTCCACCCTGTCGGTCGATGGAAGCACGGCCCACTTGCCTGTGGTATTTATGAAACGACAAACTGAGGAAGAGAAGACTGCAGGCTAGTCTGGGAGTTTTGTTGCTTTTAGTTTAACGAGGCTCACTGCGATTAGAACAGTAATACTGCGAGTCTCAGTGAAAGGAAAGAATGGCGGAAGGACCGATTTTGCTGCAGAAAGACAACACTTTTACGAAACTATTCGTTGGAGGACTACCTTACCACACTACAGACGAAACTCTTCATGCTTACTTCATACAGTTTGGAGAAATCGAAGAAGCTGTTGTCATTCACGATCGACTCACTTCAAAATCGAAAGGATATGGATTTGTAAGTAGATGCAACATTCAATAATAACTGTTGCAAAATTCTTATTCCAAAGGTAACAATGAAAGACAAAGAAGGAGCTGAAAGAGCATGTGCTAATCCTAACCCAGTCATTGATGGCAGAAAAGCAAATGTCAATTTAGCTTACCTTGGAGCTAAAGCCAAAGGTGGTCACAGCCAACCAAGTACGTGTGTTATAGTAAAATAGCAAAAGTAATAATTACTTTATTTTGCAGCAAGCCCTCTTGGGATATTTCCTCTTGGGAGAAGTGAATCTCCGAATGCCCTATTCTCACTACCCACGCAGTGAGTCTTTTGAAACTAACAAAACACATACATTGAGAATACAAGTTTAGCATTGACCCTTCAAATTGAAAATATCAACTCTTGTTTGATTTCAGTATTGACACACACACACTTAATAATAGAAGGCTTGGTTCACAGCTACACTTATTTCAATGCTCATTGTGTCAATTCCTCCTATAGCTCACCGCCACATGCACTGCAGATGGCTCCTGGTTTCTTTCTCCCTTCTCCTCCACCACCTCATTTTTTCCCAGCTGATGGACCACCTTTTAGTCCACCACCACCACTACTAAACCCAATGTTCTACCCTCCATTCTTTAACGGGAGTTGTCCTCCATTTGGCTACATTCCTCCTCCAACAGGGCCTCATAACCATCAACTGATGCCTCAGTTTGTACCTTTCAATGCTGCTAATTAAGCTCATCAAAAGAGCCATCATATTCGACTTACAATCAGAGAACATTTAGATAAATATGAGACTAACAGTATAGCTTAAATTAAATGTAGCTTTCTCTCCTTCTCTCTTTCTTCTTTTACTCAGTCACACACAACAAGAAGTCGATATATAACTCATTCAAAAACTCATTCAAAAGGAGTTTGTTTTCTGATTAACACTACAGTGTTAACTCCAGTTCTTCTATTGAATGGTCTTTGAGTCTGACAAAGCAACATGCACCAACTATAATATGTGCGTGTGTGTGTGTGTATGTATTGAACACACATACACACACACTTCTAAAGCAGGTATCTATTACAAAAAGTTAACTATTATTTATATTGTTCACCTATTGAACTCAATAGTGACAACATTGTCACTTTTTTTTTATAAATGAAATTATGCACATTTATTATTGTTTTATACATGACTTTATTTGGTAGTCATCATAATATATATTATCTTTCTGTATTTATCTCAAGACTTCAAATCACTTAGATTTATATCATTTTTTCACTCTTCTAAACAAAGAACAATTTTAAAATCAATTCAAATTGACTTAAGTCAACATTTCCTACCCACCTGAACAAACTAGAACAAACCACTTATCTACTCGTTATATTGACGAGAATACAAATAGTAAACAACGCAAGGAGAGATTAATGAAATTTAAACAGTGTAGTCAAAGGTCTGCATTATCACTATGGAATGGAATGTCTACTTTTATTGTAAGGGACTGGCCATAAGGTCAAGTGATAAGAGTAAGAGTAACCACATACACTAACCACACCAAAGCAGACAAGATGCTAGAGACATTATACTGTGTGACTTAACATTATATAACTTGCAACACAAGCAATATGAACCAAATGACATGCTCAACAAAAAAATTGACTAAAGTGTTAATTACCCGGTTTACTAATAACACTTGGTATTTGCTAATGGTGGTTATCCTATTGAAACATGCATCACTAACTTATAGTTTATAACAACTGACAATAGTAGCACATGCCAAAGATAGACATTCCAGTGAGTATAAGGTTGTAAGTAGGAGTAAGATAATATCCAACAGAGACTCTGAGACTAGTAGTCCAGCTACACTTGTACCAACTGACAGCTTGTAACAAAAGTATCCAGTAAGCAGGCACTTCAAGCTATGGGTACTAGACAAACTATAGTTGGGTTAAGATAAAATTCTATCAGCTAGTAATTGAAAAAAGAAGAGATCAAAACAATGTCATGTATAACACTCATTCTATAACTACAGCTATTACAAAAAAAGTGAGTCTTGATACGAAAATTTAAATTGACACTACAAATTTTAGTTCCTACTATACACCCAATAATACTACTAGTATGAGTCATAGCAGGTGTTTGTTATAAAAAGAACCCTCCAGAATTTAAGAGTTGATATCAGTACACTCAGTGACAAATTTCTTGCCATTCCATACTGACTTGAATTGCTCAGGCAAAGCAAACTCATTCTGAATAAACCGAAAAAAAACAAAGTAAAACAAACAATATTTTGCATAATAGACAATGTGAGATCATGGTAACTTCCCTTACATTAACAAATTACATTGACTATTGTATAACAAATTATCCATCACACACGACCAATTAGCTAACAATGCAGTTCCTACTATAAGCAGTAGTAAGAAATGATAGTGAATAGTCTGAACTTAGAGGTCATGTGAGCCTAACAATACAGATATCACAACAGTGTATTACTACACTCTCTTATCAGTGCTTTCAATGTTAGTGGATTATCAAAAGAAACATTTTCATCAACAACTCATCAATGTTGGTACTATTAGTACTACAGTTTAGATAGCCTTTGTATGTAATAATGTATTCTTTACTATTACCAACTTCTGGTACATTGAGGCAATCAATGTACCAGATATAAAGTAGTGAGAATTGTAATGTAGCGTTTAAAACTTTTATCAGTATGACCATATATAGATCACGGATGAATAACTTACAAAATCTCCATCTTCACCTGATGGGACAAGAACGTTCATTTCAGAAGATTTAGCTGAAACTATTTCACATTTCAAGGAATTTTTACTCAAATAAACTTGACATCCATCAGTCTTGTCGATAGATATTGTGGGACATTTATCAAGGACCTAAGATAAGCAAGAACATTGCATATAAGAAAGAGAAAAGGATCTTACTTGAATTTGAATACTTTGACTGTTCAGAGCTTCAACACAAGAAATTGTCTGATCAAACACGAGTCCTACCCTCTTACAAGAATCTACAAGCGAACATGTGAATATATATGTTTGTGGTAGAGAAAACAACAAGACTACATGTAATGGTGTATGTAATATTATTTAACCCCCACACCCACCAATAATAATGGAGTTGAGTTTCCCATTCACTTTGATTGTTGTCTTTGTACATTTGTAAATGTAAACGGTTTCTTTAGGATTTTTAGGAGATATCTCTAATGATGAATTATCTTCTTGATATTCCTAGAATATAACATATTAGTAATAGTACTCTATCTTGTATAAACGAACAGACTCTATAATAATGAATTGTCACAAATGATTTGATTCAGTAATGATGTTTGCTGATCAAGTCTACAAAAATTTTAATGTAATTATTAGTCCATTAAAAATCAATTATATCAGAAAATATGGTCTATGTTATAAAAATGGACTCATCTAATACAATAATGTACTATAATAATGAACTACTCAATAGTTGTACTGTCACTACATTTGTAGTAATTACACACACACACACACATTAAACTAACACATGACCCTGATAGTTGACATTCCTTGCTACCATATATGGTTATATACTAGAAATGGCTATTTATAGCACGTTAAAAATAGCAGCATTAGAGTTTGTGGTCAAATATGAAATCATTAATGATTTATTAATAACTTACCACAACCCATTTGTTGCCTTCTAGTGCACATTTTGGTGGCTTCTTTGTATTAACTGCTCCTCCAAATTTTGGAGCAGCAGTTGTTTTTGGTTTAATATCTGATGATTTAACAACTGAAGATGAACGTAGCTCGGGGTTTTTATGAGTCTTCATATCATCAGTGACTTTCTTTAAACCTAAACAATGGACAACCATAATAATAAAATGGACAACCAACATAACTAATACAACAGAATGGATAGATAATACTCACCTGCTGTGATCTTATCTCCTTTGTTAATAGAAGCAAAAAGAGCTGATGCATCTGGTCTACCTCCTTTGGGTGGGGCACGTTCTGGTTTATCACTTAAATCCATGGGAGGAGGAGGAGGTGGAGGAGCAGGAGCACCACCACCGCTACCACCGCCACCACCAGTGGCTGCACCAGGACTGGCCTCAGTACCCTAGTAATAGAACCAAATATTATATTATTAATAATTATTAATTACATCAGCGTTCCACTTTAGACCAGTAACATGGTAAGTCTTGACATATTCCTGTAACTCAAGTACTGCTCCTGTGTAAGCTCTAACCCATTCCACATGTTCACTATAGTACAAACATTAATTAGTGGGTGTGGTCTGTCAAACATACTCTTGTTTGCCTTTGAATTCTTTAATAACTCTGTTGCCATAGAAAAGACCCTGGTCGTAGCACTCCTTAAGATAAGGTGCTGGTTTAGGAGACTACAAATTAAATGGGTGGAGTCTAATCAACTAAGAGTAGGTGTGGCTTACCACAGTGATCCAACCAATACATCCAATTGCTTCTTTAACTGTCATTAAATGATTAAACATCTTACTTCCACGACGCTTTTCACAGAATTCCTATAAAATATAAACAGTTGATACAACAAGACACAACAAGTTACTTACAATAACTTCATCAACTTTACTGGAAACAGGTTTCAATAAACTTTGAACCACATCCTGCCAAAGAGGAAGTGACTGACTTAAAAGATTATCCACAATATTCTTACAGGCTTGGGAGTACGATGTCTGGAAACAAGGACCAAAAAATTTTTCTCAGCTTGAAAGCAAGATTCCACTACTTTTGCCTAAAAATGAGGACAACAAAATATGCAAATGTATATGTACTTGAGCATACATTTACATGTAAAATGTTTACATTGTTTGAATACATATGCCCATATTTGGTCAATAAAAACATGTACTTACATGTTCTGCTATTTCTCCTCCCAATTTAGCAGATAATTCAAAATATTTCTTTATTTTACCATTCAAAACCTGCAAATGGATCAACAGCTGGATAATGAATGGACTATTATTATATAATGTACCTGACTTTCAAAAGCATCAACAATCTCTGTGTTTTCTATAATGATTAAAGTGAGCATTAATTGGAATTAGCATACATATTTTTACCATTGCCAGCACCTCCTCCTCCTCCTCCACCACGAGTACCTGAGCTCTCCAGTCGAGCAACAGCCTTCTCCAATCTATCAGCAATAGCATTGAGTCGTTGTTCAGCCATTATCTATCTATAACAACTAATAATTAAAATAATATTAAAAATCTAGCAGTATTTCAAAGTATTACATAATTATTGAGTTGCCCCGTAATTACGTTATTAAGTGAATATTTAATGATGGAAGTAACTCAGACAAAATAGTAGTAACACACTTACTCCTTACAGGCACACAACAGCACCAGTGTGGTTACTCCCGGTTGTAAGCTCCGTATCCTTCCGTACAATGTAAACTAACTAACCACACCCTCAATAATAACAGCCACACCTCTACATCTCAGCTGTCTAGCCAGTATGATAATGGTAGCTCGTGTTACATAGCTCGTCTGTGAAGGGAATTAAAGTAGTAAGTAGATTTCAGTTTTCACATTCCTCTATCATTTTTTGTAGTGGTCATTTCATCTCAACAACCCAGAGTTATTGATAGATCTACTAACCTCTGGGACAAACTCACATTGAATCAACTCAAACACTTGGTTGCTGGAGGTGTAGCTGGTGCTGTATCACGAACATGTGTCTCTCCGCTTGAACGAATGAAGATACTTTATCAAGTAGGCCTCATATATTGAGAGAGTGATCTTCTAGTAATGTCTCTTTCAGATACAGACAGAATCAGCGAAAGAACATAGAAAATTCCAAGGGATTATTCCTTCATTAGTTAGGATTTGGCGTGAGGAAGGATTTAGAGGATACTTTAAAGGCAATGGTACCAATGTTGTTCGTATTGTACCTTATGTTGCTGTACAATTTGCTGCATATGAAGAATTTAAGAAAGTAAGTACCAAGTATATAGCAATGTTGAAGCCACTTGTGTACCAATAATGGTTGGTATTTAATTCATTTATAGCTATTTAAAATTCCAACTGACCCTCGACAACAAACTCCTGGTAAAAGACTTTGTGCTGGTGGTTTAGCTGGTATAACTTCAGTAACTGCTACTTATCCTCTTGATCTGGTGAGGACACGCCTCTCAGCTCAGGGTGAAGGTGTTGACAAAAAGTACAAGTAAGAATGTATGTAATGAATGCAGTAGTCATGTTTGATTATAAAAGGAATATTCGTCATGCTTTTCGTGTAATTTTAAAAGAAGAAGGTGGATTTAAAAGTGGATGTTTATATAGAGGTCTTGTTCCAACATTAATGGTATATTCGATTATTGTTTATATATTATGATCAATACATTATTATACAGGGTATAGCCCCTTATGTTGGTCTGAATTTTGCTGTGTATGAAACTTTAAAAGGTATTATCATTTTCAATATGAGGAGGTATAATACTTTATTATTGTAGGTTATGTAATGGCCCGTGTTTTAAATGATAATGACACTCGTAATCAAATGGTCTTAGATGAGGAGTTACCAGTTCTTACAAAATTATTATGCGGTGCTATATCTGGTGCTACAGCCCAGTCTAGTAAGTTTGTTACTAATATTGATATTTTTAATGTTTTCTCTAGTAACTTATCCTCTTGATGTTATCAGACGACGTATGCAAATGAAAGGAACAATGGGAGACAAATTTCCTTATACCTCAACACCTAATGCTGTTGTCACAATGTATAGGATTGAAGGGATTAAGGGTTTCTATAAAGGAATGCTTCCTAATCTTTTAAAAGTTGCTCCAAGTATGGGTGTGGCTTTTGTTACTTATGAATTTACTAAGGCACGCCTTTTTGGTCTACCTTTAAAATTCAGATAGCAGTGGGTAATGGGTGTGGCTTACCCCACCCACTACTCTTTTCTTTATAGTTGTGTTTACTAATATATTCTATAATTAATTTATTTATTATTATTATTATATGTGAGATTTGTGTTAATATCATTTTTAAAAATGCAAATGGAAAATGCAGAGATTATAACCAACCCTCCTCCTCCTTGTGATGTCCAATGTCCAAGTTTGGTTAAAAGCAAAGTGTCAAGAGAAAATGAAGATGGCTGAGTTAACATTGTGATCTTAATTTCTACCATAAGGAAATCCACTCCTCTGTTGAGTTGTGTTCCTTCCTCCCGTATATGCAGCACCGCCCATCTGGTCACCATAATTATATCCAGTGTGATCGTAATTAAAACCAGTGGCTAGAGATACAGATAACATAATTACAACCTCCCTACTTGCTTATCATATAAGCACATACCTCCACCAGATCCATAAGGCTCCGTTCCACTACCATATCCAGTTCGTGCGTGAGCATAACCAGTGCCGTCTTGAGGATAACTTGTCATTGTTTGCTGACCTAGCTATGAGCATAAAGGGTTAATATTTAGCATTCAACTTACCACTATAACCACGATTATAAGCACTGTAATCTGATGTAGTGTATTGATATTGTGCACTAGGTGGCTGATTATAAGCGGTAGCACCATAACCTAATTAGAGTGGGTGGAGCTAATACTAACACAAATCCTTACCATATCCAGCAGCAGTATTATAAAACCCATAAGGTGTTCCATATGTTCCTGATGTACTAGCATTGGTACTATATCCTCTACCCATACTAGCATAAGCTGCAGAATAACCTAATAAACATTGATATAGTAATATAGAGGACAGCCCTGTCAATTACCAGATTGAGGCGCGTACAAGGGTCCGGGATCAACATAGGAACCCATGCCCCGACTTTTACCTCTTGGTTCAGCTTTTTTGATTTCTACCTGTATCATATAAAATCAGATTATTTTGTATAATTTGTTTAGAAATTTTCACTTGTTTTGTTCTGATGGGAATATATCTAGCATGACAAGCCTTAGCAGCACTCTCTTCTGTATCAAAGTCAATAAATCCGAACCCTTTTGTAAGATTTAATAACTAAAATATTACAAGTTAGTACCCACCTCTGTTCTTGTCACTGTCTTTATCCCATTTTATATCTACTGAGGTTACCTAACAAAATTCCAATATTATTTTTTTAAAGATAGAAGATATTTCTTACTGTCCCAAACTGTGAGAATGCTCCAATGAGTTCATCATCTTTTACATCAAGTGGTAGTCCACCAATAAATACTTTCTTGTTTGAAAGAGCTGACGGCTAAAGAAGCATTACAAAAATGAGTGCGGCTATTTACAATTGACAGATGATACCTTTAATGTAGCCTGCTTAGGATCAACCTAATAACAATAATATTATAACTAATATCTCTTATAACTATTAATAGCTCACCTTTTTATTGTCAATGATGTGATTGGGTTCAGCTAATACAGCTTGGACACTGGCAGGATCTTTGAATGTAATAAACCCAAATCCACGTGGTTTCTTGGTAGCTTGATCTTCCATTATTTTGGCGTCAGTAATCTCGCCGTATCTCTTAAAATACTGTTTGAAACCTTCTTCTTTGGTGTCCCAGCTCAGTCCACCAACAAAGATCTTTCTATAAGTTATATACTTTCGTCATATACTGTTGTTATTGGTTCAATAAAAAACTCACCCAGGTTCAATGGCGGAATCTAGCTCCATATTAAGGTGGCAAGGTGGGGTGGTTGATTCTCCGCAAAAAAGTGAAAAAGAAAGAGATGAAGGAAAGAAGACACAATGGCTATCTTACTTAACCTAAAGATAACTTTAAAGCTACCTATAGTAAAGATGTAAGTAGATTTATCTAGCTATTTAGAAGCTATCTATAAACCGTACGGAAGTACTAATACATCATATAATAACCACGCCCCTTTATCTGCGCATGCTCACTTAGACATACATAAACATTTTGATTTTATAAAATACTTATTACAAGGGAAGCAAAGAAAGAAATGAATGTTATTAAGTCTAATAAAGAGAGGGTGATCATCGTTAACGACCATAACCAAATGCTGCACCCCTTTGTGAATTTCCTCGTCCATATCCACCAACAGGCGTTGGTTGTTCAGAATAACTAAAGGCAGCAGCAACACTTGGATCATAACCGCCATATCCAGGGTGACCTAATGTTTGATAGCACAGAAAGTATTAAGAGCCATGGACATACCTCCATAGCTTTCGTTATTAGAACCATATGCAGTTCTACTTTGATTAAAACCAGAGTTTTCTGGTGCCTGAGGATAACCACTCATTTGTTGTTGATCTAATTATAAAAAGAGAAAAAAAGTGATGAGTTAACTTTTAAAAACAACTCGTTGTTATGTACTTCCATAATTACGTGGATAATTGAAGTCTTGTTGACCGTAACTTGTGCCACGCCCATAAGTATAGTCCTGAGGAGGTGCATAACTAGCAGCACCGTATCCACCTTGATTATAGCCACCAGTACTAGCACCGTAATCTTGACAAGAGAGAAAAAGTAAATTTTTAAAATCCACACAATTCTCTTATTGTGAGTGTTGTCTCTAGCTCCCTAAATGATGTTTTAAATCTAATAACACCTCACTGAGGGCTAGATTTTTACTGTATGCCTAAGTTGACCCTCGTCCAACATAAACCACACCCATTTAATGAGTGAAGATGACAGCAAGGAACACTTTAGGCAAAACATAACTATTATAATGAATAGCTTACTATATCCTGGATATTGTTGATAAGATGAGCCATATCCTGGATATGAAGCAGCACCACCAAATTCCTGTGGTCTTGAATAAGCTAGAGAAGATAATAATAATATCCAGCCCTTGAAATTTTTATATAACAATGTAGCTGGTATAATGAGGTTCTAGTTAAGTCATTTAAATCAACTAACTAGAGAAGACAAGCCAGCGAGTATATTCTAGGCCAAACTATGACCCGATAACATATTATAATTATCGCTACCAGGGATAGGGAAGAAGGCCTGTGTATAATAAATAGCTTACGTGAATAGCTCTGTGCTGTAAGCTGCTGTGTATACATTGCTCCATAGGGCTTGTGTCTTCTATCTCTAGCTTCAGCGGGTTTAACTTCAATCTATAACATACAAAAATTTGGAGTAAAGGTTTGTTAAAAAATGACAAGATCAATAAACTGAACAGAGCCCCATTAAATAACACCTGGCGGAAAGAATACAAACCGATTTTCCATTGAGGTCCTGAAACCTTTGCTTGGCTGCTAGTTCTGCTGCTTCAGTTGTGTCAAATCCAACAAAACCAAAACCTTTATCCCATGTACAAGTACCGGACGATGTAGATTACATGTACAGTAAACATGTACAGTAGTTCCATTACGAGTACGGGTACATATAGTGTTTATCATATGTGGGAAAGGAGAAGATTGGATGGTCATAGTACAGTAAGTTTTGTTAACGTGAATAAAACCAGCAAGCATATATAATAGTAACAAACCTCTCATCCTATTTGTGTTTTTGTCGTATTTCAAATCTATATTTATTACCTAAAAATAACACAATTAAACATTGGGTAATAAGTCCATTATAACCTTACGTTGCCATATTGTGAAAAGTGTGCAGCAATCACATCTTCAGTGGTTCCTTGAGATATACCACCTACAAACACTTTAGTATTATGTAGTAACTCTTGGACTTTAGCCTCAGCTCCCTAATATGTTACTAAAATAACTTTAATGATATTATGAGAGTATCTTTACCTTCTCATAAGCAGGTTTGGGATCAACCTAAAGGTAGACTAATATGTAATTATGGTTCATATATTACTTTATTACCTTTTTACCATCGATACGATGTTCTGCATTTGGTGTGCAAGCAAACTGAACAACAGCAGGATCTTTGAATGTGACAAAACCAAAACCTCTCGATCTGTCAGTCGTTGGATCAATCATAATAGTTGATTCTGAAACTTCACCAAATTGACCGAAATATGTACTTAAACTTTCTTTTGTAGTATCAGCGTGAAGACCGCCAACAAAGATCTTCCTGAGTGGATTTGACAAAATTCAAATTACAAGAATACTTGATTCAATACCCTTCTTCCATTTTAGGTACACTTGTTGTAGCCATGGATCTCTTATAACAGTTACTATAGTCCTTAAGTTCTCCACAGGTGTTGTCTCACTAACGTGACTAAGAGTGTGCGCATGCGCATTTACATTAGCAATTTTTACAAAAACGGGAATAAACGGAAATATTCTGAAATCTGTACAGGAAGAAAACTCATTAATACTCCGTAAACTATAACAGTTGCCTTTCACAAGTATTAAACTCCTCTGTTTTCAAGATCCTTCACTTTATAAATACGGACTATCCAATGTTCAGTTGTATATGCTTCCTCTAACACTTCTAGCTCAAAGTCCTACCAAAACATGTTAAATAATGTAAACCAATAAACAGTCACATACTTTGTTACCAATCTCTGCATTCCTAACTCTGTCATATCCACTTGGTTTTCCTAAACAATGCCCACTTTAAAAGGTCACTCACATATGCCATACCCACCTTGTTCAGTATAGACTTCTCCAAATCGATAATAACATAATTTATACATGAGACAATTTAATAAGACAGGAGAGCCTTCACGATCAACTCTAAATTCTCCTTTAGATGTGAAGTAATCTTCTTCTTTAATATGTCTTCCTTTCTCAGTACTACCACCAATACGAACCATCCATAAAAACTTATTAATATCTAAATAAATTATGTTCACTGAGAGTTAAAATAACTGATAACTCACCATCTGATGCATAGCCAGTAAGTCCTCCAAATATAACCAGTACATAATTCACATCAAGTTCTCGCATAATCTCATAAGCTCTGTCTTCTGGAGATGACATTGCCTACATAATAAGTCACATGACATACTACTGACTGTCATGTGACTTACTTGTCCAACACGAGATATATGAGTGTTGTTCCAAGTATTGTTATCAACTAATATTGTTCTATTTGCCATTGCAGTTATCTGGTAGCCATAATCCCACCATGACATCACCTATGTTACTATAAATAGACACAAATTTATAGTAGAAAAACCTTTGCATTTTCTGGAGTGTTCTGTCGTAACCAGTAGTAGGCCTCTCGAAAATCATCAAAAATAATTCGAGAGCCGTCATTTTGATTAGCAGCCAACACAATAGATGGAGAAGAATATGCTTCAGACGTGACCTAAATGTGATATTGCAAATAATATCTATCAGATACATTATATTAATAATGAGGTAATCCCTGTAATTAATAACTAATAACATGTACCACTTTTACCAGGACTATAACTGATCATATTAAGTAGATCAGTAGCCGGACTAAGGGGCAGTTATTATATGCACCACGAGCAACACCTGCTGTTAGGAGGTGTGGTTAACAACAAGCCGGCTTAATAGGTGCATTATTTAACCCCTTAAGAACTAATTATCATATCACTATATGTTTACTAGATTGTACAGATCTGACTTACCCATGTACAATGGAAGGTATAAGTAATGAGGAATCCAGTCATTATAAGTATTATAACACTAGCTATCTGCTGGTAAATAAATTAAAAGTTAAAAACATTGAATATAACCTCATTCTTTAATGGATAAGTTGAATCAATACGTTTCTGTTTCTTCACTTTATTATCAAATATCTCAAGATTCTATAACAGACAAAGTGAGAATTTAAAATACGGGAAATCACACAACACACCTTCATATAAATACTCAGTATTCCAGAGACAGCTATACCAGATAAAATACACATTACTGGAGCTAATACTAGCATAAGACGTACCATGACACCCTAGATACAAAAAGAGGATAACCCTTAATTAATTATAATTAACTTACGGCAAAGTAGATACTGGTGACACCATATAAAATAATGAAGATATTAGCATCCGTCAGTTTCAAAAAACAAAAATACAACCCCACTATGGTGTACCATAAATCTTCTAATTACAAGGACAAAGGAAATATTACCTGGAAACATGAACACTAATAGCTGTAGATCAAAATAAAATGAGGACCATGTGGTAGGCTGATGTTCAGAAACAGAGGCAATGATAGGTATATTGTTCTTTGCATAAGAGGGGTCCAATAAAGAATAAAATCTTCCAGTCCAAGGGGAAATTTCTATAAGAGGTTTCTTGTTAAGAATATAATTAAAAACTAATTACATTTATGTAATAATGGTAAGGATACTGCCGAGTGCTGTCAAAGCTCCGCCCACTGTAATAACAGCAATGCTTACAACAATTGCCAGTGTTTTAAAGAGTAAGTTAAACTGTTTATCAGTTAATTTGCTCCTCAAATAATTAACAAAAGCATGAATTTGACACAAACCAAATGTACCAAATGCCTATAAAAATAAAAACATTAATAATGAGGTAATCCCTGTAATTAATAACTAATAACATGTACCACTTTTACCAGGACTATAACTGATCATATTAAGTAGATCAGTAGCCGGACTAAGGGGCAGTTACTATATGCACCACGAGCAACACCTGCTGTTAGTAGGTGTGGCTAACAACAAGCCGGCTTAATAGGTGCATTATTAACCCTTTACAAACTACTCAACTTACAGCCATATGTTCACTAGATTGTACAGGTTGGAATCCAACAAAGGAGATTTGCATAGACAAGATAGTTCCTAAACAATAAACCTAACAAAGACAGAAGGTAGCTGTATATAATAACACTGCCACTAACAGTAGTATAGGCCACATAAACTCTATGTGAGAACCTCCCTGTAATCATTAGAGCTAATACATGAAGTGGTATTAGATTGATAAGGAAGACATAACCACCCCAAGATGATACCTTTAATAATGAGAGACACATACAATTTAAATAATAAAATAAACTTTCATTTTTATATGCTGACCATGTAAAAATATGCCAAAGAACATAGTGTTGACCAAAATAGTGAGCCAGTTTTAACAGATTTTATCCACATCAAGTATGTTAGTAGCATACAAAAGATGGCAATACCCTCGTTATCATAGGAACCAGCAACAGAACGAGATATATATCCAGGTACAATAGCTATCATAACAGCTGCTATGAGTCCTGCACCAGTATCCTATATAAAAATGCTAGTATAAAAAAAAATATTTTTATGCTCATACTTTAAGTTCTTTGGTCAGATGGTATGTTACAAGTACTGTCAAAGAGGAGAAGAGAGGAGCCAGAAATACACAAACATTTCTGATTTCTATTGTAATATTAATTGCATGTAGTACATGATATATAAAGGCTGACGTAACCATTAGCCCTAGAAGTGATGAGATAATTAATAAAGAAGGTGTGGCGAGAGGTTTCTACCTGGATAAATGGTACCACCGATAATCCTGCCAAGTGGATACCAAGCTCGATCATCAAACCAGTTATGAAATTGGTAAAATCCTTCTTCTGTTAAAAATCGTGTTGTTCTGAAGTTAAAATATCTGCAAACAATATAACATCAATGCTGAGAACATATGAAGGTTCAGGACTTACGGATCAAATTCGTGAATAACACTTTCAAAACGTAAAACAGCAAAAAGTCTTGTGGAAAAAGCTGCAAATGATTTAAAGATGACAACATTTCAAATGAATTATTACAATGTACATACACAATATTGCTGCCATGGATAAAATGACAAGTTTGAGGAATGTCTCTTTTTTCTCTTGTGAGAAACGAAATGGAACCATTTGAGTCAAACTGCTTGGTAACATTGCTGTTACTTTCTCCATTTTCTCTAAAAGACTGCTCTTCCACTTATCCTCCCAGCCCACATGTACACAACAAAGAAAACATCTGCGCATGCGCAGATTTGTGGCCACGTGGAACACCCGGGAAACTATACAGTAGTGGCGGGAACACTAGGTCATACCAAGAGCTGGCTAAAATGAGTCAAGGAGGAAGGAACTTATTTTCTTACTTTAAACCAGTTCAAGCTATTGAAAAGACTCCTTCTAATAAACAGAACCAATTACCATTGACCAAACAAATTGATACTTCCAAACAAAGCAAATCTCAAGAACAAGAGAATGAAGAGCCGATGGAAACCTCATCCACAGTTGCTAGGAAACGCTCTAAACCTCTCATAGATGATGATGACAGTGAAGGAGAAATTGGTCGCTTTAAGGTGCATATGTTAAATATAACTCAAGTCATGTGATATTCATTTGATATTCATGTGATATATAGAACTTAGCTGGTAGACCCAAACGAAAAGCATCAATGAGTGTTAATGAGAGAGCAAAAGCAAAGAAGCGAAAGAAGAGAGTGTTTGATTCAGATGGTAAGACTATATTGTTTCTTATCAAGTAAATATTACTTACTAATATTTTGTAGACGATGAGGAATACCAACTAGAAATGATAGATGAAGAATCTGAAGAAGACAAAGAAGATATAACATTATTAGATGAAGAAGAAATGGATATGACTCCAGCTAAAAAGGTGTGTCATTTCACATGTCAATATAATTATTGTGTCTATTTGTCTTTAGAAATCTAAACCAAGTTCACTTCCAAAGACTCCTAAAACACCCAGGACACCAGCTGGAACTGGTCCTGCCACACCTACAATTAGTTCACCAGTAAGTACTCTATTTTATTATAAGTGTTTATTGTATATAGTCTGTGCCACACCTACAATTAGTTCACCAGTAGGTACTCCATTTTATTATAAGTGTTTATTGTATATAGTCTGTGCCACACCTACAATTAGTTCACCAGTAGGTACTCCATTTTATTATAAGTGTTTATTGTATATAGTCTGTGCCACACCTACAATTAGTTCACCAGTAGGTACTCCATTTTATTATAAGTGTTTATTGTATATAGTCTGTGCCACACCTACAATTAGTTCACCAGTAGGTACTCCATTTTATTATAAGTGTTTATTGTATATAGTCTGTGCCACACCTACAATTAGTTCACCAGTAGGTACTCCATTTTATTATAAGTGTTTATTGTATATAGTCTGTGCCACACCTACAATTAGTTCACCTGTAGGTACTCCATTTTATTATAAGTGTTTATTGTATATAGTCTGTGCCACACCTACAATTAGTTCACCAGTAGGTACTCCATTTTATTATAAGTGTTTATTGTATATAGTCTGTGTTGTCAAGTGAAGGAAGTGGGAGACTGGACAGAATTGGTACCTTTTTACATGATACATTAGATTTCTTGAAAGATGAGAACAGGAGGTCAGTACTATAGAATTTTTTCTTCATTTATTGAATTAATTATAGGGACAAAAATGGCAAAAAAATCAACGATCCTGATTTTAATCCAAGGACACTTCATGTAAGAATCCTACTTAAATATTCATAGCTTATTAATTAAGTAATGACTATAGGTTCCATCAAGCTTTATTAAGAAGGTGACACCAGGCATGAGACAATGGTGGGATATTAAGAGTAGTAATTACGACACTGTCCTCTTCTTTAAGGTTTGTAACCTTCAGTATTAGCATGAGAGTATAGGTTTGAGACTTGTGATAGATTTGGTTATAGAAATTTGGATGTGAGGGTTCAAAGGGAGCTAACAACCATTGCAATATTACCTCAGGTTGGCAAGTTCTATGAACTTTATCACATGGATGCTGTTATCGGTGTAAAAGAGTTAAACCTTATATTTATGAAAGGACAGTTTGCACACTCAGGATTTCCTGAGAGTTCTTTTGGCCGTTATTCTCAAACTCTCGTCCAAAAAGGCTACAAGTAATTTAATTGAGTTATTATATAATAGTTTGTTATAGGGTAGCTCGAGTGGAGCAGACAGAGACACCACAAATGATGGAACAAAGAATACGTAATAGTAAGTCCATAACAACTAGTTAATATAGTAAGATATGCATCTATAGTGGCAACAAGTCCATCACGTGTTGACAGAGTTGTGAGACGTGAATTGTGTGCTTTAATAAGTAAAGGTAAATGGACACATAATACTCTGACTATTATATTATATGGTATACCAGGTACTAGAATGATAGGTTTCTTTCAAGGAGAAGAACCAGAAACTGAGTCTGCTTACCTACTAGCTATAAAAGAAAAGGTTTGTTATAATTGAGGGTACATCCTCAATCCCATTCCTCTCTCTGTAGCCTGGTTCCTGTTCTCAGAGTGAGCATGAGTTTGGAGTTTGTTTCATTGATACCTGTATTGGAACATTCCATGTTAGTATTATTTAAAATATTACAATAGATAATACTCTCTCTCTACTAGTTGGGACAGTTTAAAGATGATCGCCATTGTTCAAGATTGAGGACATTACTAGCTCATTATCCTCCCGTTCAAGTATATTACATCATATTGACATCATAGGACCACACCCTTTATAGGTCCTTTTAGAACGAGGCAATGTGTCACACAAATGTCAGCAGTTAATCAATCAGATTCTCTCAACTTCAATCAGAGATATATTAGTACCAGGTATTGTGATATTACCTAATATATTGTATATTGAACATTGATAGGGTCTGAATTCTGGGATGGAAAGAAAACATTAAATGTTTTACAGGAAGATGAGTATTTTGAAGGGAAGACTGATGAGGTTAGTATTTCATTTATTACATTATTTTTTATTTTTGTTATAATAGAAACAATTACCTGATGTTTTACAAGAGATGATTTCTCAAGGTACAGTTTGTAATCCATATATTGCAAGGTCCATTCCCATTCCAGAGGATGGTTTAGGATTGAGTCCTAAAGAAACATATGAGTTAGCTCTTAGTGCTTTAGGAGCTTGTATTTGGACATTAAAACGCAGTCTTATTGATACTGATGTACTACAACTATGCCAATTTGAGGTACAATATAATACATAAAAAAATTTTATAAGTGATAATTGTAAATAGGAATTTATACCAGTCGATGAAATGAACATGTCACATGATTGTTCTTCCATATCACAACACAACTTATCTATCACTAATGATTTTGCCAATAGGAAAATGGTATCCATCTCTCTAGTTGTATTTTATATATAAGTGTATTTACTATACAGGTATTGGATGATGTAACATTAGCTAACCTTGATGTGATTGATAACACTGGTTGTATGACTGGGACATTGTTGGAACGTCTTTATCATTGTTGTACTGGTTTTGGTAGACGTCTGTTGAAACAATGGATCTCAGCTCCTTTGTGTAATCCAGCTGCTATTAATGACAGATTAGATGCTGTGACTGATCTTGTACAAAACTCTTCTCTATTGTCTGAAGTGAAAGGCATTTTAAAAACAATTCCTGACTTAGAGAGAATGTTGAGAAGGTGAATGGTGGAATGGACAGATGGATGGAGTGGTGCTTGAAATGGATGGATGGTCAAATAAGTTGATGTGTATGTTGTAGAGTTCATGCATTGGGGTCAAAGGTCAGAAGTGAGACACATCCAGACAGTAGAGCTATACTTTATGAGGAGATATCATACAAGTTAGTTAGTATATTTTGTAAAATCAATTGTTATAAAATTATTTGCAGTCGGAAAAAGATAATTGACTTTTCGAGCATGGTTGAAGGATTTAAAAGCTCTTCTCGTATCATTGATGTGTTCTCTCCATACCTTACAACATTATCTTCTCATCTCTTAAAACAGATAGTCACTCTAACTGCAGACAAAGGTATTATACATCTAGTTATAATATTGTTGTAATATTTATATTAGGACTGTTTCCTGATTTAAAGGATAAACTTCAATTTTTTGATGCATCTTTTGATCACCAGAAAGCTCGTAAAGAAGGCGCCATTGTTCCTCGTAATGGAGTCAATATTATCTATGACACTGCATTACAAGAAATAGAACAGATCAAACAAAATTTAAAAGATTACTTACAGCAACAGAAAAAACAACTTCGTTGTAAAGTAAATGGATAATAGAGTAGTACCCTTATTAATGAATTCATTTAGAATATAATCTACTGGGGTACTGGTCGTAATCGTTTCCAACTGGAAGTACCAGACTCTTTAGAGGTACCAGATTTTTATGAACTCAAATCTCAGAAGAAAGGAGTTCGTCGCTACTGGACAAGAGAGATTGAGGAAATGTTGACTCATTTAATAGCAGCTGAAGAGAAAAAGGACAGTGCTTTACGTGACACTATGAGAACGATTTTTTATTCATTTGGAGAGCAGTAGGTTGCTATAGCAAAACATTCTACTTTTATAATGTTGCTCTAGTTTTTCATTGTGGGACTCTGCTGTCCGTTGTCTGTCGATATTAGATGTATTGGTTGCTATGGCAACATACAGTGCAGGTATAGATGGTGAGACGTGTCGTCCTATTATAGTAACAGGAGAAGAGCCATTTCTTGAAATCCACGGAGGAAGACATCCCTGCGTTATTCAGACGTTCACTGGAGATGAATTTATTCCCAATGATGTCATTATTAATTCGGAAGGGGTCTGAACAACCTGTTGATTTATTAGATATTTTTTTCATCTCTCTTTTTTAGACTGGCAAGTCATGCTTAGTAGTGACTGGACCCAATATGGGGGGAAAATCAACACTAATGAGACAAACTGGTCTTATTGTAATATTAGCACAAATGGTATGAATGGACAGATATCTATAAAATGGACACATATTTTATGCAATAAACACACAACATCTAACACATAATGGACACACAGTGGTATAATGGATGTATATATTATTGTTAGGGTTGTTTTGTACCAGCAGAATCATGCAAGTTCACACCAGTAGATAGAATATTTACAAGATTAGGAGCTTCAGATCGTATCATGAGAGGTATGTCTCCCTCGTTAATTAATCATTTTGTTTTTAATGATAGGAGAGAGTACTTTCTTTGTTGAGGTCAGTGAAACATGTGTTATATTACAACATAGCACAATAGACTCATTAGTTTTACTTGACGAGTTAGGTAAGTCGTCCAATATATGATATGATATTACCACTTTCCTTATAAGGTCGTGGAACAGCTACTTACGATGGCACAGCTATTGCTTCAGCTGTCATTAGGAGTCTAGTAGATAGAAAATGTCGTACTTTATTCTCCACCCACTACCACACCCTGGTGGATGAATTAAAAGACAACCCCTGCATTCAACTTGGACATATGGTATATGACATGTTTGTTGCTATGGAAACATGTAGTTTTGTTTGTAGGCTTGTATGGTGGAAAGTGAAGAAGAGAACGAGGGAGAAGAGAGTATAACATTTCTTTATAAATTTATTGATGGAGCATGTCCTAAAAGTTATGGATTTAATGCTGCAAAGTTAGCTGGTGTACCTCTGGAGGTAATCAGTTATTGGAAACTTAATTTTTATTTGAAGATCTGTTATTTTTTTATTATTAGGTGATTCATGTAGCAAGAAAGAAAGCATTTGAATTTGAAAGAACTTCTCGTAAACAGCAACTGTTTAGGTCAGAAATTAACATTGGTCATATTTTAGTTATAACAATAATATTAACAGAAAACTGATGGTTGATAGTCTGACCACACCCACAATACAAAATTATCATGCTGAATTGGAAGAACTGTACTCTATGTAATAGTACAGATGTCAACATTATCATCTAGTACAAAGGTCAACATTATTATTCTATTAATATTGTATTATATTCATTCAGAATCAATATTGTGTAAAAATTTTCTTAAATGATCATGTATTCTTAAACAACCCTCAACACACACCTCCACTAATGATGGAGATATGTCCAATTCTAAGTGGCCAACTTGACATACGCCACAAATCTCTCGAAAAGATGGTAAATATATAATAGTTTGATGTCCAGATAACAAAGTTGATTTTGTCATGTATGTGGTTTCTGAAGGATTATATTCTTCATCAAGTGAGGGGTCACATAAGAATGTTTGTCCACTATATGACTAGAAGAGATATTACAATGATTAAAGGGACTACCTTTTATGGGAAAACCACTTACCACAGTACAGGCTATTGGTATATCTCTCATTTCAATGCCACTGGTTACCAAGGCAACAGATACACACAAAACGGCTCCAGTTAGAATACTACCTCCATTTTCTAATACTAAAATGTTTACTTCAATTTGTAATTTCGGGAACGTCTCCTAAAGATTACTATAAATTTAAATTAAGTTGTCATGACAACTAACTAATTTGACAGCAGACATCATAGCTTCTCCTATAATTAATGACAATTGTTTTTCTTCCTATACACAAATTAATAAAAAGTAATTTTACATGTTTCTCAAACCTGTTGAACTGGTTTTCGTAACTTGCATGAGAATGGAGCATATTTTAATTGGCACAAAATCTGACCCTAACAACAATATTACATACAACCATTATTAGTACACGACCACACCTTCATACTAAACTCCTCCCTACGAGCTACCTCTCTAGGCCCTACTACAGAGCAGAGGATCTTTGTAGCTCCCAATTCAATGTAAGCAGAACCTGTTGTATTATGTACCACTCCATTCTGTATGGACAATGGACGTATCTCGTTCCATTGTCGTTCATCATGACGTAGGCCATCTAATGATAACTAGTAATAGATGATAATAATAGTTATATTTAGTATTCTTACTAAAGGTGGCTTTTCTGGTTTTTCCTCCTTCTTCAAGAACAAGAGAGGACTCTTTGTATCCTCAGGAAGCCTGGTTTCTGGCATAATCACCACGTGGGTAACGTTTTGAGCATGCGCAGAAGAGTGCATATCTGGAGGGAACTTGAAATTAAACTTTACAATTGTTTGTATTATGCCACTTGTCAGTAAGAGAAAGAGAGAGGAAGAAAATGTCGATAAACAGGTAAAGATAGAATAGAAATATATTGTATATATAGTTCAGTTATTTTACAGAGCAAAAAATCAAAGCAAACACAATTTGAAACAAAGTATGTTTACATACTCCTCATGTGATAATCACATGACCTTGTTTTTAGAACACTAAGAGAATATGACAATATTGGGTATTGTGATGATCAATGGCACAGTCTATTCCGTACCATTCCAGAAGAAACCGAAGAAACCAAAAAAGTGAGTCTTACTTAAAAATCATTAATTTATTTTAATTTCAGATTATTTGTCAGTACATTTGCTCCTTTCTCAATGGATCAGGTGGTATCCTGTGCTTTGGTTGTAGATCAAATGGTATGTCATGTGGTAACAATTGCCATGGCTACCATCAAACACACTTTAGGTAAAGTTTATGGTGAGATAATTTCCCGTAAAGAGGAAGACAATATCAGACTCATTATTGATGATACAATTAAGAGATTTCATCCCTTTGTTTCTCCATCTAATTACAGGTACATAATATAACCTTTCTTTTAAAGAATAATTTCCTATTCGCTTTATTAGAATCACTTTCACGCCAGTTCTACCATTGTTGCAACACAAAGAAACCACACCTATTCGTTATATACTTGAAATACGAGTAGCTCCTGGAGACCCTTACCAACTATATGAGACTGAATTTCATGAAGTTAGTACATTATATACGTACTATTAACATGTCAATCTATTGGTAGGTATTTTTAAGATCTGATACTGCGACTGCTTATGGCCCACTTACACCTCATGAAATAAAGAAACATGTTATACAGCAGTTTAAAAAAGTAAATGTATTATACTTTTCTTTTGTTAATAGTATTGTCTTATAGAAATTAGACCATGATAAGAAGTTATGTAATCATCTTAAACCACCTGAGCCTAAAAGAAAAATTGAAATTGTCAGACCTTTACCGATACCAGATAATACTGTACTAGCCAGTAAAACCACACCTCCAATTAAAGAATGTGGTTCTGATCAACTAAAACCTGTCAACACATCAACTGATCATTCGGAAAGTCAAAACCTGAATGGACATCTGGTGACTACCGCTACTGCAGTCATCCAAAATCCCACTAGTGTCATCATCACTGTCACATCTAGCACTAATACATCTACTATCACTGTCCCTCTACCTAAATGTAATGTAATCACACCCACTGTCACTGCCAAAGTTTGTCACAAATCTAAAGATAAACTAGAAGGAGAGATACTTGACAAAAAGGGTACATCTTCTGTTGCTGCATCTATAAATTCTCATGCTGCAATAAAGAAGACTTGTTCCCAAACTGTCAAGAATTCAACTCAAGCCAAGCCACAATCTACACTAACAAAAACACCAGTTTGTGAGACTGAGACAAGGTCAAATATGATTATATCTCAATGTGAGCCTCAACAAAAATCTTGGTCTCATGCTGACTCCAGTAAACAACAGACTCAGACTAGTACTGCTAAATCTCAGGCTCAGACTAGTACTAATAAATTTCACCCTGACTCCAGTAAACTATGGACTCAGACTAGTACCAATAAGTCTCAAGCTGGCTCCAGTAAACAACAGACTCAGACTAGCACCAACAACTCTCACGCTTACTTGATCAATCAAGCTCACTCAAAACCAACTGTTCCTGTAACTCCTATCGTCAAATCTAATACAACATTAATTCCTACAGTATCTCATTATTACAGTCGTTACAAGACTATCCAACATTCACATAACACAACAGCTTTTTCTTACGTACCATCCTCTCATCCTCCATATTATGCTCCTCCCAATTTTCCATGGCCATATCCTAACTTTTCATCATCAAGTTATTATCACTACACTCCTTATGGTTACCAATAAAATAATATAATAATAATTAATTGATTTCATGTAAAGATCTGTTGATCGATATCTGGTTGAAATAAACAAAATTCTTTAAAAAATTGTGTCTGTCCTTCTTGCCAACAGCTTTGTTGACATGTGTATATTAATACAGTACCAAATTCAACTGGAGAGAGGGTCTGATCACTACTACATTTTAGACCCTCTTGTAACAAGAAAATAATTTGAGGCATTAATTGTAGTTCAAATTGACATTCACTTCCACACTGCTTACAATAAAGTGGTGAAGGCAAGTTATTAGCAGCAATCAGTAATGGATCACCTCCTCTTTGATACCTAATGTTACTAATAATGTAATAGATGATCCTTAATTATATACCTGATAAGTTGGTGAGGACATTTAGACAACTCCTTCTTAAATTTTAGAAAAAAATGGTCACCATGTTTTGCTGTTGCTTTTTCGTATCCTTCTCCATTATTACTAACTATCCTTCCCTCATCTTGCCCCTGGTAATATTGGCTCGTTAATTCCTTAGCTCTTGTCATTAAAATATCGTCTTCACTATTATCATTAGCAATTTGTACATTGATATAGAATGATGGATAATGACGTCCTATATAGCTAGGAGTAGATTGTTCTTGTTCTTTTAACTTTAATTGATCCAGAGTATCTGTTACCATGGTGATTGTGGAAGAGGGTGGGTCAATTTTTAACGTTTGAGAACCACTATGGCAAAAATTCATATAAAATATTTGATATAATTTTTTGTACCTTCCCCAATCATTAGCATCATCACACCAATCTTCTACTTTAAAAGTACTTGTTTTGAAATCTGGTTCCAATGAGACTTTCGCTGATGGCTCTTCTCTTTGTTGAGAGCGCAACACCAGCCAACTGACAGCAGATATACATTATATTCAACAAATGAACTAACCTATCATTATTGCAACAAATTGGCTGAGGGCAACAAAAAATATGGAGTAATCGATGATATATTGAACCTTCTAAAGGACAATATGCTTGTAACAATAATATCATATCATGTTGACACATAGGACATGATGGAGGTCTGGATAATACAATAGTTGGAAAAAAATCCTAACATTATATGTAGATAATAAGTATTTACAAGATAATCTTACTGGCAAACCACCTATCTTGTTTTCAAATGGAGAAAGAGTGATTTGAGGGCAGACACCATCACTAATTCCTAGTAATAGAGGCTCTTCGCTTACTGCCATTTTGTGAATTGTACCACGTGGATAATGAGGTAACCATGTGGTTGAAGATTACGGAAATGGCTGTACAGTTTCCTACTCCAGATGTTTCTCATTTGTGTTCTGATGATTACCAAGAGATATATGAACCTGCTGAAGATTCATTCCTATTTCTAGATGCCTTGGAACAGGATCTGGACCTGCTAAGAAACAGAGAGTATGAATTACTTTGAATGTTGTTCAAAATAACATTGTGTTCACAGACCCAGTATATGCGTTGAAATAGGTTCTGGATCTGGAGTGGTCATTACATTTTTGGCCTCACTTCTTGGCCAATCTGCCTATTACTTGTAGGTATTTTATTACTGAAAATATTATAATAATGCTATATATATATATATATAGGGCAGTTGATATCAATCCAAAAGCAATTGAATGCACTCAGCGTACTTTATTACATAATACAGTGTATTGTGCAGACTGTATCTGTGATGATATGGTAAATGGCTGTTATATTTATGAGACCATTGTTGTAATATAATAATATAGTTGACTTCATTAAGATCACAATTAACAGGACGCATCGATGTTCTCCTCTTTAATCCTCCATATGTCCCCACCCCCTCTGACGAAGTATAATACATGATACTATATAAATTAGTGTAGTTTTACAGGTTGGTGGAACTGGTTTGACTGCTTCTTGGGCGGGTGGACTGGAAGGAAGAGAGGTAGTTATACTTATCATTTTGAGCATTGCTTACTTTATAATGTCATATTACTAATTATAAATGTTTAATTTAGGTTATTAATTGTCTGTTGCCACAAGTTAATAATTTACTAAGTTCTGGTGGTATTTTCTATCTTGTGGTTGTGAAGGAGAATAATCCTGGTACATCATTATATTATTATATTTTTATTAATATCTACTATAGACGATATATGTACTATATTGGATTGTAATGGATTAATATCAGAAGTTGTTATGAAAAGAAGAGCTCGTAATGAACAGCTTATGGTATTGAGATTTATAAAACCTAAATAAAGTTTTTTTGTACTTTGTATATATCAATTTTATTTGCTCAATTTTAAACCATTTTTCTCCAGTAAACAACAGACTCAGACTAGCACCAACAACTCTCACGCTTACTTGATAAATCAAGCTCACTCAAAACCAACTGTTCCTGTAACTTCTATCGTCAAATCTAATACAACATTAATTCCTACAGTATCTTATTATTACAGTCATTCCAAAATCAGTCCATACAGGACTATCCAACACTCACATAACACAACATCTTTTTCTTACTTACCATCCTCTCGTCCTCCACATTATGTTCCTCCCAATTTTCCATGGCCGTATCCTCCCTTTTCATCATCAAGTTATCATCACTACACTCCTTATGGTTACCAATAAAATAATAATAATAATTAATTGATTTCATGTAAAGATCTGTTGATCGATATCTGGTTGAAATAAACAAAATTCTTTAAAAAATTGTGTCTGTCCTTCTTGCCAACAGCTTTGTTGACATGTGTATATTAATACAGTACCAAATTCAACTGGAGAGAGGGTCTGATCACTACTACATTTTAGACCTAGAGTTAATAGAATTATTTTTATAATTATAATTAATTTTATAAAAAATTAAATGGAATTATTTATAATTAAATAGAATTATAATTTATAAAAAAACCCTGTGTATTATTTATAATTAGATAGAATTATTTAGAATTATAATTAATTTTATAAAAACCTAAATGGAATTATATTTATAATTAAATAGAATTATAATTTATAAAAAAACAATTAATTTATAAAAAAATTAAATGCAATTATTTGTAACTAAATAGAATTATAATTTACAAAAAAAAACCCTTGTGTGTTGCCCAAACGATCTTTCGTGACTCAATTCCACACAGGCTTCCACTTAGGCTCCAGGATTCCCTGCTATTGCTAGCTAGGACCGCCACCTGGCTTGGTAACCATCGTCCGAAGACGAGGTAATCCTGGCTGGAACTTCGCCCTAACTTCAAACCAGCCGTACTGGGTTTCGAGCTTCGGGAATAAATCATCGTCATTACTAAACCGGGAGTGCAATGCTTCGGACCTCGTCACGTTTAAAGGGAGACTACCAGCCGTATCCTAGTCCGCCTTTCGGATACTCCGAAGAGTATGCTGGTAACCATCTCAGAGGTCAAGTCAGTTGCATCGCAGACGCTGGCCCACAACACACTGGCAACCAAGGATGCTTTGGTTTCCTTTTATATGTACTTACGATTTTGTCTTCATGCTCTTGTGGGGCGCGATTGTGTACACTTATGAATCTCATTAACGGTAACTATGAATATGATTAAAAGCATCGGTGAGCTAAAAGCCTGTTAAAAAAAAATAAAATTAAAGTTATATATAATTTGGAAGGGCACATCTACAATATCCAATCTTCACTATCAACAATGGGACACAGGTCAATGTAGTAATAAATGCTGTCTTCTACATGTTGATATATCTTTAGCAAAACAATCTTTGAGAAGAACAAGTGATAAAATGTAAATGGCATTGCTAATTATTTCAGCCAGTATCATAAGTCCATGCCAAGTTCTAATGGATAATGTAACTATTAATAATTCAGTCAATATTAGAGCAGTAAATGTGATAACCACAACATGAATTAACTGAGACTCAAATAGCCAAACCCAAGTAACATAATAATACCACCTACACAAATAATTGTATTACTGGTATCATAAAATATGATGTACCTGATAGACACTGATTAATATTCACAAAAAGAAAGTTTTTAATAACAAGGTAATAGTTACCTTCATAAGGTAACTATTAACTTCTTTATGTTTAAATAAATTGATATGTTTAAATATTCCATCTACTGTTCATGCAGGACACCTGAAATAGGAGAAATGATCAAATGTGATCCATACAAAGAGTGGTATTATATGATTTATATATGAATGTACCAGATGTGATCCATACAAAGAGTGGTATCATAGGATTTATATGTGAATGTACCAGATGTGATCCATACAAAGAGTGGTATCATATGATTTATATATGAATGTACCAGATGTGATCCATACAAAGAGTGGTATCATATGATTTATATATGAATGTACCAGATGTGATCCATACAAAGAGTGGTATCATAGGATTTATATATGAATGTACCAGATGTGATCCATACAAAGAGTGGTATCATAGGATTTATATATGAATGTACCAGATGTGATCCATACAAAGAGTGGTATCATATGATTTATATATGAATGTACCAGATGTAGTTCGAATAATAAAACTACATGAAGACTCTGATTCTCAGTTGACTCCAAAATGATGAAGTCTGGGGTTCTCTATAGAACAACTTAAAGAAACAATTTCTTGCCAACATTTCGACCAGATGCTCTAGTCGTCTTCAGGGTTAAAAAATGATTTGTTTCTTTAAGTTGTTCTATAGAGAATCCCAGACTTCATCAATAAAACTACATGTTGGTGTTACAATAGTTGCATCTCTTAATTTTTTGTCCTACCTAGTTGTTTTTGAGAAGTTATTATGGACTTTATGTTTTTTAGTTATTTTTTGTATCAATTGTGTGCTACTTTTGGATGACAAAATGTATTCAAAATATCTTAAATTAAAATAAGTTTGTATTATTCAATAAGATCGTTATTACTAATTGCTGTCTTTTGTCTAACATGAATAACTTACATTTGTCTATCTATTTTGATTATTAGGTTAGAAAGTGATTTTGAATATTTTGTTTGAAATATTTTATCTTAGGATGAAAATTGTCCTGAGAAATTTCATCCTAGGATAAAAAATTATCAGTACGTCCCAGAATAAATTTTTGGTTAGTAGAGTAAAAATTTTCTGATAATTATTTCTTTGCTATGACGGTTACAAAAATTTGTCTTTCCTAGGTTCAAAATTTTTACCCAGCACAATTTTTTTTATGACAGCCCACGTGTTCGTACTAGGACTGTTGAGATGGAGGATATAAGACATTTTTTTGGTAAGAAAGAAGAAGCAAAGACCAATAGAAAGAAGGTTATTATTTAACATGTAATGTGTTACTAATTATTAGATGAAACGTTGTTTTATTTTCAGACTGCCCCTGTCATTATAGATGATGATGATGATGACTTCCAATCTGGTAAAAAAAATAAACCAAGAATAGCGAAAATGTCTCGAGGTCGTGCCAGAATAAGATACGACTCTGGTTAATGTTTGTTATCCTTATCTGTCTTTATGTGTACCCCATTTTAGACTCTGAAGAGGAGGAGAAAGGTCCTCAAAAGAAAGTTGGGTAAGCTCCTATATTATTTTTCAATAACTAAAAATTATATAGCAAATTCACTTCACCCAAACCTGATAAGCCTCGCCCTAAAAGGCAAGAAGTTAGCTCACCAGCTGCGTTTTTTGGAACACAACCCGTTAAACGTACTCGTGTATCACCCAGAAAGGTATCTTTTATTAAATTTGCATTATTTAAATCTCTATACACAGCGAGCCAGCCCTACTGTGGTTCCTGAATCACCCACGAAATCAGAATCACCTTCTCAGCCAATTGTGATTTCTGAGTCACCCACAAAATCACACACACTTCAGGATGATGATCCCAGCCAACAAGTAACAATGTTTGTTAATTTAAATTAAAATGTTTTGTTGCTGCAGATATCTGAACCACCTGCTAAAAAGCTAAAACAAGCGCTCAAGTCCTCAAAGTCTAAAAAACCTGTAAAACAGTCACTTAAAGTGTCACCTGCTAAACCATCTCTTAAAAAATCACCAACTCCCCCTGCTGTCCCCTCACCAAAAATTAGTAAGGGGTCTGAGAAAACTAGTGATGTTCCAGTATGTGTCTTGTAATATTAATTAGTATTTTGTTAGTATAATTATAGGAACCACCCAAACCTAGTCGAAGTGCTAGTTATATTGCTTTTCTTAACCGAGGAGGACCCAAAGCCCCAGGATCCAAGGAGATACCTGAAGTATATAGCTATGTTGCTTGTTAACAAATCATCTCTCTCTTTCTCAGGGAGCTGATAATTGTTTAGCTGGTCTTACCTTTGTGTTTACTGGTGTGGGTGAGTCATTAGACCGTGATGAAACAACTGATTTAGTTAAAAAGTACGGAGGACGTGTGACGACAAGTTTGAGCAAGAAAACATCATATCTTGTTGTAGGAGATGATTCTGGTGATAGTAAAACTAACAAGGTAACAATAAATTGTACAATTATCTATCCATTAAGTGGTCCATCTGTCCATTAAGTGGTCCATGTGTCCATTAATTGACTTATTTTAGTTCAGTTGTGTATCCATTCTATTTTAGGCTAAACAACTAGGAACAAAATTAATTGATGAAGACGGTCTTTTTGATCTCATTAGAACATGTCCAGGAAAGGGAGGAGCAACTCCGCCTTCTTCTGGCAAGACAAAGGGTAGAGCAACTCCACTCTCTTCCAGTAAGGCTAAAGGTAAAGCTACCACACCCACTCCAATTAAGACAGAAGATAAAACAACTCCACCCACTTTTGTTAAGACAAAAGCAAAGTCACCAGTACATCCTGTTACGCCAACTAGACCACCACCATCTAAATTAGTGGGTGTGGAAACCACTCCCACTACTACCACCAAATCAATCACTAAGACTACAGGTGTCTAAAGTTAATGTTGACATCTATTGACGTTTGATCTTTGTAGATAATCTTCTCTGGGTTGACAAGTATGCACCAACATCAACCAAACAAATAATTGGACAGAAAGGAGATAAAAGTAACGTACAGAAACTAGCCAACTGGTTGAGAGACTGGTACTCTAACCACAGACCAGGAACTAATAAAAAACCTATAGCTCGTGGTGGTGGTGGTAATTATATCGTTAGAATTGTTAATGTAATTTCTTAATCTTTAGGTCGATTTGGTCAAGGAGATGGGTCATCTTACAAGGCAGCATTATTATCAGGTCCTCCTGGTATTGGTAAAACAACATCAGCTGTTTTAGTGTGTAAAGTAAGTGACTTTTAACAAAAAAGATATCATTCTGTCCACTTAGGAAGCCGGTTTTACCTATACTGAGCTTAATGCCAGTGCTGCTCGAAGTAAGAAGACTTTACATGAGTTTATATCTAGTTCTTTGAAATCACTGTCAATGGATGCCTTTTTACCTGGTATGTGTGTGATAGCTGTCCTAATATCTCTACCAGCAAATGTTAACTTTAGGAGGAGATCAAGTTGGTAAATTACATGTCCTGATTATGGATGAAGTAGATGGGATGTCTGGGAATGAGGACAAAGGAGGAGTACAGGTATGAGCCTATTGTTGGATGGTACGGGTTTGAGTCCATTGTTAATAGGAACTGATCCAGTTAATCAAGACGTCTCAAGTGCCAATTATTTGCATATGTAATGATCGACAACATCCCAAGATAAGATCTCTCGCTAACTATTGTTATGATCTTCGTTTCTATAAACCCAGACTTGAACAGATTAAGGTATAGAGCATCTTTGATGAAGGGTCTGGTAATATCTTGTTATAGGGTCCCATGATGTCAATTGCATTTAAAGAAGGAATTAAAATTAGTCCTCAGGCACTGCAAGAAATTATAAATGCTTCGTGTTCTGATATTAGACAAGTAGAGTAAATAATTTTTGTAATTTATAAATAGCTATTGTTTTAGATATTACATAATTTGTCCATGTGGTCTGCTACTGATAAAAATCTAAGTTATGATATCGCTAAGGAGTCTGCACAAGTAGCAAAGAAACATGTAAAAATGGTTTGTGTCGGATATTAATCGAATGTGTTACATGTTATGTTTATATAGGGTCCATTTGATGTGATTAAGACTGTATTTATGCCTGTCGAAGGAGAACGTGACTTGAATTTAATGGAAAAATCTAATCTCTTTTTCCAAGATTATTCACTAGGTCCTCTCTTTGTCCAAGAGAACTATGTCAGAGTGAAACCTCTAGCAGCAAAGTCAGTTAGAGATACACTCTAACCTAACTCTCTCTCTCTCTCTCTCTCTCTCAGTTCTCATCATAAGTTACTGCAGATTATGAGTGATTCTGCTGACTCCATTGGTCAAGGTGATTTGGTCTCTAAACTGATACGATCTAACAATGCTTGGGAGCTCCTGCCAACACAGGTATATGCAGATAATAAGATTAACACTGTTACCATGGTGATTATCAATATTGTTAGGCAATATTTTCTAGTGTTGTACCTGGTGAGTTAGTTAGAGGTAATCTTGACAAACCAGAGTTTCCTCAATGGCTTGGAAATAATTCTAAGAGAACAAAATGTGATCGCATTTTACAAGAACTACAACAACACACCAGATTAGTGTAAGTCTTATGTATCCATTTTATTGTCTATGCGTCCATTTTGTAGTTGCTCTTGTGATAAGTTAGAATTTGGGATGGATTATTTGCCATTTTTGCATACTGAACTGACACACCCACTAATAAACAAAGTCAGTTATTATGTTATTGTCGTGTGACAAACATGTGACTATTTAGGGTACAGAGGGTGTGGCTGAAGTTGTGAAAAAACTAGGTCATTATGACCTCACTAAAGAAGATTGGGAAAATATGTTAGAATTATCTCATTACTCAGGACGACAAGATATATTATCACAAATTAATCCAAAGGTGAGTAACCATAGCAACAGGCTGAGTAGTCATGTGACTAATGATATTTTAAATAGGTCAAAGCAGCATTTACTCGTACTTACAATAAAGAAGGCTCCACTTTACCTTATAATGTACAAAGAATTACTAAGAAGCAGGCTACCAGAACCTCTTCTTTGGAAGGTAATGAGGGGGAGGAGTCAGAGGGCAGGGATAGTGGAGAATCTGAAGAGGAAGATGCATCAAGTTACCTTGTTAAGCCCAAAGGAAGTGGAAGTAAAGTGGGAGGGGCTTCCAATAAAAGTAACCCTAAGAAACGTGGCAAGAAAAAGTGACTGTACTGATATTTTCTTTTGGCAATTCATCTCTTTTTTTCTATTTATCAAACTTTATTATCAAACAATTTATGAAGTTTATGAATATCAAAAAACTAATTGGGAAGGAAAGATTGTTTACAAGAGGTAAAAACAATGAATGATTCATGAATATTACTACAACAAGGTGTGTGTTAACTATTGCCATCATGTCAGTCCTCTATATCTATATCAATGAGATTGCCTGTTTGACCTCCATCTTCTATCTCCTCTTCATCATCAGGTTTGTGATAGTCAACTGGAGGAGGTAATTTTAGCTCACTCTCCTAAATAATGATATTTTAATGGAAATATATGCTATAATTGTACTCACGTCTTCACTGGGTTCAACTAATGGACGTGGTATAGGTGTTAATCCTTGCCAACTGTCTTCAGGTTCAACTGTGTAGAGAAAATTATAAAAACAATGAATAATTTATGATCATTACAACAAGATGTATTGGTCATCATGCTATATCAATGAGATTGACAGCCTGACCTTTTCCCTCTTCTATTTCCTCCTCCTCCTCTTCCTCTTTTTCTTCTTCTTCTTCTTCTTCTTCTTCCTCCTCTTCTTCTTCCTCTTCCTCCTCTTCTTCCTCTTCCTTTTCCATTTCCTCCTCTTCATCATCAGGTTTATGGTAATCAACTGGAGTAGGTAATTTTAGCTCACTCTCCTAAATAATATTTTAATCAATAGATATATACTATAATTGTACTCACATCTTCACTGGGTTCAACCAATGGGCGTGGTATAGGTGCCAATCCTTGCCAAGTGTCCTCAGACTGTATTGCCGATGAGAGAGTTGAACCATTACTTCCAACATTACCCATACTCCACCTTTGTTTAGTTGTTATCGGTAACCCTAACAATCAATTAGAATATTCCCATATCATATTAACAAAATCCCACTATAACCATACTACTACATCAATCCCTATATTATCAACTGACCAGATGTCATACTCTCATTATCCCACTGTGGGAAGGATGTATGACTAGCAACTTGTGAAGCACTCTCAAACTCTTCAATAGAAGCCAATTTAGATGCCATAGAAGCTGATACTGTGGTTGATTGTTCATTCTCAGGAATGACTTTAGCACATCGGGCACATATTTGGACCTTGAGGTCGACATTTGGACCAACAGATGGTAACTATAGATCACGTTTAATAAACAGAACAAAACATTAAAAGTACTGACTTTTAATGACATCCTTCGTGCCTCACCAGTCAAATACACACCTTCCTCTTCAAGTATATCTAAACTTTCAACAACTTCCAAAACATCATCATCACTCTCCTCTTCTTCGTCACTTATATACCCTTCTGAAGTGGGTGTGGTCTTAATGAGACTAGTTAAATGTGCTTTCTCTTGATTGTGTTTACGAGGGTATTTAGACCTGTCATAATTAGAGTTAAAAGTTCACATTGTATGTGGAGTTGCTTACTTCTTTAACTTTGATAACAAATCATTGAGTTCAATCGTCTCTCTTTGATCATCTGGTTCATGGCCTTCATCTTCGCTGTCTTCCTCAGTGGTAGCAGTTGGTTTAATAACAATATCCTCTTCATCATTGTTGTCATCATCTGGAGACACTTTATCTTCATGTGCTTTTACTTCTACAACAACTGATTCTACTTTTTTAACCTCTTCTTTGGTCACAGCTTTGTCAGGAGGTTTAACAACGGAAGATGTCGGCTGTTTAGTTCCTTGTGTTTTGACTTGGGGACTACCTGATGGTTTCTTAAGTCGAGAAACACCAGGAGAGGCTCCACCCCCTTTTGCTGGTATGCCACTCCCACCTTTGGTAGGAATACCACTACCTTTAGAAGGAGTACTACTACCTTTCGTAGGAATACCTGTTGTTGGTTTACGAGCTGATGTACTAGTTTTAGTAGAAGGAGGTCCTGGTTTACCACCAGGAGGTGCAGAGGTCGGTTTTTTAGCTGTGGAAGTTGTCGACTTGGGTCCAGTAGTTGTAGGTTTAGGAACAGCAGTAGTTGAGGTTCGAGTGGTAGAAGGACGTTTAGAAGCAGCTGTTGAAGATGAGGTACTTGATGCTTTACCTAAACAACATATTAAACAATGAAGTAATAAGGAGTGAACTAACCAGTTGATGTACGAGTTGAACCAGCTGATTTAGTTGTAGCAGCTGAAAGAAGAGATATTAAGATCACAGCAATATAATGCATCAATGATGTACCAGTTGGTTTTGTGGGAATAGCTGTTCCTGTCACATCAAGTTTTTTAGTTCCAGTTGATGGAGGACGAATTGATGAAGTACTACTAGTCTGTGTTTATAACAAATAAAATGTGCATTTATAATTTCAGTCGATTTTTGTACCTTTTTCTTCTTAGCTTGTAGTTTTGAAATAAGAAAATCCACAGGATCAGCTGGTAGACTCTTGACAAGTAGAGCAGTGAGGTCCTAGACATGAATATCAATTAAGATACACACAATAAAAGTTGTAAATTACCTCAAATAGACCAGATATATTATGCTTAGTAAGGTAAGCCTGTACATTAGCAGGCTGCCCTGTAGCTGCCTCAGTAGCCATCTTCAATGGCCAATGATTATACGGAGTAGTTATTAAAACTAAGTATACGGAGATTAGTACGAGAGGGGAGGATCATGTTTAGCAGGAGGAAGATAGTTTTGCAAGCTCGAGTTGGACTGTGTTTGGTGAGCAGACGTGGAGTCAGATGGTCAGGGACTGCAGTTCGATCTACTGTAGCTGTAGGTAGACTGTCCCTTAGTAAAACATGGTACAGTTATCACTGAGACAGAGAACTATACAATTGACTTGGTGTTTCATTTATATAGGCAGATTCCTAAGTATAACGAATGTAGATGGTCTCCTCTTCCTCAAATGTTATGTCGTACATTTGTGTCAGGTGATCTCCCTGAACATTCGACTGTTACACTCCCAGCCTTGTCTCCTACAATGGAATCTGGTACTATTATAAAATGGGAGAAAGAAGAAGGTGAAGTACTTGAAGAAGGTGATACAATAGCTCAAGTAGAAACTGATAAAGCTGTTATGGATATGGAGACACCAAGTGCTGGATATTTAGCAAAGATTATTATACCAGCTGGTAGCAAAGATCTACCATTAGGGAAGGTAAGAATGGACGCATAGATGGATAAATGGATGCGTGGATTCTACATTTATAGGTGTTGGCAATTATTGTTGAAAATGAAAGTGATGTGGCTGCTTTTAAAGACTACCAAGCTACTGATGTAGAAACCACACCCGCCACGACCACACCCACTCCTGTATGTACCTTATTTTATTATTAAAATTAAAAAAGTACCACCTTTTAGCCTCCACCTTCTGAACCGACAGTGTCACTACAAGGTATTACTTATATTATTAACAAAACACTAGGTCATATAATTGTTTAGATCTCCCTGAACATTCAACTGTTACTCTCCCAGCCTTGTCTCCTACAATGGAATCTGGTACTATTATAAAATGGGAGAAAGAAGAAGGTGAAGTACTTGAAGAAGGTGATACAATAGCTCAAGTAGAAACTGATAAAGCTGTTATGGATATGGAGACACCAAGTACTGGATATTTAGCAAAGATTATTGTACCAGCTGGTAGCAAAGATCTACCATTAGGGAAGGTAAGAATGAATGGACACATAGATGGATAAATGGACAGGTGCTTTTCATTAACAGTTGCTAGCTATCATTGTTGAAAATGAGTCTGACATTGCAGCTTTTAAAGATTACCAACCACCTGCTGATATTGGATCCCCAGCACCATCACCTTCCACACCAACACCACCCTCACCACCCTCACCACCCTCGCCATCTCCAATACCAGCATCTACCACGACATCATCACCAGCAGTTCCTATCACACCCGCACCATCACAAGGTCCCATTGGAAGGATCATTGCTAGTCCATATGCAAAGAAAATAGCAACAGAAAAAGGCATTAATTTACAAGTAAGCACTATAAGATATAAATAACAATTCTCATAGCCTCTCCTCTTTTGTAGACAATACAAGGTACTGGTTCAAGTGGGCGCATTACATCTAAAGACATTTTAAAGGGAACACCTTCTGTAGTGGCACCTTCCACGGTGGCCCCGCCCACTGCAGGATTTGAAGACATTCAATTGTCTGGAATGAGAAAGGTGAGTACTCATCAAATCATGTGACAGGTCATGTGACTTTTTGTTAATAGACAATAGCTGCTCGTTTGTTACAATCAAAACAAACCGTTCCTCATTATTATCTCTCTATTGATGTGTTAATGGACGAAGTCTTAAAGTATGTCCATTTGATTCAGCCTATTGATCCATTTCATTCCCCTTACAGACTGAGAAAAGACATAAACAATGATGACGCTAACAATACAAAGGTCTCTGTCAATGATTTTATTATTAAAGCATCAAGTCTGGCACTTCAAGATATACCTGAAGTCAATTCATCTTGGATGGAGTCCTTTGTTCGACGTTACTATAGTTCTGATGTCAGTATAGCTGTTAGTACTGAAGGTGGTCTTATAACACCTATTATATTTAATGCAGAGAGTAAGGTAATATGTTATACTTAATGCAGAGAGTAAAGTAATATATTTCATTCCTTTATACGATGATTATATTAGGGTTTGAAAACTATTAGTATTGAAATGAGAGAACTAGCTGAGAAAGCTCGTACAGGACGTCTTCAACCTCACGAGTTCCAAGGAGGGACATTCACTATTTCTAACCTTGGTATGTATGGTATACGTAACTTTTCTGCTGTCATTAACCCACCTCAAGTAAGAGACACTGTGATAACATACATTAACTTAATGCATTATATCTGGTTAGTCTTGTATATTAGCTGTAGGCGGTACTGATAGAAGATTACTCGTAGATAATGATAAGACAGATGGGTGAGTATCGTGTCACATGATTTTCACGTGATAGTCACATGATTCTTCTTGTTTAGTTATTATGCTGCATCAGTGATGAGTGTGACTCTCAGTTGCGATCATCGTGTTGTTGATGGAGCTGTTGGAGCACAGTGGTTAGCAGCATTTAAATCTTATCTCGAAAAACCTTTTAAAATGCTTCTTTAAAAATGAAACTGGTTTAGAAAACTGGTTTATCTGTTGTATGTATGCAAGCATTTTTATGTAGAGAGTAGTAACATTACAATATTCTTCATTAACTGATACAAGATCCAGCAAACACACAATATAAAAATGGAGCTATTTAAGACTTAAAAATTGTTTGTAATCGTAATAACTCAATTTTTAATGGTCTAAATCTTGTCCTGAGAACTAGCAGATCCTGGTCTAGAAACTCTCAACCTACTCCTTTGTGATCTGTGTAGATCTAATTCAGCTTTTAAAGCATCAATTTTGGCACTGATCTCATCATCAAACGTCTGTTTTTCTTCTGCTAATTTTATTTTTAATTCTTCTACTTCTTGTGTCATTGCTTCTTTCTCCTCTTGGGAAACTTCCTGTATTATTAATAGATAATTAATAAATGATTATTATTCACTCAATACTTACCAAATTATCTCGTTTATTTTGAACGACAGTATCACATTTGTTAATGGCATCAGATACTAAAAGGGGAGGAGTTATTACAGGTCTACTTAATAATGGTTTACATTTTGTTTTCAGCTGTGTAAACAATGGCAAACTCTGTTTCATCTCTTCCAAATAAACTGCGTCCATTTCATTTGCTAATTTCATTATATCCTTTAACAATTTCATATCATTGTCACCTCGTTTGTTCTGTAGTGTTAGTGTAATGTAACTCCAAATAAAATTAATTTTTTACCTCAAATTCCTGCAAAAGGAAATGAACTTCGTTCTGCAGGACAGGTCTGTGATTAAATAATCTCTTGTAGACACTGCCAACATCTGAAAGATTTAACAGTCAAACGGAGAACAAAACCATCAGTTATTACCTGATATGATAGCTTCGGTAGCCATTTTTAATCTATGCGCATGCGCAGTACTAGGCGGGCAGTTGGCGGCAAAGAATAAACAGTGAGAAAACGACTCAGGAAGAGTCAAGTTCAAGATGGTCAGAACAAAAGCAAATAATGCATGTGTCAGAAAAGGTTAGTAAGAACTCCATTACTCTTCATTTGCTAATTGTGTTGGGTTGTAGCCGTTGCAGCTAAAGCTCCTCGAAAACAAGTAGGAGGCCCTAGACAAGTTTCATCACCAGCTTCTTCAGGTGGTAAGGGCAGAAAAAGATTAGGAGGAGGTGGTGGAGGAAACCCTGTTAAAGTACATCCTATACCGTCCTGGCAAAAAGGTAAGAGTATATTTTTTAAATGTTTAATATAATAATGTGTTTATATTAGGTATCGATTTGTTTTTAACTGCAAATGGTAGCCCACACCGAACTATTGGTAGCACTTCATCAGCTAGTTCCACTGGGTCATCACAATCAGAGGAAGATGACACTCTCAATACAGAGGACAGTACAACTGACAAAGAAAGAATTGAAAATATAAATAGCGACCAAGAGGAGAGAGAAAGTGAAGAAGAAGAGAGCGAAAAGGAAGATGTAGAAACTGAAGAAGAGAGCGAGGAAGGAGAGAACACTTCGTGCTTAGCATTATTACCTGATGATCTTGTGACATTAGGTAGTGATGATGAGGACAAGTAATTATATTATATTATATTTTAGATCTAATAATTATTGTTGACCATAACAAATCTAACGATAAGATTTATTTTTGAGAAAGTAGAACAAAATTAACATTAAACTAGATCACATTTCTAAACGCAATGGAGTTTGTTCAGTCTCTTCAATTGATAACTTCCTTTGATCTGCTAAGTAATCCCTAGCCAATACTTTGTAAGGTAGAAACTCTACATAAAACAAATGACTATTAAATACTAAATGTATCCCATATTAGCATACCATGAAGAACCTTCAGTTGTTTGGGGTATTGTCTGACAGATTGTGCTAGAGGGATAACAAAAATAAACTAAACAGACTTAGTTTATCTTTCTTACCAACATGTTTGTATTGTACATCAGCAGGTGTAGTGGCTTTACTCATACTATGAGAATCTTGAGATAATTTGGTGACAAATAATTCCTATAAAATGTAACATAGGTATGGAATTATCGGAATGTAATCACATATTATGACTGGATTCTTTTTTATGTCATAATTGTACATACAGCAGCCTTGGTTGCTACAGCGATGGCCTCCTGTGAAACATTGGTGACATTGGGTGCTGTCTTCATTAACATCCGAGTCCTATTGTATGGTATTCGACACAAAGAGAGTTTTTTTGCTTGAGTTCCCTCAGTTTGTCGATGCTTTAATTTTGGTATAGGCTTGGAATTTTTCTTCAGTGCTGGTAGAAGAATTGATTGCTGACTAAGTGTTCTTATGTCTCCATCCTTTCTATCAGGTAATCTTAATGAGGATTGGCTTTGAAGTAAAAGTGGGTTAGTATTTTCAAGTAGTTGGATCATGGCTACTTGAAACTGAGGACTAGTTAGAAAGTTCTTCACTTCATCTGCAGTAGTTTTGTTGGCAGCCATCTTTAATTCGAAAGTTCCGCCCACTTTAACCTATTCTCAGACTCATACCAAAACTTGTACAGAAAATTAGGAATCATACTAATGCATATACACTTTATCCCTCCACATGGTGAGGGATGTCCGCCATTTCTACAAAACAAGCAAAAGAAGAGAAGTTATGGCAAAGTGTTCAAGAAATGTTAGAAGAACAGAAATATCCAGTACATTTAGATCAAAATGTATATATTTATATATCTTAACAGGACGTAGCTGCAGTTTTACAAGGTAACTTTCCTGCTGTGCATTCTCTGAAAGAATTGGTGATGAGTTCAGTTTGTATGGAGACTAGCGGAGAGCCTCTTGTCACAGCTTGGACAGCACAGTATGTTGCCATAGTTACTCTAATTGTTCTGTGCTGTGATGTCTTTATTTTTAGACCAGGCAGTGCTCGTGATATTGTTATTGGTTATGAAAGGTTTGTTCTTGTGTATGAATGCCTGTTCATGAATATTCATTAGTTTATTAGACTTTCTTCATCATGATGTCAATCCTCACAAGAAAGAGTTATTACAATCTTTGATCTGTCCTTTACTGGTTTATTGTTATTTAGCACTGATTGCTTCTAACGAAGAGGAGTTAGGTACTGGAGTATCATAATATTATTTATGATTTTATTATTTATAGTGATGTCCCAACAATAAATCCATTATTAAATGCAATAGTGTATTATATTAATAATGGGTTTATTACTAGGACAGTTCTTGTATTAATAATGGATTTATTACTGGGACAAATCTCGTATTAATAATGGATTTATTGTTGGGACAATTCTTGTATTAATAATGGGTTTATTAATATTACCTTTATTTTAGCTCAACAATTATATAGTAGTACATCAGACATTGTAGTCAAATATTGTAGCCATCCACAAGAAATTAAAGAGCTTCCATTACTAACAACTCCAGATACTTTATTGTTGTCTCCACTAGCAGAGAAATATAGGTCAGTATATAATCACATGATTAATAACACCATTTAATTACAGGAGTAACAAGTATTTTACTCGTTTATCAGAACCAGCATTCACAATGTTAATGACATTCCTACAGGTAATTATCCTAGGAACTAATAAATTCAATTTATTTTCTTTTATTTAGTCTCATCCGACGACTGCAATGATTAATATTATACAAAAACATTTTAGTTTGGAAGGTAATGCATTTATTAATACATATAGTTAACTATTGCTGATGATGCAGTATACGGTAGTACATCACTAGTTAATGGTGAACAAAAAGTTGATGGGAAAAAAAGTAAGTTATCATACGTTATAATATAACTATATTAATGTTATATTTGTTAGATTCAACTTTTATTAAACCAAACATTGACCCCATACCAGAACTTGTTGTGGTACCGCCAAGATCTCTACCTAGTGCTACATCTCAACCATCCTCATCAAATACAGATGCACTTGCTGCTAAAGCTGATTTCCAACACAAGTTAACAACAGCTGTTCAACAATTAGATTCTTCCATTCCATCATTGTTACTTTGTACTGTCCATTCACGATATTCTATAGGGTGCCTCTAAATTAATATAATGACTTAATTACTTCTTTTTATTATAGGGTCCAATGTGCCTCGTTAACTAACTCCTCAAAAGTGTATGCCTGCGGTTTTGATGACTCTTCAATACATTTATCTTCATGGTTGCCAAGGGCAACAGATCAAGAAACAATTTACCACACCCACTCTGATCATGTTGATTGCGTGTTACGTGGTCATCATGGACCAGTGTACGGTTTAGACTTCTGTTCCAATGGACAATATCTTCTCTCGTCCTCTGAAGACACTACTGGTAGCATTAGATCCTATACTAGATAGTGTGTTATCTTTTTGTTTAGTTCGACTATGGGACATGACATCTCGGACTTGTAAAGTGGAGTACAAAGGTCATTTTTATCCAGTATGGAATGTCTCTTTTAGGTATATAATGTAACATTAGATAATAATTGTTAATGCTTTTAATATATAGAGGTATCCTTGATATAGTAATTAAATAATACAGGTTTGGGACTGGAATAAATATAGAGAATGCCATTAAATATGAGGGATCTTTCAACCTGAAATAATGATATCCTAATGTTTTATTCCAGTCCAGAGACTGTATTATTTAACTGTTATATTGAGGGACACCTCTATACTAAGGACCAAAGATCCTATCGTTATAACTAATGTTTTATACTAAATAACAATAGTATATTACAATATTATTGTTAAAAGATTATATTAAAATTATATTTAATTAGTCCTGTAGACGGATACTTTGTGTCATCAAGTTTTGATCATACTGCAAGGTTATGGAATACAGATCGTATTTATCCTTTGAGACTATTTGCTGGCCACAATGATAGCGTAAATGTGAGCTCATGATAACAATATTCATAGTTTATTGGTTTCACTAGGTTGCCCAATGTCACCCTAATGGTAATTATATAGCTACTGGATCAAAAGATCATACCTGTAGATTATGGGACGTCAATAGTGGTGGGTGTGTCAGACTATTTACTGGTAGTAAGGTAAGATTATTTCTAGTGTTATAATACTAAAGAGAACCATTTAGCATCCTGTCTCTACAGTAACCTTCTCTCCTTTTGGGAAGCTCTTGGCAAGTGCTTGTAAGTATATCTTTTAAAAATAGAAAGTTATATTATTAATTAGTTTATAATGGAACTATTACTTTAATTAGCTTATAATGAAACTATTACTTTAATTAGCTTATAATGAAACTATTATTTTAATTAGCTTATAATGGAACTATTACTTTAATTAGCTTATAATGAAACTATTACTTTAATTAGCTTATAATGGAACTATTACTTTAATTAGCTTATAATGGAACTATTACTTTAATTAGCTTATAATGAAACTATTACTTTAATTAGCTTATAATGGAACTATTACTTTAATTAGGTTATAATTGGACTATTACTTTAATTAGCTTATAATGAAACTATTACTTTAATTAGCTTATAATGGAACTATTACTTTAATTAGGTTATAATTGGACTATTACTTTAATTAGCTTATAATGAAACTATTACTTTAATTAGCTTATAATGAAACTATTACTTTAATTAGTTTATAATGGAACTATTACTTTAATTAGCTTATAATTAAACTATTACTTTAATTAGCTTATGATGAAACTATTAATTTAATTAGCTTATGATGAAACTATTAATTTAATTAGCTTATGATGGAACTATTACTTTATGGGACTTGGGATCTTCACGAGTTATTCGTGAATTAAAAGGCCACAATGGTCATGTGACATCAATGGTATACAGCTGTGATGGGACATTATTGGCTTCTACAGGAGAAGATAAGACAGTGAAATTGTGGAATATTAAATCTATTCTTGCTCCTAGCACGAGGTAGAGTATATCATTTGTGATAATCACAAGATTAAATGGCTTTTAATAATCTCTTGATTTATAGTAACAATCAAGGTTTAATTAGCAGTCAAATGACAGGATCAGTTCTCCCACTTCACATCCAGTTTACTCATAGAAACTGTCTTGTTGCTATTGGTTGTCACCATAGCAACAGTAGTAACAATAATGTTATCAAAACAAAACCTATGTACTCAAAAAATAGACATAATTTTGACATATTCTAAAAAAATCAATCAAATATTTCAAATATAGATTAGTTCTTTAGGTTTTTTAGACTAATCAGTACTTTAGTTTATGTGTCTTCTCCTTTGTCACTTGCTGTCTCCTGATTGACTCGTCGAGTTGACTCACGTAAACGAGCACCAAATAATTTAAAGGTAGCTGACTCCAAGTTAGAGAGTGGGAACTCAACAAAGATAGACACCAGTCCAGCTATACCATATGATATGACAACATTAGCTATTATGTACACAGCCATAGTGATATCTGTATAAAACATGGTGTCTCTCTGTTCACCAAATATAGCTCCTAATACAATTTCATGAACAAGATAAGCATTAAATGTCAGACGACTCAAAGGAATCCAGAAAGGCAAGGAAAGAAAACGATTAATGACTCCTCCGTAACCATAGTGACAAGCATACACAACTAATGCTAAACAAATACCCCATACTGTACGAGAGAACATGTAATACATGACATTTTCAACCTGACTAAAGGGATGACCATGAAATATTGGATAGAAACCATACACAACTGCCATACCTAGAACAGCAGCTACCAGCCACATGGTAATATACAATAACCAGTTGAAAACTTTGTGTATTTTCAGACGATAATTATTATACAGTATAAAGCCCAGTATTATTCCAATGAGATATGGACCAATACGACAATATGGTTTACCATAAATCTCAGTTTGACTATCAGGTAAGTTTGGATCAGGAGTAATACCAACAAATTGATCATAAAACTGACTAGCAGGGTAGCCATAGTAACCAGCTATAAATCCAGTCACACCAAATGATGACAACAAAGTGATGACAATAGCAACAAGTCCTGCAGGATACCAAGTATAGAGAAGGATTAGAAACAGCGGAGTTATAACAAAAAACTGCATATCATTAGCTAAATACCATGCCCAGCCCATACATTGATCATTAAAGTTTGTTGGGTAGAAATTGTTGATATAGAGAAGATTAGTCCACCAATAACTTTCACAATTTTTGTAAAAACTACTAGTAGGACCAGCCACCAGAAGAAATTTTGGTCCACGTCCAAGATGTACTGTTACAAACCAATAAAAGAACAAAACAAACATATAAGTTGGTGTCAAACGTAAGATACGATGAAGATAATAAGTAACAAAAGGGAAACTACCCTTTCTACGTGCCATCTCTCGAAATGTAAGATATGAGACAAGAACACCACTTAAAAAGAAAAATGAATCAACCGAAAAGAATCCGTTCAAAACAGCTTGAGCTGAGAACCGTGGAACAAAGTTAGTGCTTAGATGAGATAGATTTTTAAAACCACTTAAAAGAAGAATAAAGGAGTAGGTATGTCCCAAAATGACCCAAAACATACTGATAACTCTAATACCATTAATACTAGTAATAGCAGAAGATGGCTGACGTGTAGAAAATATAGTCGGTACAGTCTTGTATAGTGAGAAACCTACAAGAGAATCTTTTAGAAAAGTTTTAATACGAGATGTTTTTTGGCTTCTTCCCAAGAGACTGTCTCTTTCTCCTCCAATGATATCACTTTCTTTCACTTTTTTCTTAATGTTAATGTTAGCCAACTCATTTTCATCTACTTTCTTATTAAAATAATATAATAAGAGATCAAATAATGTTCCAATCATTACTAATGCTCCAAATATTGATGTGATTGTTAACATGATTATAGCACCAGCTGAATATGAGGGCTTAGCTTCAGGAGTACAGTAATAAAATGCGACAGTACCATTGAGAACTGTCTCATTGACAAAGATACGCAAATTAATGTGGATGTCACTTAACAAGATATTAATTTTATTGATTGTTGAGTTGATGTCACTAAATGTGCAATTTGAAGGAAGACATATTGCCTCAGTAAATGGTGGCATAATAGGTGCATTAGAACTGTTCAATATTGCCATACCCATCATACAGTATTGCATATCAATATCTACATTAATACTAAAACACTCATCAAATGAACCAAAGAATTGGGTGTTACCGTGAAATATACCAGCTTCTGGCTTACCAAAGGCATCATACGCCATAGAAGCAGCTTTTTCCACAATTGTTTGACCTTCAACTGTTTCTGTATGGTTTGTATTTCTCAATTGAACCCATTGTTCACTGCAGCTACTCTCCTGGTCCAAGAGTATTTCTATGAAATTCTCTGATAATATCTTCAAAGTTTTTTGTATCTGACTCAAATCTACATCATTGCTAGTACGTAGAGAAGAGGGATACAAGTGCTGGATTTTGCTCAAGTCTTGTCCTTGAGCAACTTGAGTCGAACAGCAGATAAAAAGAACAACAAAAATGATACTAAGGGCAACCATGATTTCAATTGTCCTAGCTCAGCACATTTGATTATCAGCAGAATCAGCTACTCACAATAGAGTCACATGCATGACATGAGCTCTAGCTATGAATGGCATTTTACTACACTAAAATAACTTCAAACAATAATCACAAATTGTACTACAAATTAGTTTCTATCTTGTCTTCTCTTTTGTCACTTAAAATAATGCTATGTGAACATGTGTGTAATAACTTAAAGAACGATGTCATAATTATAGTGCACAAAGTAATATCTAAAATTATTATTGTTTAATAAATTGATCAGTAACTTATGAATGGTCTTCGTTGTGACTATCTTTTGTCACTTGTTGTCTCCTGATTGATTCGTCGAGTTGACTCACGTAAACGAGCACCAAATAATTTAAAGGTAGCTGACTCCAAGTTAGAGAGTGGGAACTCAACAAAGATAGACACCAGTCCAGCTATACCATATGATATGACAACATTAGCTATTATGTACACAGCCATAGTGATGTCTGTATAAAACATGGTGTCTCTCTGTTCACCAAATATAGCTCCTAATACAATCTCATGAACAAGATAAGCATTAAATGTCAGACGACTCAAAGGAATCCAGAAAGGCAAGGAAAGAAAACGATTGATGACTCCTCCGTAACCATAGTGACAAGCATACACAACTAATGCTAAACAAATACCCCACACTGTACGAGAGAACATGTAATACATGACATTTTCAACCTGACTAAAGGGATGGCCATGAAATATTGGATAGAAACCATATACAACAGCCATACCTAGAACAGCAGCTACCAGCCACATGGTAATATACAATAACCAGTTGAAAATTTTGTGTATGTTCAGACGATAATTATTATACAGTATAAAGCCCAGTATTATTCCAATGAGATATGGACCAATACGACAATATGGTTTACCATAAATCTCAGTTGAGACATCAGGTAAGTTTGGATCAGGAGTAATACCAACAAATGCATCATAAAACTGACTAGCAGGGTAGCCATAGTAACCAGCTATAAATCCAGTCACACCAAATGATGACAACAAAGTGATGACAATAGCAATAAGTCCTGCAGGATACCAAGTATAGAGAAGGATTAGAAACAGCGGAGATATAACAAAAAACTGCATATCATTAGCTAAATACCATGCCCAGCCCATGCATTGATCATCAAACTTTGTTGGGTAGAAATTATTGATGTAGAGAAGATTAGTCCACCAATAACTTTCACAATTTTTGACAGTAGGACTATCAGGACCAGCCACCAGATGAAATTTTGGTCCACGTCCAAGATGTATTGTTAAAAACCAATAAAAGAACAAAACAAACATATAAGTTGGTGTCAAACGTAAGATACGATGAAGATAATAAGTAACAAAAGGGAATTTACCATTTCTACGTGCCATCTCTCGAAATGTAAGATATGAGACAAGAACACCACTTAAAAAGAAAAATGAATCAACTGAAAAAAATCCGTTCATGACAACTTGAGCTGAGAACCGTGGAACAAAGTTAGTGCTTAGATGAGATAGATTTTTAAAACCACTTAAAATAAATAAAAAGAAGTAGGTATGTCCCAAAATGACCCAAAACATACTGATAACTCTAATACCATTAATACTAGTAATAGCAGAAGATGGCTGACGTGTAGAAAATATAGTCGGTACAGTCTTGTATAGTGAGAAACCTACAAGAGAATCTTTTAGAAAAGTTTTAATACGAGATGTTTTTTGGCTTCTTCCCAAGAGACTATCCCTTTCTCCTCCAATGATATCGCTTTCTTCGACTTTTTTTTTAACGTTAATGGTAGCCAACTCATTTTTATCTACTTTCTTATTAAAACAATATAATAAGAGATCAAATAATGTTCCAATCATTACTAATGCTCCAAATATTGATGTGATTGTTAACATGATTATAGCACCAGCTGAATATGAGGGCTTAGCTTCAGGAGTACAGTAATAAAATGGGACAGTACCATTGCTAACTGTCTCATTGACAAAGATACGCAAATTAATGTGGATGTCACTTAACAAGATATTGATTTTATTGATTGTTGAGTTGATATCAGTAAATGTGCAATTTGAAGGAAGACATATTGCCTCAGTAAATGGTGGCATAATAGGTACATAAAAACTGTTCAATATTACCATACCCATCATACAGTATTGCATATCAATATCTACATTAATACTAAAACACTCATCAAATGAACCAAAGAATTGGGTGTTACCATGAAATATATCAGCTTCTGGCTTACCAAAGGCATCATATGCCATAGAAGCAGCTTTTTCCACAATTGTTTGACCTTCAACCGTTTCTGTATGGTTTGTATTTTTCAATTGAGCCCATTGTTCACTGCAGCTACTCTCCTGGTCCAAGAGTATTTCTATGAAATTCTCTGATAATATCTTCAAAGTTTTTTGTATCTGACTCAAATCTACATCATTGCTAGTACGTAGAGAAGAGGGATACAAGTGCTGGATTTTGCTCAAGTCTTGTCCTTGAGCAACTTGAGTTGAACAGCAGATAAGAAGGACAACAAAAATGATGCTAAGGGCAACCATGATTTCAATTGTCCTAGCTCAGCACATTTGATTATCAGCAAATCAGCTGTTCACTATAGAGTCACATGTATGACATGAGCTCTAGCTATGAATGGCAGTTTACTACACTAAAATAACTTCAAACAATAATCACAAATTGTACTACAAATTAGTTTCTATCTTGTCTTCTCTTTTGTCACTTGCTATCTCCTGATTGACTCGTCGAGTTGACTCACGTAAATGAGCACGAAATAATTTAAAGGTAGCTGACTCCAAGTTAGAGAGTGGGAACTCAACAAAGATAGACACCAGTCCAGCTATACCATATGATATGACAACATTAGCTATTATCAGTGAATATTCCCAACTTATGAATATTATAAATTTAATATTATTTAATTATTATTCTAAACAAAGAATATCTATACATTATAAATTTAAATTCACAATAAAAAGACTTCGGCTTATCATTAGTTTCCTCCAACTTGTCTTACTTCTAATGCTGGACAATACTCCATTTATAATAGAGAACATTTGTATATCACATGATATTTTCAATCTGACAATCACCTTGATTGAAAAACAGCATACGGAAAATTGGCCTTATTAAAATATTGCTATGTGAACATGTGTGTAATAACTTTAAAATGATGTCATAATTATAGTACACAAAGTAATATCTAATATTATTATTGTTTAATAAATTGATCAGTAACTTATGAATGGTCTTCGTTGTGACTATCTTTTGTCACTTGCTGTCTCCTGATTGACTCGTCGAGTTGACTCACGTAAACGAGCACCAAATAATTTAAAGGTAGCTGACTCCAAGTTAGAGAGTGGGAACTCAACAAAGATAGACACCAGTCCAGCTATACCATATGATATGACAACATTAGCTATTATGTACACAGCCATAGTGATGTCTGTATAAAACATGGTGTCTCTCCGATCACCAAATATCACCAATAGTACAACCTCATGAACAAGATAAGCATTAAATGTCAGACGACTCAAAGGAATCCAGAAAGGCAAGGAAAGAAAACGATTAATGACTCCTCCGTAACCATAGTGACAAGCATACACAACTAATGCTAAACAAATACCCCACACTGTACGAGAGAACATGTAATACATGACATTTTCAACCTGACTAAACCCATGGCCATGAAATGTTGGATAGAAACCATATACAACTGCCATACCTAGAACAGCAGCTACCAGCCACATGATAATATACAATAACCAGTTGAAAACTTTGTGTATGTTCAGACGATAATTATTATACAGTATAAAGCCCAGTACTATTCCAATGAGATATGGACCAATACGACAATATGGTTTACCATAAATCTCACTTGAGACATCAGGTAAGTTTGGATCAGGAGTAATACCAACAAATGGCTCATATAACATATTAGCAGGGTAGCCATAGTAACCAGCTATAAATCCAGTCACACCAAATGATGACAACAAAGTGATGACAATAGCAATAAGTCCTGCAGGATACCAAGTATAGAGAAGGATTAGAAACAGCGGAGATATAACAAAAAACTGCATATCATTAGCTAAATACCATGCCCAGCCCATGCATTGATCATTAAACTTTGTTGGGTAGAAATTGTTGATGTAGAGAAGATTAGTCCACCAATAACTTTCACAATTTTTGACAGTAGCACTATCAAGACCAGCCACTAGAGAAAATTTTGGTCCACGTCCAAGATGTATTGTTAAAAACCAATAAAAGAACAAAACAAACATATAAGTTGGTGTCAAACGTAAGATACGATGAAGATAATAAGTAACAAAAGGGAATTGACCATTTCTTCGTGCCATCTCTCGAAATGTAAGATATGAGACAAGAACACCACTTAAAAAGAAAAATGAGTCAACCGAAAAGAATCCGTTCAAAACAGCTTGAGCTGAGAACCGTGGAACAAAGTTGATAGCAAAAAAAGAGAGATTTTTAAAACCTTGAAACTCAAATAAGTAGGTATGTCCTAAAATGACCCAAAACATACTGATAACTCTAATACCATTGATACTAGTAATAGCAGAAGATGGCTGACGTGTAGAAAATATAGTCGGTACAGTCTTGTATAGTGAGAAACCTACAAGAGAATCTTTTAGAAAAGTTTTAATACGTTCTGACATTGATTGTTGTCGGTTTCTTCCCAAAAGGTTATCCCTCTCATCAAGGATGTTAACTTTGTTCATCTTTAATATATTAGTGTTGATCGAACCAATCTCATTTTCCTCATATCTTTTTATGTAATACAGTAAGAGATCAAATAATGTTCCAATAATTACTAATGCTCCAAATATTGATGTGATTGTTAACATGATTATAGCACCAGCTGAATATGAGGGCTTAGCTTCAGGAGTACAGTAATAAAATGGGACAGTACCATTGCTAACTGTCTCATTGACAAAGATACGCAAATTAATGTGGGTGTCACTTAACAAGATATTGATTTTATTGATTGTTGAGTTGATATCAGTAAATGTGCAATTTGAAGGAAGACATATTGCCTCAGTAAATGGTGGCATAATAGGTACATAAAAACTGTTCAATATTACCATACCCATCATACAGTATTGCATATCAATATCTACATTAATACTAAAACACTCATCAAACGAACCAAAGAATTGGGTGTTACCATGAAATATATCAGCTTCTGGCTTACCAAAGGCATCATACGCCATAGAAGCAGCTTTTTCCACAATTGTTTGACCTTCAACCGTTTCCGTATGGTTTGTCTCTTCTAATTGAACCCATTGTTCACTGCAGCTACTCTCCTGGTCCAAGAGTATTTCTATGAAATTCTCTGATAATATCTTCAAAGTTTTTTGTATCTGACTCATATCTACATCATTGCTAGTACGTAGAGAAGAGGGATACAAGTGCTGGATTTTGCTCAAGTCTTGTCCTTGAACAACTTGAGTTGAACAGCAGATAAGAAGGACAACAAAAATGATACTAAGGGCAACCATGATTTTAATTGTCCTAGTTCAGCACATTTGATTATCAGCAGAATCAGCTACTCACAATAGAGTCACATGTATGACATGAGCTCTAGCTATGAATGGCATTTTACTACACTAAAATAACTTCAAACAATAATCACAAATTGTACTACAAATTAGTTTCTATCTTGTCTTCTCTTTTGTCACTTGCTGTCTCCTGATTGACTCGTCGAGTTGACTCACGTAAACGAGCACCAAATAATTTAAAGGTAGCTGACTCCAAGTTAGAGAGTGGGAACTCAACAAAGATAGACACCAGTCCAGCTATACCATATGATATGACAACATTAGCTATTATGTACACAGCCATAGTGATATCTGTATAAAAGAAGGGCTCCCTTTGATCACCAAATATCACAATCAATACAACCTCATGAACAAGATAAGCATTAAATGTCAGACGACTCAAAGGAACCCAGAAAGGCAAGGAAAGAAAACGATTGATGACTCCTCCGTAACCATAGTGACAAGCATACACAACTAATGCTAAACAAATACCCCACACTGTACGAGAGAACATGTAATACATGACATTTTCAACCTGACTAAAGGGATGGCCATGAAATGTTGGATAGAAACCATATACAACAGCCATACCTAGAACAGCAGCTACCAGCCACATGGTAATATACAATAACCAGTTGACAACTTTGTGTATGTTCAGACGATAATTATTATACAGTATAAAGCCCAGTATTATTCCAATGAGATATGGACCAATACGACAATATGGTTTACCATAAATCTCAGTTTGACTATCAGGTAAGTTTGGATCAGGAGTAATACCAACAAATGGCTCATACAATGTATTAGCAGGGTAGTCATAGTAACCAGCTATAAATCCAGTCACACCAAATGATGACAACAAAGTGATGACAATAGCAATAAGTCCTGCAGGATACCAAGTATAGAGAAGGATTAGAAACAGCGGAGATATAACAAAAAACTGCATATCATTAGCTAAATACCATGCCCAGCCCATGCATTGATCATTAAACTTTGTTGGGTAGAAATTGTTGATGTAGAGAAGATTAGTCCACCAATAACTTTCACAATTTTTGACAGTAGGACTGTCAGGACCAGTGAATTGAAGAAATTGTGGTCCTTGTACAAGATGTATTGTTAAAAACCAATAAAAGAACAAAACAAACATATAAGTTGGTGTCAAACGTAAGATACGATGAAGATAATAAGTAACAAAAGGGAATTGACCATTTCTACGTGCCATCTCTCGAAATGTAAGATATGAGACAAGAACACCACTTAAAAAGAAAAATGAATCAACTGAAAAATATCCATTTAAAACAACTTGAGCTGAGAATCGTGCAGCAAGTGTAGAAATTATATAAGCAGGATTTTTGTAATCATTATATCCTAAAAGAAAAACATATGTATGTCCCAAAATGACCCAAAACATACTGATAACTCTAATACCATTAATACTAGTAATAGCAGAAGATGGCTGACATGTAGAAAATATAGTTGGTACAGTCTTGTATAGTGAGAAACCTACAAGAGAATCTTTTAGAAATATATGACAACGTTCTGACATTGACAGCTTTCGTCTTTTTCCTAAAAGGCTGTTTTTCTCTCCACTATTATCATTACTTTCTCCATTGTCTAGTTTCAATATTTCAAGATTGAGGGAGCCTAAGTCGTTCTTATTATATCTTTTCTTGTAATAATACAGTAAAAGATCAAATAATGTTCCAATAATTACTAATGCTCCAAATATTGATGCGATTGTTAACATGATTATAGCACCAGCTGAATATGAGGGCTTAGCTTCAGGAGTACAGTAATAAAATGGGACAGTACCATTGAGAATTGTCTCATTGACAAAGATATACAAATCAAGAGATGCTATAGCTAACAAGATATTGATTGTATCGATGGTTGATCTGACATTTGTAAACGTGCAATTTGAAGGAAGACATAATGCCTCAGTGAGTGGTGGCAGAATGGGTACAAAAAAACTGTTTGTTATATACATACCCATTGAGCAGTATTGCATATCAATATTTACATTAATACTAAAACACTCATCAAAGGAACCACGATATTGGGTGTTACCATGAAATATATCAGCTTCTGGCTTACCAAAAGCATCGTATGCTACAGAATCACCTGCAAACACAAGTGGCTCTCCTGCAATCGTTTCTGTATGGTTTGCCTTTTCCAATTGAGCCTACTGTTCACTACAGTTACTCTCCTGGGCCTTAAGAGCAGAGAGGAAATTCTCTGATAATATCTTCAGAGCTTTTTCTATCCTTTCGAAATCTACATCATTGTTAGTATGTAACTGCTGGATTTTTGTCAGGTCATGTCCTCGAGCAATTTGAGAACAGCAGACGAACAGAACAACTAAAGAAAGTCTTAGGTTGATCATTGTGCGATAAGATCAGTGAATATTCCCAACTTATGAATATTATAAATTTAATATTATTTAATTATTATTCTAAACAAAGAATATCTATACATTATAAATTTTAAATTCACAATAAAAAGACTTCGGCCTATCATTAGCTTCCAACTTGTCTTACTTCTAATGCTGGACAATACTCCATGTATAATAGAGAACACTTGTATATCACATGATATTTTCAATCTGACAATCACCTTCATTGAAAAACAGCATACGGAAAATTGGCCTTATTAAAATAATGCTATGTGAACATGTGTGTAATAACTTAAAGAATGATGTCATAATTATAGTACACAAAGTAACATCTAAAATTATTATTGTTTAATAAATTGATCAGTAACTTATGAATGGTCTTCGTTGTGACTATCTTTTGTCACTTGCTGTCTCCTGATTGACTCGTCGAGTTGACTCACGTAAACGAGCACCAAATAATTTAAAGGTAGCTGACTCCAAGTTAGAGAGTGGGAACTCAACAAAGATAGACACCAGTCCAGCTATACCATATGATATGACAACATTAGCTATTATGTACACAGCCATAGTGATGTCTGTATAAAACATGGTGTCTCTTCGATCACCAAATATCACCAATAGTACAACCTCATGAACAAGATAAGCATTAAATGTCAGACGACTCAAAGGAATCCAGAAAGGCAAGGAAAGAAAACGATTGATGACTCCTCCGTAACCATAGTGACAAGCATACACAAGTAATGCTAAACAAATACCCCACACTGTACGAGAGAACATGTAATACATGACATTTTCAACCTGACTAAACCCATGGCCATGAAATGTTGGATAGAAACCATATACAACAGCCATACCTAGAACAGCAGCTACCAGCCACATGGTAATATACAATAACCAGTTGACAACTTTGTGTATGTTCAGACGATAATTATTATACAGTATAAAGCCCAGTACTATTCCAATGAGATATGGACCAATACGACAATATGGTTTACCATAAATCTCACTTGAGACATCAGGTAAGTTTGGATCAGGTTTAATACCAACAAATGGCTCATATAACACATTAGCAGGGTAGCCATAGTAACCAGCTATAAATCCAGTCACACCAAATGATGACAACAAAGTGATGACAATAGCAATAAGTCCTGCAGGATACCAAGTATAGAGAAGGATTAGAAACAGCGGAGATATAACAAAAAACTGCATATCATTAGCTAAATACCATGCCCAGCCCATGCATTGATCATTAAACTTTGTTGGGTAGAAATTATTGATGTAGAGAAGATTAGTCCACCAATAACTTTCACAATTTTTGACAGTAGCACTATTAGGACCAGCCACCAGAGAAAATTTTGGTCCACGTCCAAGATGCACTGTTAAAAACCAATAAAAGAACAAAACAAACATATAAGTTGGTGTCAAACGTAAGATACGATGAAGATAATAAGTAACGAAAGGGAATTGACCATTTCTTCGTGCCATCTCTCGAAATGTAAGATATGAGACAAGAACACCACTTAAAAAGAAAAATGAATCAACCGAAAAGAATCCGTTCAAAACAGCTTGAGCTGAGAACCGTGGAACAAAGTTGATAGCAAAAAAAGAGAGATTTTTAAAACCTTGCAACTCAAATAAAAAGAAGTAGGTATGTCCCAAAATGACCCAAAACATACTGATAACTCTAATACCATTAATACTAGTAATAGCAGAAGATGGCTGACGTGTAGAAAATATAGTCGGTACAGTCTTGTATAGTGAGAAACCTACAAGAGAATCTTTTAGAAAAGTTTTAATACGTTCTGACATTGATTGTTGTCGGTTTCTTCCCAAAAGGCTATCCCTTTCATCAAGGATGTTAACTTTGTTCATCTTTAATATATTAGTGTTGATCGAACCAATCTCATTTTCCTCATATCTTTTTATGTAATACAGTAAGAGATCAAATAATGTTCCAATAATTACTAATGCTCCAAATATTGATGTGATTGTTAACATGATTATAGCACCAGCTGAATATGAGGGCTTAGCTTCAGGAGTACAGTAATAAAATGGGACAGTACCATTGAGAACTGTCTCATTGACAAAGATACGCAAATTAATGTGGGTGTCATTTAACAAGATATTGATTGTATCAATTATTGTTTCGATATCAGGAAATGTGCAATTTGAAGGAAGACATATTGCCTCAGTAAATGGTGGCATAATAGTTGCATTAGAACTGTTCAATATTGCTATCCCCATCATACAGTATTGCATATCAATATCTACATTAATACTAAAACACTCATCAAACGAACCAAAGAATTGGGTGTTACCATGAAATATATCAGCTTCTGGCTTACCAAAGGCATCAAATGCCATAGAAGCAGCTTTTTCTACAATTGTTTTACCTTCAACCGTTTCTGTATGGTTTGTCTCTTCCAATTGAGCCCATTGTTCACTACAGCTACTCTCCTGGTCCAAGAGTATTTCTATGAAATTCTCTGATAATATCTTCAAAGTTTTTTGTATCTGACTCAAATCTACATCATTGCTAGTACGTAGAGAAAAGGGATAGAAGTGCTGGATTTTGCTCAAGTCTTGTCCTTGAACAACTTGAGTTGAACAGCAGATAAAAAGGACAACAAGAAAGACACCCGAGGCTACCATGCTTCATGTGACTATAACAGTGATAATGATGTCAGTCATGTCACATGATACGACCAAACCAATCATATATAATGTGTACTAAATTAGATCACGTATGATGTCATTTTAATAACTAATAATAATTTTAAGAGTTAATTAATCAACAAAACGATGTTTTCTTGAAGCAGTGCTGACAGTAGAGCTACCCTTAGAGCTGTGATGAGTAGAATTTTGTTGAGCCTATAGAATATAGAGAATTATAAATAACTTTAAAAGTTTATGTATATTTTTGCCATTATCTACTTTTTAGGTGGAAACAGGGAGTCTGTTTAACTAGTTTATTACAGATAAATTTCAATTAAATACTAATTTTTACTTTATTGATATGAAAAAGGATATAACATAGATTATAACAGTACTGTGTATATATAGAGCAGATAATTCATTGTATCATACTTGTGATGGGTTGGTTTGTAACTGTGACATTGATGTGGTTGGTGTTTCACGTTGACTAACTACACGACTCCCAGGTTTTGAATTTACAGTGGATCCTGTATGTGAGTTTGAGACTTGAGGTAGACTGTCTTCATTTGGTTGAACTCTTGCTACTGATAAATCAACTGAGCCATTGACATTCTCTCCTTGAAGCTCTATAGCAGTAGTATCCTGGTTAGTTTGAGCTTTTGTTTCTTCATCATGTGTATCTTCAACAACTTCAGTGGCTTCTTCTTCATCAACTGGTCTTTCCACTTCAATATCTAATAAGTAAGTTTGATTTATATATTATATATATTATATATATAGACCTTGTGATTCTCCAATGACATCAGCTTCTTGTACTGGTTCCTCATTTCTTGTAAAGACAGAGTTTTGCCCGCTACTGTCATTATCTGTCTTTTTAATGACACGATCTAGGCTGTCATCTTTGACTGTTTCTTTATCAAGGACTAAAGGTATTTCAGACTTAGGTAAATCTATGTGTACATTGGTCTCAGTCTGTGGTTCAGTTTCAGATGTAGGTTCTATTAGACTATCTTGTGTGGTGTTCAAATCATCTTGAAATGATGTTTGCAAATCTAAATCTTGTAGTGTGGGACTCACTCCAAATATAGAGTCCTAAAATGAGAGTAATAAATATTTTAGGGAGAAATAAAAATGTGTAACATAGTAGGTCTGTTTCACCTCTCTGGCATCACTTAATGCATTGTTCCTTGCTTCAATATTTTTACGACCTGCAAATGGTCTGTTTTTACCTTTGTGCTGCTTAGGAGGCATAAGTCTTTTAATCTAATAAAATAAAATAGATCGATATAATAATAATAATATGATGTCATCTAAATACTTGTTTAGGTTTGTCCGGTAGTGAAGCAAAAGTTGGAGGAGTTGGTGCCATAGTCCCTTTAAGAGTACCTTCTGAAGGAAGTGTCAATTGCTTAGCTAGACGTCTTATTCTGTTAATAAATATTAAAATACCTTCAATAAAACAATGTTGTGAGTTACCTTGGATTCCGTATGCTCCTTGGAGTTGGATCAATTGCAGAGTAAGGTAGTTTAATGAACTTCCTGCAAGTAAAACACTGACACAATACTCACAGAGTTATTAGATTACCTTGGTCCTGATACTGCAACATATTTTTCACCATCTCTAATATCAGTGACTGCATGAATGACCTGACCATCTAAAGTACACAGTCTCTTGGCCGGTAACATTAATTCAGCTTTCTCTGTTACCAACTCCAGTATCTAAGTAAATAATAAAATATGCTATTATAACATTATGTGAGCACACAATCAGTAGTGAATTATTAATGCAGACTAGTTCTAACATACATGTTCCCAAGAGTTCATTATACGTTTTGGTAGGAGAACTCTTACTCCGTGAAACAAAGCGTCACCATTTCTAAAGATGCTGTGAAATAAAATAAATTTAACATTGAATATTCAGGGTGCTCAGTCATAGGATAATAAGTACTTACTGTATGAGATAAGGTTTTTCTGGTAAGTTTCTAAATCGAGACACAGCTTGAATTGTCCCACCACGTATTGGTAATGTCTGCTATCAGAAAGTGTTATTACAATTAAAAAGACAGCATTGCATACTCACCTTAATGTCTGCTTTACCAGGAGATTTATTTTGAACTTGTTTATACATAGTGCCATATCTAAAAGTGAGGTAGTGTTACAGTGAGCTAGTTTTGTCTGAGACAAGAGACATACTTTAATTTTTTAAAATGTTCTCCACCTCCAGCTACATAATGCTTTCCATTCTCCAAGTCTTGTAGTCTGTGTATTCTGTGACCACCTACTGGAGTGTAGATGCTTCTTACAGCCACTGGGGCTTTGATACCACTAGTTGCTCGGTTTAAAAAAGTGGTAAAGTCTCTGATCTGTCTGTCATTAACTACTACCATTTTCGGAGTTTGACTATCAATTCCATTTCGATAAAGAAATATTTTCTTGGCTACTCGTGGTTCATATCGCGACATGGCTGCCACGTCCATAACAGCTCTCCTCTAGTAGAAAGTGAATGCTATTATTATCATGGCTTCCTTATTCCTCTGTTTATCGATATTGTTACCATAGAAACGCATGGGTGGAGCTAGTTAAATTTATTTAAAGTTCATATCTGCTTCTTGTCAGTACCTGCTATACAATTTACTTATTACAGTACAATGGTTGTATGAAAATTGATATAGACACACTCTTAATGGTAGTACATTAATTACTTTTCATCATTCATTCTCTATAGCAGTTGTATATTATGTGTGATCATGTTATAGTATTATGGAATTTATAATGATACTAATTTTAGAGTTAGACTGTTCAATAGGACTTGATTAATCAAGAGTGAAATCATTCAGTGATTTTAATTCTATTTTTAGAAGCAATAGTGTTCACTCTTAATAAGGAATTATGTGGTTACATAACCACAAATTTAATAATAACATGAGTGGGAGTTAGAACTATTGTGCAATAGTGAATTGCACAACACCTCGTGGAGTATTTCCTTACTGCGCATGCTCAGATCACTCTCTTTTTTAGTGCGATAAGAAGTTGAACCAGGGCTCTATCTTCTTCCATCCTCTCTATCTTTAAAGCAGGTAAGAAAAGAAAATGAACGGAAATCTTGTACAAGCATATTGGTAATAGTAAAGAAAATTAGAAGAGTTTATGAGAGTAATGTTCCCAATTTTTTTTTCTATCAATGCACGTGTCACTTCTCTTTTATCCTTTGTTCACTCTAGCAATCGACAAGTCAAAATGCCCAAAGGTAAGTATTAAATGTGTATTATCATATGTAGTTAAGCATTTCTTTCATTTTTCAGAAAAGACACATATTAATATTGTGGTCATTGGCCACGTAGATTCTGGCAAATCAACGACTACTGGTCACCTTATCTATAAATGTGGTGGTATTGATAAGAGAACTATTGAAAAATTCGAGAAAGAGGCAGCTGAGGTAAGATCATTTGACACTTTAGATCTTGTGTTATTTTTTCTTAACAGATGGGCAAAGGTTCTTTTAAATATGCCTGGGTACTTGATAAGTTAAAAGCTGAACGTGAACGAGGTATCACAATAGACATTGCTCTGTGGAAATTTGAGACTGAGAAATATTATGTCACTGTTATTGATGCCCCTGGTCACAGAGATTTCATTAAGAACATGATTACAGGAACATCTCAGGTAACACTTAGTTGTGTAATGTTATAACGTGTAATTTGCACCTTAACTTCTAATTCAGGCTGATTGTGCTGTATTAATAGTTGCTGCTGGTACAGGTGAATTTGAAGCTGGTATTTCCAAGGAGGGTCAAACACGAGAACATGCGCTTCTGGCGTATACTCTTGGAGTGAAACAGTTGATTGTAGGTGTGAACAAAATGGACAGCACTCAACCACCATACAGCGAGGTAATGTAACATAAAGTTACATTTAATTGACATTATTTATATATTGCCCCTGTATTAGCCTCGTTTTAATGAAATAGTCAAGGAGGTTAGCAGTTACATCAAGAAGATTGGTTACAATCCAAAAGCAGTAGCATTTGTACCTATCTCTGGTTGGGTTGGTGACAATATGTTAGAAGAGAGTCCTAATGTAAGCTGATTGATACAAGGACCACGACTATGTGTGTCTTCTTGATTTCACAGATGTCTTGGTTCAAAGGATGGGCAATTGAAAGAAAGGAAGGCAATGCATCAGGAAAAACGTTATTTAATGCTCTCGATTCCATTCTCCCTCCCAAAAGACCTACAGACAAACCTCTCCGTCTGCCTCTACAAGACGTCTATAAAATAGGAGGTATGTACTATATGCAATTTCTTCACACATAATATTGTTTCCAATGTTTATAAAAGGTATTGGTACTGTACCTGTTGGCCGTGTGGAGACGGGTATTTTAAAACCTGGTATGATTGTCACCTTTGCACCCCCTAATATCACTTCTGAGGTCAAGTCAGTGGAAATGCATCACGAGTCTCTTACCGAGGCACTTCCTGGAGACAACGTTGGTTTTAATGTCAAGAATTTATCTATTAAGGATCTTCGTCGTGGTTATGTCTGTGGTGACTCTAAGAATGACCCACCCAAGAAAACAGACAATTTTAAAGCTCAGGTTAATATGACAACATAAAAAGTTAAATTGAAGTCCTCAATAACTAGGTTATTATTTTAAATCATCCGGGTGAAATTCACGCTGGCTACTCTCCTGTTCTGGATTGCCACACTGCTCACATAGCTTGTAAATTTGCAGAGCTTCTTGAAAAATGTGATCGTCGAAGTGGTAAGAAGCTAGAAGATAGCCCCAAGGCAAGTTGTGTAATTTGGTTTAGTTTTTTTTAAAAGGCATTCTATTTGCAGTCTGTTAAATCTGGAGATGCTGCCATTGTAAAACTTATTCCCAGCAAACCAATGTGTGTTGAAGCTTTCTCAGACTATGCTCCTTTGGGACGATTTGCTGTCCGTGACATGAAGAGGACTGTTGCTGTAGGAGTTATCAAGGAGGTTGAGAAGAAAGAAGAAGCTGGAAAGGTATAAAATACCATAGTCCATTACTAGTAGCTTTTGTGTCTTCTCGATAGGTTACCAAGGCTGCTCAAAAAGCTCAGAAGAAGAAGTGACGCAGGGTGCTGTTACCATAGGAACCATCTATCTTTAGGGAATTAATTTTGTATAATAACGGTAAATGTGAACTGCTATTTAATACGTACACTGTTTTTTGTCAATAATCAATCTTTTTGTCTTTACGCCCTGCCTATAATAATAATAATGATTATGGACAATAATGCGTTGTCGTTGCTGGACGCGTAAATGCGACCGAGATGTCGTTTTGCGATGATTTTCGTTATATAAAGTCTCAGATTATAGCTCAACCTGAACTGTTAGCTTCGTCTAAATTGAGAAATACATCTCGTACTCCAGTTATAACGAGAACACGATCCTCTTATCTCTCAGAGCTACCTCCTACAGGAGGTCACCACTCCCAAAGACTAGGTCGTACAACCAACTCTGGTTTCTTTGCTCCTAAACATCAACCTTACAGAACATTTGGTAGCTTACATGACATTGATCTCTTTGAATGGATAGCACTTCATTTTGATATTCAACCTCCTCCTCGTCATCATCCCAACTATCAGGTAACTCATATAAAAGAGAAGAGAGAGAAACTCATTATATTCCCACAGTCCAAGAATTTGCCTGAACAGGAAAAAAAGGTGCTGGCAACACCAACCAGATCTAATGCTGCAGTGAGTAGTGTAGTTATTGTGTGTATATACTTGTATCAACAACTTGTTTAGATTCAAGTTTCAACTTCGTCAGGAACAAAGAGGTCTATACGATCGTCTTTACATGGGGGTGTGTCCTCTATTCACCTTTCACTTGGAGCTTCAGAGAGACGTCAGAATGAAGTGTCTGCAGGATCATGTTACAATGATACTGTGGAAAGAGAAAGATTGAGAAAAGTAAAGTGATAAAGAACAAAAACACATTTAGTTTATATTAAATAATTCTAGCAATATGCTGAGGAGACAAAGTTGCCAAAAAAATACTGTAAATATGGTAGTACAATTGAAGTCTACAACCCCTCGATTTATCTTAGTAGCATGGTTCACAAGACATCAAGTAAATATTGTCTTGTTTCTCACCAACCAGATAGCACCAGTACTGCAAAGAATGAAGCAGCTAACAGAGAACGTCAGGACAACCTTGAGCCAGTCAATCCTGATGAAGTGACACATATAAAGACAGCATTTCCTAATCTCATTGTTGCATTAGCTGCTTCAAATTTTAAAAATAGGAAATTGTCTTCAAGGAAGTATGTTAATAAACTATGTCCTTCCTTATATGGGTAATGTTATAGGAACTCAACAAATGGATTACAACTGCACTGTATTATAAAACTTCAGGCTATCCATTCTATCCTCTGTTGTATTCACAACATCAAATCTAAAGAATTAAAAAGAAAGGTAGAACTTTATATACTAAGCCTGTACTAAGCTAATATATTTCATAGGACCCATTGTCGCTAGCTTTGTTGAACTACTTGAGTCAAAGACTCTATCACTCTTTAGTAAAAGATGTGACACATGATTTTGGTCATTCACAATCCACACGCTCTCGATCTAGTGGCACTACAATGGCTGAGTCAAAGCAGCCAATGAAATCACTTGAGTCACATGGAATAGAGCATGGCAAACGTTGGTCTGATGTCATAGAGAAGGACTTGCCTAGGTACAACACAAGAATCACTAAATATCTATTTCTGTGTGTGGTTAGGTCTATACCTCCATGGCAGATGCAAATTGTGTATGTTGAAGAAAAAAGGTAAAGTTATATTTCACTAAGAGAGAATTATAACAGAACCCAGGAAGGAAGACTTACACCAGAAAATGCAAACTTGTTATAAAGCATTTCAACAAACAAAGGATGAATTGAGTCGGAAAACCAAGGCTAAACTTGAGGAGAGAGAAAGGTCAAACTGATGATACACAAGCTATCCATGACATTCTGTCCATTAGGATATCATCTGAATATTTACTGACAAAGTTACAGGAGTTAAGATATGGACCTAACAGTGCTAAAGAATTGACATACATGAGAGAGAAAGCTCACTGTATCTATGTAGGAAGGAAAAAAGAAAAGAACAGCCTCCCTAAATGGTATGCATTGTAGAGTGGAGTGGTGGTGGTCTAACTGGTTTTAATAACAGGTTTGTGCTGTTGGAACAAGAGGTTCGGTCTACATTGAATGGCAATTTGTTAAAAGATGGACATAATTTGTTAAAGAAACTCAAACAATTTACTGTGGTTGATACCAGTACTGCAGTATCTCATGTACTTGTAAGTCACATAATATACCATAAATTCTAATTGTCAACATCAAGAAATATATTATATTACTCAATATTTTATTTAATTAGGAAAAACTTTGTTTAATTGTAATGTCAATACCAGCGCATCGTTTATGTACAGAACCAGTTATTGGAGCTGTTAAAGTGAGTATTTAAATAATTCTTAATGTTTAAATTTTTCATTTTCTTTTAGTTTGTGTTGGAAAATATATTACAATCTTCACCAAAACTTTGCAAGCACTGGTTAGAAATAAGAAGGTTACCATGGCAACATGATTAACGAGTTACTCTTTCCACCTATGTCCGCAACTTTGATTACAACATTTATAAAATGTAGTCATTGGTTCATCTGCTGAACGAGTTTGAATTTGCATAAAAAATGCTTTAGGATAAGCACATTTAGGACAGGGTTCTATAAAAAATGGTCACACAATTGTAAAATAAAGTACAAGGATATAGACCCATACCATCAGTATTGTCAACATTCTCCCATGCTGCTGAACCACCTAAGACATCGTCAACTTCCTTGAGACGAGGGTAGTGATAAGATGATACCTTTATATAATAATTAAAGAGTACTTCAAACTGCTCAAAGATCCTCAATTTATTAGCTGACCTTTCCAGTAATGTCTTGTACGTATGGACACGTATTACAAGCAAATCTGTAACATTTCGGGCCTTCTTCAACTACTAACAGATTACCACAGACTGGACAAAAGAGATACATTATTATATTTAATTAAAGGGTGTGGCTTTTATTATTTTTAGTGGGAATGGCTGGTCTTAGGAGAATAATTCCTTTTTTCACTGATCCTTGCTTTAGACACGTTACTGGCTCGAGTCGAATTAACTCATTACTGTTCTATAGGTCTTTTCATCGATTTACCTATCAAAGTCACTGGAGAAGAAAAGTTTATTTTCAATGGCGACCTCTCTATGGTGTGACATCATTGATTACAGCATTGCCTAATATTAGAAAAGGCACGTTTATTTCACGTAATATGTAATGTTATATTATTATATATGTAAATTCTATTTACAGGTACAGGACAGGACCGTTATTCTCAACCAATTCTACCATCGTCCACACCCATTGAAACCAGCCGCATGATGTTACCGGATGATACTAACTCCATGGGCAATGTTCATGGAGGTACCATCTTAAAGCTTATAGAACAAGCTGGTTACATTGTAGCCACAAGACACTGTAATTCTAACAACAAGTCCAGAGACCCTTTGACAGCTATACTTGCTCGAGTAGAACATATGGATTTTCATAACCCTATGTACGTTGGTGAGATAGGTCAAGTACAAGCAGCTGTGACATATACTTCACCGCATTCTATTGAAGTGACTGTGGATGTATGGGCTGAAAATACTCTCACTGGTGTTCGTAGACATACTAATTCAGCTAGACTTTGGTATGTAGCTGTGATGGGTGATGTTGGACTCTATGAGAAACTGTTAAAACCAATGCCAGTCCCACAGTTAGAGACGTTATCTGAAGAAGAATTAGATGCTGGTAGGCGACGATACGAGATGCAGAAAGAAGCTAGAAAAACAAAGATGCTTAGCGATAAACCACGACACTTTGAACACTCACAATCTGACAACCATGATCTTCATACTGTTCCTGCATCTCAGACTACTCTGACAAATGTTGTATTACCATCTGATTGTTCTACTACTGGACACATGTTGGGTGGAGCTCTTATGAAGATGATGGACACAGCAGCTGGCATATGCTCAGTACGTCACTGTAGAACACCAGCTGTCACCATCTCTTTAGATGCCATTAATTTTATCAGCCCAATTTTTAATGGTGATCTTGTTGTTGTCACAGCTGAAATAATTTTTACAAGCTCTAAATCTATGACAGTAGAAGTTCATGTTGAGGCTGAGGGTTTACGTTCCGAGAGTCCACGTCGTGTGACTAACCACGCCCTCTTTACATTTGTGTCTATAGACGAAAAAGGGAAAGCTATAGAAGTACCACCATTAAAATTGTCCAATCAAGAAGAAGAAAATAAGTTTGAGGAAATGAAAAAGATATATGAAGCTCGAAAGAAAGAAAGAAAGGCGACTACAAAATAAGAAAAGACGGACGTACCGTATATATCAAATTATCGAATTATCTTAATAATTTATTTTTAGAAAATAGAAATTAATAATGGCTACTGCCAATGGAGAACCTTTGTGCTCTGAATGTAAAGCTACCTCAAGTCCAATATGGCGGCGAAGCGACGAGGGCCATATTCTCTGCTTAGATTGTCATGCGGTGTCGAAAAAACGCGAGACACAGGAGAAGGCAAGCAGTGAACCAGTATCAACTCCACCTCCCATTACAACACGAAAGAGACGAGGAGGTAAGAAGACAACTCGTGGAGATAAGAATAGAGCTGGAAGTGTTAATGCTCAACCATACAATGGAAACAACCATTTCAAAGGAAGGCGGAGCTTAATGAAAGGAAAAGTGAGTAGGCTATGTAGTATGTGAATGGACACTTTATGATCTCTGCTGTTAGCCTATTAAAGCACCACATTCGGAGCCCAATATACTGACCAGTGACTCTGTATTATATATGGTTAGTTTATTACTGGTATATTGTACATGTATATTATATGGTAATAGGGTATTGTCTATGAAGTTGGTGATGTTGTTTCTTTGTTGGATTATTCTGGAGGAATTTATTATGCTATTATTCGTGGTTTCTTAGTAGATCAATATGCTGATAAATATGCTATATTAAAGTGGCTTTTACCGCGCTCAGCTAATCCATCTTATTTTGATCCTGCCAATTTTATTTTCGGTCAGTTATTATAATTTTATATTATGTTACATTGGAGATTACAGGTCCTGATGAGGATGAGCCGAGGAAATTGGAGATACTCGATTTTGTCTGTCATTCTCCAAATTCTAGAAGCTTTTGCAACTCTTTCCAACATGAATATGATACAGCTTCATTATGGTTAACACAACATTAACATAAATTCATTAAATCACTACTCAAATTACAAAAATGCTTATTTTAACATGACAAAATATTCATTCTGTCATTATTAGAAAACTATTTATTATTGAGTATGTCAGCATGATGTTTGATGTGATCTTCCATGTGTGTGGCTATAAAATAGTAACCATGATCGTAACCATCTTGTTTACGGAGAACTAAAGGGATATTGTTGTCACGACAAGACTCCACAAAAACTTCTGGCAACAGCTGTTTCTTGGTAAGGAATTCATCATCAGTACCTTGATCAATAAGAATGTAAGATACGAGAGGAGATTTGTAGGATTTGACCAGTTCAGTTGCATCCCATTGTTTCCAAGACTCCTTATCAGGCCCTAAATACCCACTAAAGGCCTTGATACCCCACGGACAATTAATAGGATTACAAATAGGAGCAAAGGCTGAGACTGAAAGATACATACCTGGGTTTTTTAAAAAACATATCAATGCTCCATGTCCTCCCATGCTGTGACCACAAATAGATTTACGTGTAGGTTCTACATTAAAATTTGACTCTACTATAGCTGGCAGCTCTTTAGTAACATACGAAAACATGTTGTAATGTGTACTCCATTTATCCTCAGTTGCATCAATGTAAAATCCTGCTCCACTTCCAAAATCGTAACTGTCATCTTCTCCTTCTATATTGCATCCACGAGGGCTAGTGTCAGGACATACAACAGCTAATCCGTGCTCTGCAGCATAACGTTGGGAACCAGCTTTAGTGATGAAGTTTACTTCAGTGCACGTGAGTCCAGAGAGAAAATAAATGACAGGAACTTTGCTTCTCTCTGACTGAGGAGGGAGAAAAATGCCAAATTTCATTTGACACTTGAGGACATCACTTTGGTGCTGAAATACTTTTTGATATCCTCCAAAGCATTTTGCACTGCTAATTAGAGCTAGAGCCATTTTGTTTAACCTGCACAATAACTGCGCATGCTCAGTACCACGTGCTCTTTCAGACTTATTGTGCAACGAAGTAGCTAATGTGAGGAGGAATAAAGATTTTTAAAAATTTAATATTTATTATTATATCTTCGTCAGATTCTTTAAACCCTTAGAGGCTATCCTTGATCTCACACATTTTAAGATGGGCAGGGAAGATAAAGCTACTTGGAAGGCAAACTATGCTCAGCGTCTTATGGTATGATATCACCTTTTGTATTGTACATATTTAATGTATCTCTTAAATATAGGAACTTTTCAGTGAATACTCTAAAGTATTCATTGTTGGTGCTGATAATGTTGGCTCTAAACAAATGCAACAAATTCGTGTCTCACTTCGAGACAGAGCCACCCTACTGATGGGAAAAAACACCACTATTAGGTAAGTGTGGCTTAATGGTTTCTATGGTAACCAATGATGACATTATAGAAAGATTATTCGAGGCTCAATTGACACTAACCCTAATTTGGAGAGGCTCATACCTCACATTAAAGGAAATGTAGGATTTGTTTTCACTCATGATGAACTGAAAGAGGTCAGAGATGTCATTGAATTCAACAAGGTATGGTTGTCATGGTTACCATAATACACATGATGAAGAAATGGAGCTAGTCTCAACAGATGATTAGTGTTGAAAATAATCCATTGCTGCCTTCCTTCTGATGTATTATCATTTAATAGTTAACTAATATTAATTAATTAACCACTAATATTGTGTTTTAGGTCAAAGCACCTGCTAAAGCTGGAGCACTTGCCCCCATTGATGTCCATGTAGATCCTGGTAATACTGGATTAGGTCCAGAGAAAACATCATTCTTTCAGGCTCTTAATATTGCTACCAAGATATCTCGTGGTACTATTGAAATACTGGTACATTAATACTAGAAAGTGTGTTGATAAATAACTTGACTTGTTTAGAATAAAGTACATTTGATCAAGCAAGGAGAGAAAGTTGGAGCATCAGAAGCTGCTTTGCTTCAAATGTTGAAAATATTTCCTTTCTCGTATGGTTTGATTGTCTCCCAAGGTAACCCATTCAACTAATACTCTTTTTGTTTCATTATTTAATAGTATATGATTCTGGATCTGTGTTTTCACCAAAGATATTGGACATTGCTGATGAGGACCTCTTAAAACGTTTTGCTGAGGTATCTAACTTTGTACATTGTAGTTTCTGCCAATGATTAGTATTGGCATGTATTAACTGATGTCATGTGACTGTCACATGATGTGATGCCATATCCTTTACCTACAATGAGGCAATCGTAGTTAATTTATTGTGTATAAAGACATTTTAATTGGATGATAATTACAGGGGGTGACTCAAGTGGCAGCACTTTCCCTTCAAATTGGATATCCAACTGTAGCATCTGTACCTCATTCAGTTGTTAACGGATTTAAGGTAACAGAGAGAGTACCCCTATAATTACTTTTAATACTGTGATATAGAACTTGTTAGCTGTTGCCATAGCGACAGATATAACATTTAAAGAAGCTGAACAAGTGAGTATTGTATTATGTTTATAGTAACATGTATAGTATTTGAGTAGGCCAAAGCAATTATAGCTGATCCCACAGCATTTGCTGCAACTTTAACAGCTGCAGTTCCGCAAGAAGAGGAAACAAAAGAGGAAGTCAAAGAGGAAGTAGCTCCTGCTGATAGTGACAGTGATAGTGACGAAGATATGGGAATGGGTAAGAAGAATAGATGTTATAAATTAGATAATGAAAATAATACCATATTAAATTTATTGAGTGATTTTGGAGGTCCACTTTATTAAAATGTATTTTTAAATTTTTCATAATACATTTTTATAATTCGTGGACTCCATAAAATTAACCCTCAGCAAACACAACCCAATGTGACATGTTTAAAGTATTTTGTGATTGATAATTATCTTTTTTTAAAAGGTCTTTTTGGTGACGACGATGACTAATGAATGATAAGACTCCCTCATAACTATGTCATTTCTTAATACTTTTGTTTTCAATAAATGATAAATATGTCAACGTAACACTATCAGTTCTCATAATATTGGTTGAGAGTGTCCCTGTAATTAGTCTTGCCTTGCCAGCCCCTCCCATTTTATTTAAGGGGTTGGCTATGTGAGACTACCCTGTAATTACACATTTGGATTATAATAATTGACAAGACTATATTGATAATGATAATGATAATAAAGTTGACAAAAATAATTTGCAATTTTCTATGAAATGTTTAGTTACGATAGCCTACAATCTTAGCACAAATATCAATTCCCCATTTGTAGACTATCTTTGGAGGATTTGGTGTGATGTAAACATGTACAATTCTTTCTTGTGTCAAAGGAAGGGTCATGTTCTCAGAATTGCAAATCCACACTGGACAGTTGGCATAAGGATGGAATAAAAGGCGCTTCTCAAACTTTTCAGTTTTTCCATTTTCTATAGCTTGTTGTGTATAAACACATACCTCTGCCATCCAACTTACACCTCCTGGTTGCCAACCAGATTGTACCTAAATGAATAAATACTTGTGACATTTTTTACCAAACTTACTGTGACATAAACTTCAATTTCTGTGGCATCAATTGGAACACAACTTGGTACTACTAACTTCAGCTCGTCCCATCCTTCATCAGAATGTTTGAGTCGTGAACAACGTGAATCACATATTGAATGATAACGTCCTCTGACTTGAAGTCTGCTTGTCTGAAAAAGATGCTTATAAAAACAGAAAATCCTCACTCTCTCGCTCTCTTCTTGTTTACTTACATTATCCATAGAGATCTCTTGTTGTATAAACAATAGTTAATTACACCAGCTCGGTTTTATATTAGTTGGACCATCCCAGGAAGGGATGGTTGTGGCAAGTGTTGTGAGGATGCTCACCTGCTCATCTCTTTTAAATCTTACTGTTTTTATTACAAAGTGAATTGAATATGATAATTCTTTCTCAAGTAGTTTTCCTGGACGGCTTGTGGTATAGCTTAAAGGTCATTAAAAATTAAAATGAAATAATCGATAATAATAACAACACAAACAATTATTATAAACATATAATAAAAATAATAATCATGAACTCAGTAAATGAAATATATGTTGTAGTCTCAAACGATTAATGGCATCTACAATGACAAAATACAACCATTACATCAATAGTACCTAGCTTACCAACAAGAGTTGATGTCAGTGTGTCTTGGTCCTTGCTCTTACCAGATACTAATATAGCTACCAATGTTACACGAGGATCAATCTAAAACCAAACCTACATAACTGTCATGTGATAGTCATGTGACTAACTTGTGCTAAGCGATAAGAAGAGTGTAATTTACTATCGTGTTGAGTTGTAATGCCACTACTAGGACTGTTTGCACCTTGTGACATTATCATACTGACAATATTAGCCTTATGAGGTAAAAAATCAAAGTCCTATACAACATATTATATCATTAATAAGAGAAATAAGAACTGCAGTGTTTGGTTTGACTACATTAACCTCGTGATTATATCTAATTGCATTTTAATTACCTGGGGCATTGACATCATAATGGGGTAGGAATTGAGACCAATCAAAGTAGGTGCTGGAGATCCTGGTAGCCGATATTCTGGTCCTTTAAATCCTTCCAGTCCGTTAGCATCAAATATAAGACAAATACATGATGTCAATGAATGTTTTGTTAGATCAGAAAAACTGTATACAAAGAATAGATACAATACCTTATATGCAATGTGGGCTTACATTTGTACAAAGTTTTTTTCAAATTTATTGGCAGTTATTTTAGCATCATTTAAAACACCATTGTCCTGAAGTATTTTGTAGAAATAAAGGGTGAACTAGAGAGAGAGAGAGAGAGAGAGAGAGAGAGAGAGAGAGAGAGAGAGAGAGAGAGAGAGAGAGAGAGAGAGAGAGAGAGAGAGAGAGAGAGAGAGAGAGAGAGAGAGAGAGAGAGAGAGAGAGAGAGAGAGAGAGAGATCACATACTATAATACATTTTTCCTCACTTTAGCAAGAAGTGTATTATGTAATGTACATAACCACTGATACAAAGCAGGAAGAGAGGACGTCAGAGTGACAGATCGTGGACGAATAGATGGAAGACGAGAGGTGGAGTCTGATACCTTTTAAAAATATGAGAAGTTGATGGTCCATACAAAAACCTTACTAGTAATCCTGGAGGCTGGATACCACACCAAGAGGTTAACTTGTTATGAGAGCTTTGTAGAGCTAACATAGCAGGTAAAAACTGCCATTTTCCTATTTCTTCTTGAGCTCTCATTAACTCTGTTAAAATATTAGCTTCAGACCTAAATGTGTTATAGAACTAATAACAGCAAGAGGACACTCTAATACATACCAGTAACTGAGTCGAACTGGTTTTAAAAAAGTATGCTGAAAACGTTCACTCTGATGGTCTTGTATCTCTTTTAGTAAGCGGTTGCTATAGAAATAGTTGCTATGACAACCTTCAGGTGTGTCCAAACTTTGGTAGCTGAAACTAACTGTTAAGGTACAACATACTAGGAAAATGTTCAATATAATCATGTTAGGATACAATGTAATCATTTCCTTTCTAGCAACGACATATTCCATAATTGATGTAAGTAATTCTGTCATTTTTTTCTCCCAAGTAAAATCAGTTCCACCTCTGCGATGATAATATATCTCATGGACCTTTTTAAACTCTTGAAATATTATTTCGTAAGTTGTTTTAAGTTGCTATAATAGAAAAATGGATAGATAGTTAGAATAATGGATACATACTCACCTCTTTCTTCACTAACCACGTACGACCTACAAAATTTAAAGAGTAATAACTGGATTCTGCTGTTGCTAGACGAGATAACAGATTCATAAAATCACACCAATTGACTCCGCCTACTCCACTCTTGCTGTCTCGTTCTCTTTCCTACACAATTCTGAATTCATAGGAACAAATCACGTGATTCCTTACACATTGTTCTTTGGCACGCTCAAAATTAAATTTGGATAGCATAACAAAATAATTTTCTAATACATTCTCTTCTGTTGTACCAACACAGACGTACTCTGAGCTCATAAAACCACGAACATCTACATTATGTGTGTGAGATAAATTAGCAAAAGGCGTTAAAACATACTCATGCTTTGTTGTAGTTGGAGACTGGAAGCCATCTTGGATATTTAACAGTAAGATTACGGGATTTTGTCCATTGCATTTCTTAATAAATTTCAGAATGTTTCCGGTTACGTCAGTAAACTTTAAAGTCACATGGAAGGTTTGAAGGAACTTCTCAGCAAAAGAAGTGACCAAGACTTCTTAGTAGGTGTTTTAGAAGGATGAATGTCACGTGATACCTTCCTTCTTTTTTCGATAGGGTCACTACATTTTGGTATCAGATTCACAGAGCAACTCAGATTTTATAATAAATTATTTTATCACTCAAGCATTAAAAGGTTCAACAATACTATTATATGCTACTATAATACACATTGGTTTGTTAGATGGCCACTCACTTTGCCTTATTTCTATTGCCCAATCATTGACCCATTACCAAACTATTGCAACAAAACTAGTAAGCAAGTCAATTAGTAGTAGCTTCTATCAACAGTGCAAATTGATTGGAATCTTTCATCAACTAAATTTTATTTATTTTAAGGGTGTCGATTTGAAAACATTAGAACAATCAAAACGATTTGTATTTATTGATTGTCTCACACACAGACCTGAGCCTGTCGTACAACAATCAGGTTGCCATGGCAACATAAAGCATTACATTGAAAGGTAAATGTTTTGATAATCTTTATAATATAATGTTATTCTTTTCAGTTCATTAAACCAGTTGTTTCAACTGGTTAAACAAGTACTAACAAGTTTTAGTACATCCAAACCTGTCTGCCTTGTAATTGATGATTTAAGTATTTTATTAAGTCTGGGGATATCCCTAAAAGATATTGTAATATTTATTAATTATTGCTGTCACCTTATAACAAATGATGTAAGTAACTGTTACATCATATAGTACATTCTATTGTTAGTACAATAGTCGTTGAGTTATTTAATAACAAGAATACATAACGACAAAGATGTTGAGGACGATAATGAACACCTTTTGGAAATACAGTTGGTTCACCTCTGTCATCTCCACTTACATACAGAGGGATTGCTAACTGGCTATAGTCGTGATGTCCATGGAGAGGTATGTAACCAAATAACTTACACGTGTAATATCAACATTACATTTCATATAGTTAACTGTTGAAAGGCGAGATCCAGCTGGCATCAACTCTACTTTATCACAGGCTCAGACTCATACTATGCAATATAGGGTTCTGGATAGGGGAGTTCATTTATTTTCAAGAGGTACTTCACGAGCTGTTCTGTAAAAAAGGGCTGTTTGATAATTATAAGGTAATGATAGACTAATGAACTGATAATTGCTAAGTTTGTCCAAATTCTTGCATCATCAAATGATCCTCTAAATCTTGAACAAAGTTCTCATATTCTCTCATAATCTCTTCGTCAATATTGGGATCATCTTGATCGTCAAAAATACTATAGAAAAAATGGCATTGCTGCAGTCATAAGAGTGAGTGGGTCTTACAATGCTGGCTCATCGTAGTCCACACCTTCAATAACATTACCAGTCTCATCTACATATTGTTCCCATTCTTGTATATTCTGTACAGGTGCCTCCAGAGCATCAGATGGCTCCTAAAGATGAAGGTACTTATAATTAACAACAAACATTGTTATATAAATGTTTAAGTAAAATGAAGTATATACCATTGGTATTAAAGAAGTTGATACTTCAATTCCCCAGCCTTTTGCCCATAAGCTCAATACTGACATAATAACTTCAGATGTATGAGAACTAAACATACAAGATAAATATATGTGTTATATATATTATATAAATGATCAAATGATTATATAATATGTAAGGTCACATGTCTTATTGACGAGGTGAGGATGTAGATGAGGGTGGAGGTGATGGTAGGAACCTGAGGTCCTTGTCGACTGATAACTGTCTCAATACAGCTAAAATAGTTTCCATTTTGTCATGGGGATTAAAGGTTTGATTATTTGGAGTTTTCTTTTCCAAAAGATACCCTGTTAACTGTAGATATTATCAGTAGATAGTTGTAAAACTTGAGGGTATTACTTTTAATATGTTACAAGCTCTCACTATCGCTTCATTTGTATGTGTATTTAGTAGGCAAAACATTAGTTCAAATACTGCTGATCCTAACACCCATACCACCTATGATATTACAGATCATGTGACTATCATGTGACACAAAGGGCTCCACTTACCTGGTCATTACCGACTCTCACTCGATAAAACATTTCTGCTATAAAAACAGCCAGTTCAACAAGTTCTGAAATCTCTTCTTGAGATGAGTAATGTTCCTTGTTCTTCTGAGCTACATATCGATCTTGTAACCTAAAAAAATCTATTTAAACAAAACACACTGACAACTTACTTTATAAATAATTTTGGACGAAAACCTTCCTTGACTGGCAACTTGCACAAATAGTCACACATTTTTATAGCTGTGTATCTCAAGTGAGGATCACCAATACCCTGTAATTACATGCATTAATTAATTAATTAAGAAACTCCACCCCTCACCCAAGTAACAAGCATTTCTACTAAATCTTCTATGACATCATTTGTGGGTGGAGTTCCCTCCATAAGGTGAGACAAGATTGATAAGTGAGTATCAAAAGTAGCTGGAAATAATGAGGCTTCTAGCAACATTGTAGCTGTTGCTGTTAATAGTGGTGCTTCTCCCGAGCTCTTATGTATAAATCCTTCCATGATATCGGAAACAGTCAGTGTACCTGTGAAGTCATCTAACGTCTCTTCTAAGCCAATATTCTGTGGAGTTTTAATTAATGTTACTTCAGGTATAGTTGTGGCAAGAAATCTTGGAATAAATACGGGGGCGTCAACATTAAGGCCACTCCCACTTGGCACAAATGCTTCTGATTTAGGGTTTAACTTGGAATCACTTGATCGGCTATGAGCAGGACTTATTGAGGGTCTCACCCCTACATCTTGTGGTATAGATTTACGAACAACTTGTGTGTCATCATAACCGTCTGAGTCAGGAATACCATTTTTTAGTTCAGGTACATTGGGTACATTGTTAACACTAAGTTGAGCATCTTTAATCTCTTTTGTTAACTGTTCCACTGAGGACTCAGTCTCAGCCTCTTGGGGCTGGTTTAGGGGTTCTGAAACTTCCTGCGATGGTTCTTCAGCATTATCAAATTGTTCTATAATTATTAATACTATTTAATCGTATAACTCAAAACTTACCTGGTTCACTTTGTTCAAATAGTGCTTTGTGTTCATCTGTTAGCTCAGGAACGATGAAATTTGTAGTAATCCCTCTACCTCTTCCTCTACCTCTTCCTCTCCCTTTCCCTGGATCAGACATGGTCCCACATGGAATAGTATCACGTGATGTAACCTTGAGGCGGGATAAACAATACATTGACTTTGGGTGGAGTTGCTAGAAGTGTAGAATGTGTCTTTCTCCTTCATATTTTACCGCCATAACGTCATTTTTTGCTCAGTAATCCTCTCCACTTTGTTTTTACCTACATTGCTTGCAAATTTGCAAAGCTTGTCTCATCTCGTTGTCAATGGATGAAGTAGCTCTACCCCTTGGATTGACTCCTCCCCATGGTCGCCTTGGACACAGTTTACCAACTCCACGTCTCCTAGGAAAAGGTCCCATTTTCGTATCACATTACAGAGCCTCTAAAAACATTTATAAGGTATTTATATTATATTTCTGTAACACAATGTTACGTAGTATTATTTGTACAGGAGTTATTGACAGGTGATGAACAATATCAACGCAAGAAAACTCCACCTCCTTTGATTCTACCTGAGATGAACTCCAACATTAATAATAATGTGGGTGGAGCTTTATGGTACACTCATCGTGAACCACTTCTTTCTCCTTTGGACCAAATACGACCTTTACCACACATAAAGTTGGAACCATTTACTGAATCATGGATGGAAGAAGATGAAGACGAAAGTGAAGAACTATCAGTATTAACTAATCGATTAGCTCTCACACCAGAACCACATAACTTGGAACGTTTCACAGGTGATTCCCTTCTTAGCTTTAGCTACAATCCCTCGACTACCTCCATTGTGCGTCCACCTTCTCAAGATTTGGGTGGGTCATTCGTATCAGCATTTTCTCATCCTCTAAATGCATCACTAAACCTGCCATTTCTTACCTCACCAGCTAAAGATAAAGACAGCTTTCTCTTCCCAACAACTGTTCGTAATCCCAATAAATCTCTTGTCACTATTAATGCCGTTACATCGGTAATATTAGTAGCTAACAAAGTAGCTTGTGATATGTTTGGATACGGACACAATGAATTAGTTGGAATGAAAATACAACAATTATTTACAGAACCATACCAGGCAAGACAAAGGGCATTAGTAGAACAAAACATTGATACTGCTGGGGAAACTGTTTTAGTCAGTGGAAAAGTGGTAAGTGGCATATGATGCTGGTTTTACTAGATTATTGTACTTGTCTTGATAACTAGTTTAACTGGTTTAGTTTCTAAATTGTTTATATTTAATTATATGTATTTCTTGTTATCAGATGGATGCAGTGACATCATCAGGTCTGGAATTCCCAGTCTCAGTCTGGATGAAAAAAGTATCCTCAGACCAAGAACCACGAGTTATTGTAGTTATTGAACCAGTTGAAAGATGTTCTGCTCATTTTACACTCAATGAAGAGGTAATAACATAATTTATTGATATAACTTAATTAACTTTGTTTATTATAGGGGTTAATACAAAACTGTGATCATTGGCTTGCAAATTTATTTGGATTTGATGATGTGTCTGAAATGTCAGACAAACCTCTCTCATATCTAATTCCATCACTTGTTCTTCCTTCAATGCTTGTCTCAGATGTAAAGGAGGTACCTCATTAAATATTCATTAATGCATAATTAATTAATTATTACTAGGACCTACACAAACAATCATTAACCGGCCGCACTAAAGATGGAACTGTCTTTCCACTAACAATACAATTTATAGGCACCTCTTGTGAACCTGTCAATAACTCATTAGCAGAGTGGGTTGAGTCAAATACTACTGAAGAGACAAATAAAAGTGACACAAAAGATAATGAGACTCCACCCATTGACCCCACCCCTCAGTGTGTTTATACAATACATGGACGAGTTACAGTGTATGCTGCATTAAGTGGTATGATTAGTTTTCTCCCTAATGGTACTGTTCATGGCTGTAATCATCACTTCTCTCTAATGTTATTGGGATACTCTCAACAAGAATTACTAGGAAAGGTCAGCCCCTATTATAAGTAATATTAATTAATTACATATTATTACTTATATTTATTATTATCATTTATATTAATTACAGGCTATTACTCATCTTATTCCTGATTTTTACAACCATATACATTATATGGAAAACTCCAATCCACCTTTCCCACCTCTCAGCGAAGAAGAGGCCTCTGATTATGAAGATAAGGATGACAAAGAAGAAGAGAGCGTAGTAACTATGTTTCCTTCAGTATCTGAAAGAAGCATCTCCATAGATTATATATGTGATAGTCAGTTAGCTTGTATTGAAGAAGATCCAGATGAAAATAATGAAGTGTTTGTGTCAACTCAACCAAACTCTACCAGTGAACAAGAAATTGTCATTCAAATATTACCTGGGATGGTTACCATTGGTGATACAGCCTATAGCTATAGTGATGATGAGTCTCCGCCCAGTTATCTTTGCAGTCCGCCCACTTGTACTGATGACTTAAATGAGTGTGATAATGAGAACACACATAAGTTATTAACGGAGTCTCATAACAAGTCTGAGACCTATGTTCCTCTTTATCTTGATACTAGTTCTGATAATGATGATAAACGACATGGGGACCCCGCCCAAAAGGAAAACAATTCATCAAGTGATCCACCCACAATGACTAATGACTGTCATCACTCACCACTCAAAATGACAACTGACTCACTCCTCTCACCTTCATTAGACAACAAGGAACATTTGTTTCTCTTGGGACATGAAATGCCATCCTCTTCCTCAACTCCTGCCCCAGTCCTGTCTCGTCCTACTAGTCGACTAAGTTCCCAGGACTCCACTCTCCTACCTGAGGGTATATTTACAGGCTATGCTCAACATAAAGATGGATCTCTCCTATCAATTGTATTTCAAGTTAGTTTGTCTGCAATATTATCCAAATTCCTAATCTATCTTATTTTAGCTAAAACAGATAACAATAAAGGAAGGCCATCCATTGTTTTGTATCTGGTTAAGTCGAGACCTCGACTGTGAAAGAGCTCGAATAGCTGATCTTAATAGAACTACACCTGATCCATTCATCAATAGTTTTCAAGTTAGCGTTTAAAATAGATTTAATTGTTGTCATAGTTACATCACATCTACAAGCATGTAATTAATGTACAAAGCAAGACAAAGTCCTTCTCTCCCACTTATGGTTTTCGAGAAGCCTTGTCGTTTAATACACCACCTGCTACTTCTAGTTTGACATTGTTGTTGTCTATTGTTACTAGAATAAGATATCAGGATGTGGCCATACTCATTATAAGAGAATAATACATGTATGTATCTTAAAAGGTAACCAGTTAATTGTTTAACAATTTTGTCTAGACTGCGTTTATATCTGTCAACCGCAATATCATATACAAGTATCCCGTGCGCTAGTCTGTTTAATAGTAAAAAGATATGAATTAACTAAGTCTTATCAATACTGTCCAGTTTCATTAGCTAATCTACAAAGCATTCCATTAAGTTAAGAGACATTGTCTTCCTGTATGGTATTTCAGGGAACTGCTTACTAGAGGTGCCACACAGTCTAAAATAATAGAAAGGTGGGATCAAATACCTTGAATAGAAGGGATATAGGAGAAGATAAAAGACATCTTTAGAACATATTATATAACTATAACATAACTTGTTATAACGTACTGTAAAGGAAGTCTTTGAACTGTGACTTCTTATGAAAACTTATCCAATTATTTGACCATGCTCTAATTGTCTACACATAACATACATTCCACGCTCTCAATCTCTCTCTCATGTTTAGGTATCACCAGATGCTGTCCCTCTCTCTGAACAAAGCGAGGAACTGTTAGCTATAGAAGGAGAGTATCATAAAAATTATGAAACCTTAGGTCCTATTGGACGTGGAGCTTTTGGGTTTGTAAAATTGGCTTCTCGGCGGGAAGATGAGTTGATGGTGGGTTTGAACAGGTGGTAATTACAGTGTTATGTCTCCTCCCAACTCATTGTCTTAGTTAGCATTGCTAATTCAAATAATGACTGTTAAAGGGTCTCACTTGGTATCTGTATACAAGACTGTACACTGTCCTAACATAACATTGTCATATTTGTGTATTAATATTGAATTCCTGCATATCCTCAAGGGAGTGTTGTCTGGTTTATTGCGTGTTGAAACCTGCTGTACTAATGTTAACAGTACTAATGATTTTTTCCACAAATCACGTAGATTAACCTGTTGTTGTGATGGTGCGGCATACATGTACACTGTAGGATATAATACATTAATTTATACATTACTTATGCACTTTGTGTATTGTGCAAAGAATCCCTATTGTTTTTCACAGGTGTTTTGTTAAGGTCTTCTGCCCGACCAATTCTTTGATACGATCGTTGTTTTCTCAGGGCTATGAACCCGTACTGGCATAGAACCCATATAGGCATAGAGCCCGTACTGGCAATCCCATCCCTTAGGGCATAGAATCCATAGTGATTTTCCCATTTCTCAGGACATAGAGCTCGTACTGGTATAGAGTCTATACTGGTGATCCTATCTCTTAGGACATAGACTTCTTACTGATTTTCCCATTTCTCAGGACATAGAGCTCGTACTGGTATAGAGTCTATACTGGTGATCCTATCTCTTAGGACATAGACTTCTTACTGATTTTCCCATTTCTCAGGACATAGGGCCTGTACTGGTAATCAGTACCTAATTAGTCTTAAAAAATTAATCATTTCACCAGATTATTATCTTACTGTTACATTATAAATTGTTGTTCTGTTATTGTTTGTTTTTTACTTTTGTTGTTATTGTTTTTGTTATTCTCTTTATAGGTTGTTGTCAAGTTTATTAAAAAAGCTACTGTTATTGCTGAGCACTGGATGGAACATAATATAATGGGCTCAGTTCCACGAGAGATATGTTTACTAGCTGAAGTGTCTCATGAAAATATTGTACAGGTTAATATTTCACACTATTAATAAAATGACAATACATAGTAAACCACTGCTATTGTTCACAGTACAGCCAATGTTGTGGTGTAATGAAATACACAAGGCTAATAGTATATGTAGTACTACCTTTATATTGTTATGGTGATGTGATGTTACCTCTCTCTCTCTCTCTCTCTCTCTCTCTCTCTCTCTCTCTCTCTCTCTCTCTCTCTCTCTCTCTCTCTCTCTCTCTCTCTCTCTCTCTCTCTCTCTCTCTCTCTCTCTCTCTCTCTCTTTCTCTCTCTCTCTCTCTCTCTCTCTCTCTCTCTTTCTCTCTCTCTCTCTCTCTCTAACGTAGTTGCTAGAAGCATATGAGAATTCACATTATTTTCAATTAGTTATGGAGAAACATGGTGATGGTATGGATTTGTTTACATTCATTGAGTCAGGACCCTATCTTGATGAACCTTTAATTAGTTTTATGTTTAGACAGGTGAGTGCTACGTTGTCTTGACAACCCACTAACATAACATCTTACTACATTATTCTTTTCAATCATTCCTGGAATGCTGTTTCCATGGTACCTTAACAACAGAATAATTTGAGTACTCCTTCTAAAGATGCCGCCAACATACAAATAGAATATCTTAACATTACAGGTGCCATAACAATGGCGCCTGTTTACAATCAAATCCTTTATAGGAAGTTGGAATTTATTGACAATTTGTCTGACACCAATTTCATATCTTTTGATGTGTTCTAAGTTAACCATCAGTCTGTATCTAATCCTTTTTATTTAGTTCGTGGGTATCTCTCCTTTGACCTTTGGGGGCTTTGTTCTTATCTATTTAATTAAGAACATGGTAATTTTAACAACTATAGGACCATTGGAAGCCTCCCATGTTGATATTTTATGATAGTATACATGTATATAGACCACCTGGGACCACTTCAGTGGTATCAAGACTGTGAGAAATAGTCTGTTTATTAACAAAAGATTGCTATCTTCTGTAAGAGTTCTGTACTTTCAAACATTGTGTGGGTAAACCAGGTGTCCTGACAAAAATTACACACACTCCCTCACTGAGATATGAGTTCAATTTTGGTTTAGAGGCCATGTTGAATGTCCAGGTGGGAATATGATTGAGAGAGACTAGAATGACAATATATTATAAAATTCACATGTGTATAGAATACATTTTTAGTGGACCCACACACGAGTGAGTCATTGAAGTTATTAATAATATCATTTTCTCTACCAAAGAACTTATACCTTATATTTAATGATGTCCGCTCTGCCTTTTCTTAGTATTGATTGGCTTTATAAAAAAAGGATGTCCCTGTAATAATAGACCTAATTATCTTGTTCATTTGACAGTTTACTCTCATTTGTATGTCATTAATTGTCATTATTTTGTAGGTATTATCTGCACTGGCCTATCTTCATGATAGACACATTCTTCATCGTGATGTCAAGGTAGACAATAGCACTGTATATGATAGAATTTACTATTCCATTATAATAGGATGAGAACATTATTTTAAATCATCAATTTCATTTGAAACTCATCGACTTTGGCTCAGCCGCTTGGATGGAGGAAGGAAAATTGTTTAACACATTCTGTGGTACATTAGAGTATTGTTCTCCTGAAGTACTGCTGGGTAATAGGTATGTATTATATACCCTCTATATGCACAATTTACTATTAAACGATACTATATGTTATGATTTACTTTGGAAAGAGGACACCCCTTTTAATCAAAGCAAAATGAAACTAGATTTGTTAATGTCCTAATAAGGAGTTATCATTACAAAATTCTGACGAATGTTAAATAATTCTAATAAGTGTTAAACTAACACTACTTATAGTGGGTGTTATGGATCAATTCAATATTGAATTAAGAATCTGTTATGACAACAACAATACCTCAAATTGTACTATTGCTTGTAACCTTATTTGCACGTGTTCATTAGCTTTATCTTCATGTGGTAAAACAATAGTACAGTTTAGACTATGACACTCTCTTTGATTCATTAGTCGACTCTTGTATCTTTAATTGACTTATAATTAGACAGTGGTTAGGTCGTACACCTTGTACAAAGCCAGTCATGTTCATTTAATTATCAAAGTTGAAAATTTGTTATTAGTGAGTGTAAAACAACCACAGACTGTCAGGTGTACAAATAGTATTATTTCAGAACAACAAATCCATGGGTTGACTATCATCATGTGTATGACATGAAACACATGCATTAAGTTACTCTTATGGAGACTATATTGTATGTAACTAAGACATCACGAAAATTATATTTTTAACTTAGGTTTTAAAGGAGCAATATAAATAATAATTATTGTATATTCTACTAGTTATGCTGGTCCTGAACTTGAGATGTGGTCACTGGGAGTAACGTTGTACACAATAGTTTATGGAGAAAATCCTTTTTTTGATGTTGAAGAAATCATAGCAGGACGACTCCAACCACCTTTCTTGGTTTCTCCAGGTAAGTAATGGATTACTGTTATATTAATAACTAACAATATCGTTATTGTAATACTGTAAACAATAGTAACATAATAGTTGTAAATGCAGTAGTTTGTTCAACATTACATGTAATGTTATATAAAGTCTGGATGAATAGAAAAACAAATCATGTCTAACCAGAGGACATTTGCTCGTTATGTTCTTGACAAAATAGTCTTTGTTTCTGATGATTGATGAAGTAATGTTATACTAATGTGTCATTTTATATAACTACTATAGGACTAATGAAAATAGTACTATGGTTGTTACATCCTGATCCAAAATCCCGTGCCACTTTAACTGATCTACAAAATGATTCTTGGGTCAATCAATCTATTGATATTTCACAATATTCTTTTAATACTGTCATAAAAGGTAATACATTAGACTTAATCAAAATTATAAAGTAATTATGGGTGGAGTCGCATTAATTGTCTTAATTATAGGGGGGATCCTCATAATACTAGTAATATGTCCTTAGCAGATATAGATAGTTTATAATTAGTTATATCTTTTCAAGGTGCTCTACCTGACATACTCAAAGAAGAACTGGATACTAGTCCTGAATTGAAGCTCTCAGAATCTCTATCCAACCAATATCACTTTTCTAGAACATTAACTTAGAGAATTAACAGATATAGCATGTCAATACAGAAATCAGTCATATCTGATCTTTAACAGCTCAGTTTTATCCACCCAGTTTTATTTTATTGTCTTCAAATTATTGTAAATTTTTCCTTTACCCAACAGACTCTTTCTTAATTAAATATTCCACTCAATAAGATAGCTTTCTCCCACTTTGTTTGTACACACTAGGGCTGTACCGCCTACATTAATTAACACACAAACAACATGTATTAATAGACACTTTATCAAACATGTCCTACAAAAATAGTTATATACTGAAGTTGGCCAACTAAAATCACCCGCTTGTAAACATTGTGTCACAATTTCCGGTTTTTGTTTTTCGATCAACTCAAATTAGTATGTTTTGTGGATTCTCATTGAGTTTAATTCTTAGCCTAGTTGGATTATAGAACCATTCGTTATGCAATCATTGCTGAGGTATGAAGGTGTGGACCTCAAGCCAGACTGTGGGCAGTTTGTTATGCTTCTTTTTAAAGTGTTCTTTGATTTATGGTATTGATGTAGTTGCCATAACAACAAGTTCTAAGAAACCTATATTGCGTTACTTATTGCCATGGCAACAATGATTCTTATTACTTGTGTTGTGTGTTCAGAAAAGACTTTCTAATCTATTGTTTCTCGATGACAATAGAACAATATTCTTGTTGATATTATAAAGGAGAATGTGTCCAATTTCTCAGCCCATTTTGAGACATGTCAATTTGTGTCATGTCACACACACACATATAGCAATGTTGATTATTGACCCACTCACTATACATGTTATGTCTGTGTTATATCCTTTGATGATATCTCAATAACATTAGTAGTCTAGCAATCAAATTATAGATAAAGTGATTGTATACAACGCCCTCTACAATTTTCTGAAACCATGAGATAACACGAGTACGTGTCCAAACAAACTCCTACTAAATAAACAAAGAACTTAATTGTCTCGCATCTAATGAATGTTTATATGTTTATAAATATTTTCAGAGTTATCGTGACTTGACAGATTGTTATTTAAATGTGTTAGTACATATGAAATTATACTTGGTAATAGAAAAGGGTAGTATCTAGAACAATGTCAAATATATGTATATATATATATATGTATAATATAATATGTATAATTATATAGATATATAATTATATAGAAAAGAAGAGTGTAAAAATAGGTGACATAATTATTCTTTGAGATGCTAAAAATAGATGATATGTTTCTAATAAAGTTGTTACAATAAATATTTCTTTATCGGCAACCACAATGCTTTGCAATCATTTCTGGGAAGGTTTTAATTTGAATGGTGCGTTTATCCAACTTAACAATTAACGATTGTGACGTTAATTTGACTGGTACACAGCAAGGTGCTGGAATGTGATCAGGAGAAACAAGATGAGTATAAGCTTGAATTTGAGAGTGGAGCGTTCCATTTTGATGATCAGATATGGGATAATGACATCCACCAGCACAATAGTTAGCTCTATAAGATTTTGGACCAATAATAAAGTCATCCCAACCAAGTGTTGAAAAGTCAACCTACAATTATAAAATGTGTATTAATTGATATAATGTGACTTATCATTATGTACTTACAGTATACTTCTGAAGTTGACAAGAATTGGTGATGTCATGTTCACCGCTGACTCCATTACTGTTAGCAACAATAGTGTTTTCAATCTGACGTTTTTTATGTTCTATAGAGAGTGTCCCTACTGTTTGAACAATATGTTGTAACATCTTTTGTTCTGCTTCACTATTAGGACTGGTATCAACGAACACAACCATTAATGGATCTTTCATTTCTTTGTCGTCACTGACAGTAATATTCAGTCCTATACTAGAAGGGTGAATGCTAGCACAACCTCCTTGCAAAACCAGTTTAACAACCCTGTTTTCCATGTTTCCATGGTTAGCCTTCCATTGAGTGTAAACCGATTTGAAATTACGGAATACTATCCACTCATCACTCATCAATCTCTTTCGACTTAAATTAACTTTCTCTATAACTTGGTCTCTGCCGTTGCCTTGGAGATCAGCTAATAGTAATAACACAACACCATTGTTTAACTGACAAAGACCAGAGCTGAGTGTGTTGATAGTTTCTGAGTTAATTTTTGATTTGTAGAATCGAATCTCAGATGAGTACACAGTTACGTTTGGTCTAGTACATGAAATATTGAATGTAACCTCTTGGTATTGAGGACCATTACTTTTTGGTACTTGATGTAATTCTGAAAGAAAAGCTTCAACATTTCTCAATGTTCTTTGTTCAAAATCTTACCTTTTCCAATAAATCCAATGATTGTATTAGAGTTAACAATTTCTTCAATTTTTTGTCTCTCAGACTCTCCTGCTGAGAGCAAACACCTCTTCACAGAGCCACCATCATCTCTGGCTTGCCAGCACTCATATAAAGTTTCCATAAATTGTGGCATTTTTTGACTTTCTTGATCATCATCATTGTCAGGTTTATGATGGATGAAAAGATCATCTTGTGAGTGAGATCTCTCAGTATGTGGTCTTACATTGGCTGCTGGTACACCACTTCTATATAGGATATAAGACAGTAGGATGACAACAATGGTAGTCTTCATTATAGCTGTCTTTAGTTGTGTGTGTGCTATTGTGTGTTAGCTTTTTATATTGTTCTGTCTTTGTTGACATACCCACCCACATTACTGAGACAACAAATTGAGCAAAGTTCACTAAATGTATTAGTTAAAGAATGTTACAACAATAATATATGACAATGTCATAGTTTATAGTTTAAATCAACTTATGTGTACAAAAATTAATAGTATAAATTTTGTGAAATGTGTGACGAAAAAATTAAACATTTACAATTAAATTGTAGGAAAATAGTAATCAACAAAAGTATGTTTGAAATAAAGTGTACAAAATGCTAGCCTCTGTATAAATAAGTTTCTTTATTTTTAAGAGTTTCTAGCGGCAGCCACATTTAGTAGCTGTCATGTTCATGAGCGATTCTACCTTGTATGATCCTTCAACACCATCTACAACAAGTATTGGCACAGAAGTATACTTTACTGGGACACAACAGGGAGCCTTTGGTTTGTCTGTAATTGTGTGTCTGTTGATTAAAGCTGCAGCTAACTTGGAGTGGTTGACACCTTGATGATCTGGTATTGGGACAACACAATGACCACTGCAGTAGTTGAGCTTGAATGTGTTGGCAAGAGGTATTATGCCATTATCAAATTCACTGAAAGAAACCTGTATTGAAAAAATGTACTTAAATATAACAAAAATATATATCTCTTACATTGTAATTGATCAGTTGACATCTAATGGTTGGGTCTGGTCCAACTCCAGAACTACTGTTTGTCTCCAGTTGTGTATGCGTTGATCGTTTTGCAATGAGTTTAAGTTTAAGCAATTTATATAAGTTTTCTTCAGATTGTACTTTACTTGCATCGGAATAAACTACCATTAGAGGCTCATAACCTGGATGTGATTTGATGCCCAAATCTCCTAAAGATATACTAGCACATTTTGGTAATGTACTCAAATGTAAAGTGGTAGTAGTAATATTTACATGAGATTTTTCCAACAATTGTATGTACCACATTTTCAACCCATGAAATCCAATCCATTGTTTCTTCAGAAGATCCGTCTTGCTTAACGTGATGTTTGTCACAAAAAAAACATCATCTTTTGATTGGATGCTTTTTAATATAAGTGTTATTCCATGTTCTAAGTTGCAGGTTGTTGTTGATATATTTTTAAGATGATCTTCTGAAAGCTGATCCTTAAAGAGCTGCAGATCAACATTGTATATTGTTTCATTTAAAGTTTTGCTTTTTATTGCAAAAGACATTCTTGCTTCAGAATTCTGAATAGATGCTAGCAAAAAACAATCAATCAAAAATATAAAAATACAATAATTTTTATCCTTACAATTTCCAACAAATCCCCATACTGTGTTACTTGCAAGAATGTTTTCAACTTCTACCTCGTTTCCTGCAAACTTGATGCAATCTATAGCTTTGTTCTTTACTCCTTCATTTCTGATTCTGAAACATTTGTTTATTTTCAGAAGGAATTCAGGTGCTTTCTTCAATCCAGATGCTCTAGATCTCCTTAAAGATTTATGTTCACCTAGAGGAGCAGCTGTAGAAAGCAGACAGCAAGTTGCCAGCATCACCAAGAGAATACTAACAGCCATTTCTATAAGAAAATGGAGGAAAGATGAAGTGTATCTGTTTTTTTCTTGACTGAAAAAATCTGATGGCTACTACTCTGCTTTGGCGAGTTTTTATAGTTTCTTGTTGTTATGCACTGGTACATTTGGCACGTGTCTCGCATTTAAAAGTTTTCCTGTTGAAACAAAACTGCAACAAGAAAACAATCTTGTTTAGCAATGGTTCATTAAAGTAGTATTGTCTTGAATTGATCTCAACATTATCACGTACAGAATAGCTATGTAATAAATTATTGAAATGATAGTTATTACATAATTATAATCATCATTAAAAGAACAGATACTAATTAATTAACTAGAAGTTGGTATATACTACTGCAGTTCTCCGAGGTAAAGAGTTTTATCACTGGAACAAGACAGTACTGTAGAATAGAACATTATTATCAAATAAAAGCAGTAAGTTATACAATCATTATATCACAAACAGTTCCATTAACAATAAAATATTATATAACATATTAACAATTATTATATTGTTAATATTTCATACACTAAATTAGAGTTAATTTTCTATTGTTCAATTTTCTTGAAATTTGTAAAAATTAACATGTAGAAAATTACAAACATATTCTGTGAAAATTCACAATGTGTTCATTTTTACGCATAAAATAAACCCAATTTATAGTAATTGTTTTTGTCAAAATTATTCTACCATATATAATGATATGAATGATCAAGTAATGACTATAACCTTTGAAATAAATACATTTGTACTTTTCTGACAATCCAGTCAATTAAAATATATAACTTTGGGATGGTTGCCATGACATTAAAAACACCTTTTGCTGTGTACAAACAATAGATAATTAATTTAAGCATTGTTTAAATTAATTCTACTATAAAACGAAATAACTATACTCTTTGAACATTACTTTTCTAATACTTGAGTTAGTTAAGTTATTTTAGGATTTCTAAAATTGTCATGGTTGCCATGATGTTAAAAACACACCTCTTGATGTGTACAAACAATAGATAATTAATAACTTAGTGGTATCACATGTAACACTTTTAAATGTAGCTTTCCCTGAAAAGTTGTTTTGTCACTTGTTACACTACTCAGCCACATAAAAACAATGACTGAACAGATGTTGTACATATATTTTAGTAATGGGATCACTACATATGATCATTGTAATGTGTAAAACATCTTCACTAAATGTATGTTCAAAATGAATTAGAATTATCGTGGAAATTATTCTTACAAATTTGTTCTTTTGGATGAAAGTGGACATCATTAACACTGCCTTGATGACCTGGTAACTTATATCTAATGTGACCTAATATTGTATCCCATATATACACATATCTAGAGAGAGAGAGAGAGAGAAAGAGCAGAGAGAGAGAGAGAGAGAGAGAGAGAGAGAGAGAGAGAGAGAGAGAGAGAGCGAGAGAGAGAGAGAGAGAGAGAGGGAGAGAGAGAGAGAGAGAGAGAGAGAGAGAGAGAGATGGGAGGGGGAGAGAGATCAAAAGAGGAAGTAATATTAGGTATACCTGTTTGCTGATCCAGCAGCCACCATTTTACTATCAGGTGACCAACAACATCTCAACAAGTTCTAAATAATAGAAAAGTATAGAATACACAAGTATAATTCATTTAAGTTCTTTATAAGTGGTTAAAAAAAACTTAGGAATGCTTCTTTATAAGTGGTTAAAAACTTAGGAATGCTTTTGAAGAGAATTTATTTTTAACAATAAAGACAAAGATGTAACAGTACTAAATTACTAATTAAATAAGTTTGGTCTTTATCTACAAAGGTAATTTATTGAGAAACCATACAACAATAAGAAATACTACTGACAAACAAGGTAAACAATATAGAAAAATAGTGATATTGGTTTTAAATTTTATATTTCTATTTCTTACCTTTTCAAAATTATGCTGAGCTCCAATTAATACTTTTAATTGTCTCTCTCCTTGAGTATATGAACGAATGTCCCATATCCAAACTACAATATGGACACACAGTAAGACAATATGGACACATAGTAGGACAATATAGACACATAGTAGGACAATATGGACACACAGTAGGAGAATATGGACACATAAGACAATATGGATACACGATAAGACAATATGGACATATAATAAGACAATATGGACACACAGTAGGACAATATGGACACATGGTAGGGTAGGACAATATGGAGACATAGTAGACCATAGAGATGTTAACTATACAACTAACCTTACCTGAATTATCCATAGCATTAGAACAAAGGTAATGACCATTAGGACTAACACTGAGTCCAGTAATAGTATCATTATGACCAACTAATGTATATAACACCTCCTCTTTACGTAAATCCCATACATAATAAAAAATGACTGAACCAAGTTTGTCAGTAGCAGCTGTAAATAGCATTCTTAAGGAACATAGATAAGATCAGAACTGATATATAATATGTATATTTTGGTCTATATTGTGTACTATATTGTGTACTATATTGTGTACTATATTGTGTACTATATTGTGTACTATATTGTGTACTATATTGTGTACTATATTGTGTACTATATTGTATTAATATTTATAATATAGTGTGGAACAAACACCATTAATATATAATATCAGTTAATATGACTTCTTATAATCTCTTACTTACGTTCCATCCATAGAATATTGTAGATCCATGATGGCACCCTGATGACCTTTCATGACAGAATAATTCTCACAGTCGCCATATACGTTCCATAAATCTAATAGAAAATGGACAAATGATCAAAAGTAATGGATCAATGATATACTGACATATCAAGCGTTCAAAAGAGCCAGATGCCAATGTTGCTCCATTGGGGTTAAATTTTGCTGCATATATCTCACCCTATCATTAAGAAAATAATGCAATCAGTGATTAAATGACTAAATAATTGACCACACCCACCTGGTGACAATCACTTTTAATAAGTGCTTGTAATAAGGATGGCTTTGATGGGCCCTACTATACGGAAATATACGGATATAAAACAATTATAATGGCATTACTGTTGGAATAAGTGCTTGAGGATCTCGTGGAGCAACTATCAATTAGTGTCCCTTGTGAAGAACCACAGCTCTTCCTGGAATAAATGCGAAAGCCACCACGATTTAAACAATTACGTCACGAAAGGGTTAAAAATATTACTCTCGGCACAGATACGTGGAGATTACTATGCCAGTTATTATGCAAGTACTTTTTCTTTAAAGTGGTGGATCCCTTTGATCCAGAAGAATTGTTATGGGATATAAGACAATAGGATAACAACAATGGTAGTCTTCATTATAGCTGTCTTTAGTTGTGTGTGTGCTATTGTGTGTTAGCTTTTTATATTGTTCTGTCTTTGTTGACATACCCACCCACATTACTGAGACAACAAATTGAGCAAAGTTCACTAAATGTATTAGTTAAAGAATGTTACAACAATAATATATGACAATGTCATAGTTTATAGTTTAAATCAACTTATGTGTACAAAAATTAATAGTATAAATTTTGTGAAATGTGTGACGAAAAAATTAAACATTTACAATTAAATTGTAGGAAAGTCAACAAAAGTATGTTTGAAATAAAGTGTACAAAATGCTAGCCTCTGTATAAATAAGTTTCTTTACTTTTAAGAGTTTCTAGCGGCAGCCACATTTAGTAGCTGTCATGTTCATGAACAGTTCTATCTTGTATGTTCCTTTAGCACCATCTGGAACAATTATTGTCAGAGATTTATACTTTACTGGGACACAACAGGGAGCCTTTGGTTTGTCTGTAATTGTGTGTCTGTTGATTAAAGCTGCAGCTAACTTGGAGTGGTTGACACCTTGATGATCTGGTATTGGGACAACACAATGACCACTGCAGTAGTTGAACTTGAATGTATTGGCAAGAGGTATTATGCCACCATTAAATTCACTGAAAGAAACCTGTATTGATAAAATGTACTTAAATATAACAAAAATATATATCTCGTACATTGTAATTGATCAGTTGACATCTAATGGTTGGGTCTGGTCCATCTCCAGAACTACTGTTTGTCTCCAGTTGTGTAGACATTGATCGTTTTGTAATGGATTTAAGTTTAAGCAATTTATATAAGTTTTCTTCAGATTCTACTTTACTTGCATCAGAATAAACTACCATTAGAGGCTCATAACCTGGATGTGATTTGATGCCCAAATCTCCTAAAGATATACTAGCACATTTTGGTAATGTACTCAAATGTAAAGTGGTAGTAGTAATATTTGCATGAGATTTTTCCAACAATTGTATGTACCACATTTTCAACCCATGAAATCCAATCCATTGTTTCTTCAGAAGATCCGTTTTGCTTAACGTGATGTTTGTCACAAAAAAAACATCATCTTTTGATTGGATGCTTTTTAATATAAGTGTTATTCCATGTTCTAAGTTGCAGGTTGTTGTTGATATTCTTTTAAGATCATTTTCTGAAAGCTGATCCTTAAAGAGCTGCAGATCAACATTGTATATTGTTTCATTTAAAGTTTTGCTTTTCATTGCAAAAGACATTCTTGCTTCAGAATTCTGAATAGATGCTAGCAAAAAAAACATTTAATCAAAAATATAAAAATACAATAATTTTTATCCTTACAATTTCCAACAAATCCCCATACTGTGTTACTTGCAAGAATGTTTTCAACTTCTACCTCGTTTCCTGCAAACTTGATGCAATCTATAGCTTTGTTCAATTCTCCTTCATTTCTGATTCTGAAACATTTGTTTACTTTCAGAAGGAATTCAGGTGCTCCCTTCAATCCAGATGCTCTAGATCTCCTTAAAGATTTATGTTCACCTAGAGGAGCAGCTGTAGAAAGCAGACAGCAAGTTGCCAGCATCACCAAGATAATACTAACAGCCATTTCTATAATAAAATGGAGGAAAGATGAAGTGTATCTGTTTTTTTCTTGACTGAAAAAATCTGATGGCTACTAGTCTGCTTTTGCGAGTTTTTATAGTTTCTTGTTGTTATGCACTGGTACATTTGGCACGTGTCTCGCATTTAAGAATTTTCCTGTTGAAACAAAACTGCAACAAGAAAACAATCTTGTTTAGCAATGGTTCATCAAAGTGGTATTGTCTTGAATTGATCTCAACATTATCACGTACAGAATAGCTATGTAATAAATTATTGAAATGATAGTTATTACATAATTATAATCATCATTAAAAGAACAGATACTAAATAATTAACTAGAAGTTGGTATATATTACTGCAGTTCTCCGAGGTAAAGAGTTTTATCACTGGAACAAGACAGTACTGTAGAATAGAACATTATTATCAAATAAAAGCAGTAACTATACAATCATTATATCATATGTAACACTTTTAAATGTAGCTTTCCCTGAAAAGTTGTTTTGTCACTTGTTACACTACTCAGCCACATAAAACAATGACTGAACAGATGTTGTACATATATTTTAGTAATGGAATCACTACATATGATCATTGTAATGTGTAAAACATCTACACTAAATGTATGTTCAAAATGAATTAGAATTATCGTGGAAATTATTCTTACAAATTTGTTCTTTTGGATGAAAGTGGACATCATTAACACTGCCTTGATGACCTGGTAACTTATATCTAATGTGACCTAATATTGTATCCCATATATACACATATCTAGAGAGAGAGAGAGAGAGAGAGAGAGAGAGAGAGAGAGAGAGAGAGAGAGAGAGAGAGAGAGAGAGAGAGAGAGAGAGAGAGAGAGAGAGAGAGAGAGAGAGAGAGAGAGAGAGAGAGAGAGAGAGAGAGAGAGAGAGAGAGAGAGAGAGAGAGAGAGAGAGAGAGAGAGAGAGAGAGAGAGAGAGAGAGAGAGAGAGAGAGAGAGAGAGAGAGAGAGAGGAGAGAGAGAGAGAGAGAGAGAGAGAGAGAGAGAGGAGAGAGAGAGAGAAAGAGAGAGAGAGAGAGAGAGAGAGAGAGAGAGAGAGAGAGAGATGGGAGGGGGAGAGAGATCAGAAGAGGAAGTAATATTAGGTATACCTGTCTGCTGATCCAGCAGCCACCATTTTACTATCAGGTGACCAACAACATCTCAACAAGTTCTAAATAATAGAAAAGTATAGAATACACAAGTATAATTCATTAAAGTTCTTTATAAGTGGTTAAAAACTTAGGAATGCTTCTTTATAAGTGGTTAAAAACTTAGGAATGCTTCTTTATAAGTGGTTTAAAACTTAGGAATATTTTAACAATAAAGACAAAGATGTAACAGTACTAAATTACTAATTAAATAAGTTTGGTCTTTATCTACAAAGGTAATTTATTGAGAAACCATACAACAATAAGAAATACTACTGACAAACAAAGTAAACAATATAGAAAAATAGTGATATTGGTTTTAAATTTTATATTTCTATTTCTTACCTTTTCAAAATTATGCTGAGCTCCAATTAATACTTTTAATTGTCTCTCTCCTTGAGTAAATGGACGAATGTCCCATATCCGAACTACAATATGGACACACAGTAAGACAATATGGACACATAGTAGGACAATATGGACACACAGTAGGACAATATGGACACATAATAAGACAATATGGATACAGGGTAGGACAATATGGACACATAAAAAGACAATATGGATACACGGTAGGACACTATGGACACATAATAAGACAATATGGATACACGGTAGGTCAATATGGACACATAATAAGACAATATGGACACACTGTAGGACAATATGGACACATAGTAGACCATAGAGATGTTAACTATACAACTAACCTTACCTGAATTATCCATAGCATTAGAACAAAGGTAATGACCATTAGGACTAACACTGAGTCCAGTAATAGTATCATTATGACCAACTAATGTATATAACACCTCCTCTTTACGTAAATCCCATACCTAATAAAAAAAATAACTTTTAGTCCCTCTTCTTCTCCATTTAACAACTATACCTTAATCACATTATCTAATCCACCTGTCATAACTAGTTCACTACCATTATTAAAACACACTGATGTAACTTGATAGATATTATTGAGAGTTTCAGTAGAAAAACGGCTTCGAAGATCCCACACCTATAACATATGTGATAATATGTTATTACATTTACTACTCACCCGAGCTGTACCATCATCAGAACCAGTGGCAACAATTTGGGTCCCTCGTTGAGATGCAGCACAGCTGTTTACAAAAGATGAGTGGCCTTTTAGTTTTTTAAGTCTAGTTCCTACTTCAATGTCCCAAACTGAACCAAGTTTGTCAGTAGCAGCTGTAAATAGCATTCTTAAGGAACATAGATAAGATCAGAACAGATATATAATATGTATATTTTGGTCTATATTGTGTACTATATTGTGTACTATATTGTGTACTATATTGTGTACTATATTTTGGTCTATATTGTGTACTATATTGTGTACTATATTGTGTACTATATTGTGTACTATATTGTGTACTATATTGTGTACTATATTGTGTACTATATTGTGTACTATATTGTGTACTATATTGTGTACTATATTGTATTAATATTTATAATATAGTGTGGAACAAACACCATTAATATATAATATCAGTTAATATGACTTCTTATAATTTATTACTTACGTTCCATCCATAGAATATTGTAGATCCATGATGGCACCCTGATGACCTTTCATGACAGAATAATTCTCACAGTCGCCATATACATTCCATAAATCTAATAGAAAATGGACGAATGATCAAAAGTAATGGATCAATGATATACTGACATATCAGACGTTCAAAAGAGCCAGATGCCAATGTTGCTCCATTGGGGTTAAATTTTGCTGCATATATCTCACCCTATCATTAACAAAATAATGCAATCAGTGATTAAATGACTAAATAATTGACCACACCCACCTGGTGACCAAACAATCGCATAATGGGTGCTTGTAATGAGGATGTCCTCGGTGGGCCCTAATATACAGAAATGTACTGACATAAAACAATTATAATGGCATTACTGTTGGAATAAGTGCTTGAGGATCTCGTGGAGCAACTATCAATTGATGTCCTTCGTGAGGAACCACAGCTCCTCCTGGAACAAATGGGAAAGCCATGACTGATAACACGTTTTAAACAATTACGTCACGGAAGGGTTAAAATTATTATACTCGCTGACGGAGTCACGTGGAAATTGCAGTGCTGTTCATCTTACTAGCCCTTCTTCTTCTAGAGAATGGTGGATCCATTTGATCCGGAGGAATTGCTCGTATGCCCATACGATCCTGTTCATAGAGTTGCTCGTAAACGAATGCAAACACATCTCGTCAAATGTCGCAAAGTATTACTAATATTATGTCTTGTTATTGACCATTAATCCTCCCTTGTTAGAACTACAATACAAAACAATATAAAACGTGTCCATTTAATGCACAACATGTCATTCCAAGACCTGAGTTTCACTTTCATATTGAAAATTGTCCTTATCGAGTAAGAGATGACATAATTATGACATCATCGATAGCTACCTGTTCTCTAGGGTAGAGTTGAAGCCGAAATGTTACATGGTACATTGCATTATTTATAACTAGCTAGTTATCAATTATCAACTGGTTATATAGAGTCGTCTCGATATAAGCAAAAAGGTAACACGACAGTTCCTTCAACAGATTGGACTCCACCTGTGGCCAGCGAAAGTTGGGATGATGACAGTAAGTTTATTAAACGAATATTCTATAAATAGTAACATGACTCATTAGATGTGGTATATGTACCTGAGAGAGTTCAAACTTTGTTTGAGAAAAATCCTGTTACTGAGAAAAGGTAGTTTTTGAATTTCTGCTTTTAATTGTTATTAATTTTTAGTGTGCAGCCACACCCACCTCCTGAAGAAACCACCCCCAAAGAAGATCCTATTGTTCGTATGCCACGTTCAACACAAAATACCGAGTCTATGGTATATCAATATTCTGTGGGAACTACTGTTGCAGGTGTCAAAGGACGTGGAAGAGGACGTGGTGTTCATGTGGGTATATTAGGATGGGATCAAGGGATTATTCCATCAATGGTACCAAGTGGATTAGGGCGTGGTTTATCAGGTATCAGAACCAGTTTTTAATTATGTATTAATTAATACGTTATCTTGGTAGGGTCTATACGAATGCCTCCCCCAGGTTTAAGTCAATTTCCGTCTGTCCCACCTCAAAATAGGCTCTCTGAAGCCACACCTCCTCAACTCAACACATTTTCTGGAGCTGCACCTCTAATGTCAGGTATATTATCAGGAGCCACACCTCCTCAAATCAATAGTACATCGTCGGGGGCTGTACCTCTAATATCAAGCACATTGCCAGGAGTCATACCTCCTCAAACCAATAGCACATTAATGGGAACTACTCCTCTAATCACTAACACATTCCCGATAGCCACACCTCTAACGTCAAGCTCATTGCCAGGACCCACACCTCTACAAGAAAACAATGTAGTACCTTTAGAAGTAACATCCAGTGATGATGTAAGTCTTGATATTAATATTATCGTCATGGTTACTATGTTATCAGGAGACAAAAGAACTCAACAAAACAGCTCGAAAATTAAAGAAAATGTTACGTCAGGTATTTGGTTAATATTACTTATGTCTGACCAGTATGTGTTTTCTTAGATTGAACAAATTGAGTTGAAGATAAAGGCTGGACAGAATATAGAACCTGAACAAGTAATGATGTACTAATGTTAAACAGTAATGCTATTGACTTCTTATAAAGGTTGCTAAAGTAAATCGTAAAGACGATGTCCTTACTCAGTTACAAAGAGTTGAAGATGAACTTGAATTACTTGAAAGAAGGCGTCATGTATCATAAAGAAAATAGTTTTATTATCCATTTATCCAGCCATCCATTTGTTTCTTGACATTATTTTCATAAACTTTTATTTTATTGTATCATTGTCCCTTAAAAACATATACTGTCCAGACTTACCATCACCTTTGACAAACCTCTTTGCTCCTCTAACACTTTCTTCTAATACAGTTGGTCCGGTATTGTACTCATTTCTAAGTGCTTCTGAAAGTGTTGTAGTTTGATAGGTCGCTTCAAGGGCAGATTGACGATCATGTTGAATACAGCTCTGTGGGAAAGATGCAATCTCATTGGCCAACTCTATTGCCTTTTCTAAACCTTTCCCAACTGGTACCAACCGGTTTATTAAACCTGTATAGCCTGTATATCTAAATAGAATTACAACAAAATCTTGTACCGATGTCATGAGCCTCATGTGCAGAAACAGGTCTTCCAGTAAGAATGAGATCTTGTGCTCTTGATAATCCAATTAAAGCAGGTAATCGAACAGTTCCCCCATCAAGTAGTGGCACCCCTATAATTAAGAAAGTAATTACTATTATAATTATGGTTCTAACCAAATCTCCGATTCATAAAACCCATTGTGACATCATCTTCAGCAACTCTCAAGTCACACCACAAAGCTAACTCCATACCACCTGCTACTGCATAACCAGTTAAACAAGCTATAACGGGTTTGCTGAGCATCAAACGAGATGGCCCCTGAAATAACAATTAATTAGGTAATGATTAGTAGTATAATACCATTGGTGCTGGTCTATCAGTAGAATATGGAGGCACTAAGCTATTAACATCGTCAGCTTTTGCCAGCTGTTTCAGATCATATCCAGCACAAAAGTTGCCTCCATTACCCGCCAATATTCCTACCAACACAGAACTGTCTTGATCAAATTTGTTAAAAGCTGCAAATAAATCGTTAGCCGTTTCAGGGTTTACTGCATTCCTAACATGAGGTCTGTTAATAGCTACTACTCTAACTGGACCATAATCTTGGACAGTAAGATTCTGATATGTTCCCCTAGCACTGGAAAAACAACGCGAAAGGTATCTCAATGTAGTTGCAGCCATTGGTTGGAGGTGTGGCTGAGTCACGTGACTCAATAAGATGGTCTTTGCATTTCTCTGTCATTCTGTCACATCTACTCCATGTAGAATTCTTTATTCTGTTGTATATGGAGATGATGTGCAGGCAGCCATTAGTGAGGTGTGTATATTAACTGAAGTATAAGATATTATATAACTACAGAACATGGCAGTGGAAGCACTAAGACAAGTTAGAAAAGAACAGTTGATGGAGGTAAAAGGAGCCAAGAGTTAACTAATTAAATGGGTGTGTCTTTTAGGTTGCTTGTCGGGTTCAATCAGAGTATGGGTTCAGAATGGAGACAAAACATCGTGTACCACGAGGACATATAAAAGATGATAGTTCCAGTGACAGGTGTGGTCAATATTATTAATAATTATAATAATATACTTCGTATAGTCATTCGCTAGAGAAGGGACTGTTCCGACTGTCAGCTGGTGATCCATTTATATCTGCTAAAAGTGTCTTATGGACAGTACATGATAAGTGAGTGATGAATCCATCAGTTGTCTAATTATTTATCCATTTTTGCAACCATTTATCCATTTAGTTGTGCATTTGTAATGATATGTGATTCAGATGAGAACAGATTACAAGCAGACAATGTATTAACATATATTGTCATTACAATACGAGATCACGTTATGAACATGGATCAAAAAATGGCAGAGGTAACACAAGATATAAATCACTGGTCTATGTTTAGTAATGATATAGATAATGCTGAAAGGAGAGTGGTTATCTGCTGTGTTACACTTGTTTTTACCAAATGGTCAGTTGGTTTTTATGAACCATAAATTAATAAAACAACTTGAAAAACAACTAGATTCTATTCTCTCTTCTAAATAAATTAAACTATTATGATTGTATTGTTAGGACTAAAGAAATCAAATTATTACTAGCGACTAACAGCTGCCAGCAGTTCCGCCCACACTTCTTCACTTGATTTGGAAGCATCAACACAGCAATGGAGACCATTTTGTTTATAAAAATCGACTAGGGGTTTTGTCTGGGTATAATAAGATTGTAGCCTTGTACGTAATGCTTCCTCTGTGTCATCAGAACGACGAATCAAATCTTCTCCGGTGACCTATAATGATGTCATAATGATGTCATTTTCCATAAATCTTACATCATCTTTCATTGGGACTTTTGGTGGAGCATAATATTCATGATAAGTTCTACCACTAGGTGGGTGGAGCAATCTAATTAATAGTAACTTCAGTCCATTTCAATATTACTTTAATACTTAAATACCTTCCAGTGATTCTTTTAATTAGAATGTCTTCACTTTCTACACAAAATTCAACTACAGCATTTAATGACATATTATTTTGCTTAAGTAATTCTGTTAGCTATTAAAATAATAAAATCATTTATAATTATTTTCAATACATTTACCATTTTAGCTTGCTCTTCTGTCCGAGGGAAACCGTCCAATAAAAAACCATTTTTACATTCAGGCTGCTTCAATTTTTCATCCACCATTTGGCACATCAATTCATTATCAACAAGCTGTAACATAATACATAATAATATACACTCAATGAGCTATCTTACTTTGCCTGCATCCATAATAGCTTTCACTTTTCGACCTAGTTCTGAGCCAGATGCTGCAGTAGCTCGCAACATATCACCTATAATAGAAACATGTCATCTATAAAACTAATACTACAGATTAACAATACCAGTTGATAAATGGCAGATTTTATATTCCTCAACCAACTTTGGAGCCTATATTTGTAAATAATTGTTGAACTTTCAATTTTTATAATTATATGTTGGTGACCTGGGTTCCTTTACCAGCTCCTGGTGGTCCTAGCAAAACGAGTCTCATACCTTTCTGATCAGCCATTTCCGTATTTCTCCGTATATCTATGTATTAGTGTATACACAATGTCCGTAAAATCTGCAATTGAGGAGCAGCCTTTAGAAACGGAAACTGATGATGAGTCGTTAGGTACGAATGGTAACATTCAATTACTCGATATTGAGGAAGAGGGTCAATGTACCAAATCTCTCAAGACAAGTAGACGATGGAAAAGATGGAAGCGTTATCTGAAACCTTGTGGACCATATCGGCGTAGTCGTTTAAAATCTTGTATTATTGTCATACTGGGTATGGTAGTATTTTTTGTAGCTATCCTTCTTTCACTGACTATTACATTGTTACTGAAGGAACCATCACAACCGGTTTACAATGGTGAGTGGGTGGTGGGTACATATAGTAATAAAATGAATGGGTGTGTATAATTGAGCATGTTACTATAAATAGCATTATTATTAAGGTGCTGTGGCAGCTGACTCTTCGGTATGTTCATTAATGGGAGGAAAGATATTAGAGAAAGGTGGTTCAGCTGTTGATGCTGCTATAACAAGTATGTTATGTACAGGAATTGTACATGCAGAATCATCTGGAATAGGAGGGTAAGAGTAGTCTGTTATAAATGGAACAATATACATTTATACAGTGGTGGTTTTATGACAGTGTTTGATCCATCAAACCAGTCAGTGATGTGTATTAACTTCAGAGAGAAAGCTCCTTTAAATGCTGCTGTTGATATGTTTCATGGTAATACTAACTTGTCCAAATATGTAAGTAAAATTGATTCAATTATTACACGACATCATTATGATGTAATAGGGTGGCTTGGCTGTTGGTATCCCGGGAGAAGTGGCAGGAATGAAATTGGCTCACGATTTATATGGAAGGTTGTGTATTGTGATGATGTAATAATTTGTTAATGATTTATTTTTAGACTACCATGGGCAGATTTATTTGAACCAGTCATACAACTTGCTATTAATGGTTATGAATTAGATCCACATAACCGTGAGTCTCTCTCTCTCTCTCCCAATATCTCCTTTGATAATACATATTACTAAACACAGTTGATGCTATCAGATCTGCTGAGTCTCGTTTGAAGGACAATGATCGTTTTAAATCATGGTATTATCATAGTGATGGAACTATGAAAACTATAGGAGAACTTGTTCAAAAGCCATTATTTGCCGAGGTACTTCGACAGATTGCTACTAATGGTCCAAGTGTTTTTTATAATGGGTCTATTGCTCAAGAAATTGTAGAAGAAGTGGGTGTGGTTTTTTATGTGTAGGTGTAGCTAATACATTGTGTATAGGTTCAGAACAATAGCGGAATATTAATTCTTAAAGATCTCCAACAATACAAGGCATCACTAGTGGTTCCATTATCTGTTGACTTCAAAGATGAATATATATTTGCTCCGCCACTTCCCTCAGGAGGACCAGAGCTTCTCTTCATGTTAAATGTAATGGACACATTAAATTTAACTCGTGATAATCTTTGGAAGAATGTCACTTACCAGCATTTAGTAGAGGTGGGTGTGGCTAGTTATAAAATGGACAGTATTATGTTTATGTAGACATTCAAATATGGATTTGCTTTCCGGAGTTACCTTGGTGATCCTAATTGTGAAATATGTGATACTGATTCTACTTTAGATCTTCAAAGCCATTTGATAAGGTAATAATGATGTCATCATTTATGTTGCTATAAATAGCATTCTGTTACATAGTGAATCATATGCAGTGTTTATCAATAAATCTATTAATAATACCAGAACATTTGGTCCAAGTTATTATAAAAGTGCTTATATTCCTATTGATGAGGGCACTACCCATATAAATGCAGTGAGTCCTGATGGCATGGCTGTTGCCGTGACAACGTAAGTCACTATTGTGCCAGTATTTTGTTTTATTGTATTGTTATTAGTACAGTTAATGGATATTTTGGTGCACAACTTATTACTAAATCTGGTATAGTCCTTAATAATGAAATGGATGATTTTTCTGCCCCCAACATTACTAATTTATATGGACTACCACCTTTTAAGGTAAAAAATAAATCTATAATTACTGACTTCTTTGTTTAATTTTAGTCTAATTTTGTTGAACCTGGTAAAAGACCGCTGTCATCAACATGTCCTTCTATTGTTTTAAAGGTATGGTATGATAGTAATTTGCAACATAGTGTAGTATTCTATTTATAGTAACATGATGCTCGCTAGTATTCTATTTATAGTATTGTGATAGTATGCCTAGCATTCTATAGTAACAAGTACTATATTTTTTTAATAGCAAGACAACAATGGAAAGTACTATGCTCACTTGGTAATAGGAGCATCAGGTGGAACTCACATTGGTACTGCCACTACACAAGGTATCTATGATGAACACATGACTGTCACATGACTACTAGTACTAGTTGCTCTACGAATATTGGCCTTTCAAGAGGGAGTGGTAGAAGCTATAGAAGGCAAACGATTACATCATCAATTATATCCAGATTTACTGTTATATGAAGGTATGACTGGCTCCACCCACTCTGTTTATAGACTGATTTCTTTACAGTTGGTTATCCTAAGAATATCACAAGTTATTTGAGATCTATTGGACACACTATGATAAGTAGAACAGAGTCAGATGGTCTAGCTGTTGTTCAAGGAATAGTAGTTGATTCTACTGGTAATATCACAGCTCACTCTGACAGCCGAAAGGGTGGTAACCCACAAGCGTACATTTTAAAGTCATGAAATTAATACTAATATATTATTACTAATATTGTAATATGAAATGTGCAAATTATAAGTAAAGAGTTTAATAATACAATCAGTTAATTATAATAAGTGGTTGTTCTCCAATAAAGGGGTCAAGATGATGATGGATGGTTCTGAAATACAATAGTTCTGTCTGACATCTATGTCACATGTTGGTCATGTGATACCGTTCTGGAGATTTCTACATTAAAGTGTATAATTTCTGGCTAGAAGAAGGGAGTTGTAACTGCCATAACTTACTTATAGCTGGAACGAGAAGACTTTTCTCCTCTACGACTTTGATATCCTTGCTCATCTTTTCTGTTGCCATAGTAACGACTACTTCCTCGATCATCTGCTTCATAATCACGACCATGATAACCATCCCATTTTCCTCGTCCACTTCCTCTCCTACCGCTGCCTTCTTGGTGACCACGCCCCTTTGCTGCATCAGGACCTTGATAACCATCTTCATCCTCTTGAAACTGATAATAATTCTCATGACGATCATTATGATAACTGGAAGACTTGGTATACTTTGAACGTGATGATCTAGGAGGATCTTTAGCATAAGAGCTAGAATCATCTTTACGAGATGAAACAGGGCTACTCTTTCTCTTATCATTTCGTACACTGTACAATACTATATCAGGACGCTCTCTATGTTTAGAAGTACTTTCTACTTTTCTTGTTTCTCTGGTTTTAGAGGATCCATCTGGAACTTTCTCTGAGGACTTTGTTTTACTATCACCATTAGGAATATGTTTATCATTATGATGTATAATGACTACTGGTTTACTTTTACTGTTCTTGTCTATGATTTTTTTCACTTTAGTATCATCATCTTTACTGGCTCCTCGATCTGGTTTGGTTTTCAGTGAAGCATCTTTAGTCTCTCCTTTAATCTTGACCTCTCCTTTAACTTTGTCTTTCTTTTTCTTTTTCTTGCTGTCTGCAATATATAATACTTTATTACGACCACCACGACCTGGTTTGGGTGTACGACGTTCTTTCAGGAACTCGATAAGAGGTGTCATCTGGACTTCAGGAACTCGTTCTAATGTATCTAGATAACTCAAGTCAACACTCGGTAAAGGATCTACTACAGACTCATACTGCTCTAAGAAGGCTTGATAGTCTGAATCCTGTTCTATCTGACCACAACGTGGATCAGGTTTGGGCCTTGTATGAGGGCAAGCTTGGAATGGTGCATATTCCACTATTATTCTATATTTATCTTTTTTTGCACTCTCAAGTAAACATCCATCGTGGCGATCTCTAAAATTAACTATATCTTCGCAGTTGTCAAAGTTTATATATGCACGGGAATATCCAGATTTACCCAAAGCTGGGTTCCCAGATACAAAACTAAAGTAATTATATGGTGGCAAAGGATCTAATATTTCATGAAGTGCGTCCTTAGTCAAGTCTGGTGGTAAATGTCGTAAGATAACTTTTGTTTGTGCAAGTTCTTTCTCAGCTCGTTTTATAGCCTGCCCACTGACAGAAGTGGCCATCACGTGATCAGCTAGTGCGATCACGTGATGATTGATGGGTACTGTACAATCAGAACTTTAAATAGTATTTTCAGTAGCTATCAATATAAAGAAAAGAAGCAAAGATAAGACATAAAGGTAAATAAACGATACATGATTAGTATAAAACACAAAGAAAGCTTACTTTAAGCTGATAACTTCAGCAAAATGATACTGTCTTGGAGAGAGGGGGAGTGATCTTATGAACTGTGATCACGTGATGATGAGTTGTGACGTCATACACCGCGTGGTACACACAGTATAGGAGAAGATAATGGGTTTGTTGTCTAGAATAGGAGGTGAGTTTAGTTCCCAGTATTGTTCATCAATTAAATGTTTTTAATAGGACTTTTAATTTTGATTGCATTAATTACATTGGCCGAGGGTACTCCTTCATTAAGAGAAATAATTGGATCACGTGATAAACAAAGATTGCAAACCTTGTTCCAAAATACTCTACTGACAGACCTTGAGACAGCCTATTATGTGGCAGGGGGTGTGGCTTCATTTGGCAAAGTGGATGCAAAGGTATTGTCATATGATTATATTAATAGTTAATTAACTTTAATAGGTGAAACAAGCAGTGTGTCAATATTTAAAGAAAACCTCTCCAGCTGGTGACTCATTGATAGATATTTTCTATGCTACATCAGCTGCTGCAGCTCTCAGATGTGATGTAAGTATGACATAATTGTTAATCAAAGTTAATTATTTGTGTGGGTGTGTGTTAGGTGCCCTATGACAAATTTGAGAAAACATTAAATGATATGTTGAACACGGAGAGAAATATGACAGAGATCTATTGGATAGCCACGTCATTAACTAACATTAAAAAGGGTACCTCCCTCATTGTCTAGATCATCTCTGAGATAATATTTGTCTCTATTTAGGTGTACCACAATCTATCACACTGCCCAGTTTGGTATCCTTGACTGAAAAAGAAGAAACCATTTTAAAGTAGATATTGTAAGTTGTTAATAGCTTGTATCTGTATATCTGGTAGCTATGGATACGCCTTTTCTACTGGTGCTTTGCTCTCAGGGACACTGTCTGCTCTTATGGATTTAGTAGAGGTATTTTATAATAGCAATGATGTCATTATGATGTCATCATTTATTCTAGGATGTCGTAGCTCAAGCTGATGAAACACCGACTACACTTTATGTGAGTTAGTCCCTATCATTAGGTTTGTTAATTATTTTCACATATAGTTTGAAGAGGGACTAGTAACAACCTCTATCGCTCTTTCTGGTATATTCCAACTTGCCACGAAAGCTAATATGGCACCAGCTATTACTCCTGTTAGTCATATTGATATCACATGACAGTCATGTGACGTTCTTGTTTAGGAGCAAGCTACCAAGTTTGGCAATTATTTGGTAGCTAGTAAATATACTATTTGTATTAAAGAAGCATTTTACTTACTTCGAGCTGCTAGACTGTTAGCCAATAATAAAGTAATAAAACATTAATAAATTCTATTGTTTTAATTACTTCCTCTTAGTTTGTTGTACCAGCTGGACTTCTTCGTACAGATCATAAATCCATTAACACCAAAGAACCTTCATTAACAGTTAGTATTAGCAATTTTCTTGCCCCTACTTAACAATGTCTTAATTAGGTAAGCCTCACTAACATTTTAGGAGAAGGTCTTAAAGCCAGCACTGTCATGTTGAAAACCGTAACAGATCCTTCTGGAGAAAAGGAAACTCGTAATAAACCATTTACTGCTGATCCTGATGGGTATAACCCTATTATTAAATTAATTAGTTCTTGTTCTGTACAGGATAAGATATAATATTCAATTAACTGAACAAGTCAAAGTACCTGGTAGTTATAAAATATTATTAAGGTTAGTAGTTCCATTCAAGTGATGTTAAAGATCATATATATTTGTAGTACTGAGTCAAAAGCTGACTCTGTAGTAGCTGATTTGAGTGATGTAGAGGTTGGTCATGTGATAGTCATGTGATGTCATTAAAGGCATTTTATTTTAGTTTGAAGTGACTGTCAGTTTCTTGGTGGGTGTGGCTTCAGTAGAATTAGCAGTTATTGAAAAGGAACAGAATGTTGCTGTAAAATCTTTAAGGTATCCATGGTAACAGTGTGGAGAGGGACAAACGTGAAAGTGCTTTCTATAGTTTGCAGTATCCCAATGCAGCTAGTGAAATATTAGTGGCTGATCATCATTCCAAAGTTAAAATGACCTTTGACCTCATAAACCAAGGCACTAAAGACAAAGTTACACTCCATCAGGTATTAAATTAATGTAACTACACACTATATCATATTATTATTGATGTCTCTCTCTCTTACTCATAGACCTTTGTTCGCCTTGTTTCTGTTGAAGGAGAAGAGATCTTTTTTGTAGCAACACCCAGTCCAGATAAAACCTATACTTTTGAACTAGATGTTGCTAAAACTGCTAAAGAATCATTCAACTCAAAATCGGGAACTTATTCAATGGTATCATTGTCATGTGATTGTCATGTGACTTCACTCTCTAATCATTTTAGACTTTAATTGTTGGCGGAGCAACCATTCAAAATCCTTTTACTTGGGAAGTTGGTAAATTAACTCTCAAATTCTCAGGTACTCCTAAAGAAACTGTGTCAGAGGAACGGGAATATAGAAACAAACCAAGACCAGAAATTCAAGTAAGACAAACTAGTTTGATCAGGTCATGTGACGAGTTTAAATCCAACTCTAATACCAAATATGGTATATGCTGATAACTAGAGCTTTCTTCTGATGATCTTTATGAATACTATATAATATTAATAGTTATATAATTAATGGGAGTTTCCTCTAGCATATGTTCAGAATACCAGAGAAACGTCCTCCAGCTGTTGTCTCTGCTACATTTTCTGGACTAGTTCTTCTGCCGTTGGCTATTCTGTTTATACTAGTTAGTTTAATGGGTTGCCATAGTAACCAATGATTACTATTCTCCATTTTAATAGTGGTTAATTTTAGGTGCTAATATTTCCAATTTATTTTTATCTGGTCCCTGGGCTATTTTGTTTCATATTGGACTGGGCAGTATCTTCTTTCTTTATTACTGTTTCTGGATACAGCTGGTAAATGTGGCGATTATTGTGTATACATTATGTTATGTATATATATTAGAATATGTTTCAGACACTAAAGTGGCTTTTAGTGTTAGGAGGTATGACATTTGTAGCTGGTAATCAAATGTTGAGACGTATTGCTAAACAAAAGTGAGTAATTATGATATCATTGCTTGTAATGATGATGTAATGTTAAATTGTATAAATGCTCTAAATTTAGTGCTTTTTTCTCAGGGCAATTTGAAGACCTGTTCTGTCAAATTAATTGATTTGAAGTTGTAATAACTAATAATAACATGATGCCACACCTCCTTAATTAAGATGGTGTTTCTTTTTTCATTTTTTGAATTTCAAACTGACAACATTAATTGTCTAGGTAAAATTAATGAAAGTTGTCTGTGTCATGGCTTATTGCTAATAGCCATAGTCATGAAGTCCTCATAACCCACATGTATTGTACCATCGAGATTAGTATCACGAAGTTTGAAGGCATCTGTGAGAGACCGTAACATGACACAGGTCTGAATAAAATCATCAAACTTAAGAGAACGCTTGTTCAATCGATCAAAACGAACTACAATCATTTGACAAAATTGCATTGACACTCGGAAACCCATTTCATTATAAGCTAAATGAACATAAAGTCACATAATACATACTCTTGTGTAAGTGCTAACTTACCAGTAAGCAACTCATTACAGTCAATATTTCCCGACCTATCTCTGTCATATCGGTCAAACACACCCCTCCATTGGTTGATGTATGCCCAAAGATGTTGGAACTCCTTTAAATCAATTGTTCCTGAATTATCACGATCAAATAAACCTGGAGAAAACATTAATGATTGTTGAGTTTTTAATAATGTACCTATCATTAAACGACAGGTCTCGGGATTAAAATGTGACCAGTTTCCATTTGTGAGTGCTTGTTGTAGTTCCATAGCTGTAATCTGTCCACTTTTGTCTGCATCTACTGATTGAAACCAGGTATACACAGTAGGGTCGATACCAGGAGGACAACCACCAGGGGCAGTTGCTTGAGGACGATAAGGTTGTCCACCTGAAACACTTATAACTAAACTCTAACAAAATGATAGTTTAAACCTTGGGGATAGCTTGGTTGTTGTTGAGGGTAACCACCAGGATAGCCTGGACCTGGAGGAGGCGCCCCATACCCATAACCTCCTGCTTGTGGAGGAGGTTGACCATATGGATAGCCTCCTGGCGGTGGCTGTTGACCGTAACCGTGTGGATAAGCCATAACAGAACTCTGTGACAGTGATGAAAGGCAACTTGAACTGGGTGTGGCCTAACCAGGGGCAAATTTAACCCTTTTTAACGAAAGACGCATATATCTCACCTGAAAACAAACTATTTCAAAAACACAAGGGACATTATTATTATTGTTGTAAATACAAAATGTCATTTCTTCTAGCTAAGTTCCATTGGTTCAATATTAACAGTAGCTGTAGACAGTGTTGTATCTTGTTGTATAGACTCATAAAGTGCTGCTGTATCTGCACTTGATTTAATTTGCTGTAAGAACTCCATCAGTTGTGGATTTTTCTCTACAGATATAATATTTTATTATATTACTTTATATGGACAACAAACTAACCAGCATCAGGAATAGCAAGTAAACTTATAACAGTTCTAATGGCTGATCGCTTCATTTCTTCTTGCTTTTCAAATTCCTGTTTCACTGAGTTTGCCTTTACTCTGGACTGTACTGTAGCCCTTAGTGGTTCCATTAATTTATCAACACCTATAAATGTATAAATTGATAACCACATTTAAATATAGAAGATAGATATCCATTAATCTCTCTGGCTCTCTATCCGTCCATTCATGTATTGTTTGTCCATTAAATTATCCATTTATCCATTTAATAACTTACGTTGAAGAACTGCTGTTGGCCTAAGATGTGATAATCGAACTAACAATAAAAATGTCAACATCTAAATAGAATATAAACCAGTTAACCAACACATACAACAGTTAGAATGTACCTTGATATCATAATGATCTCGCAGTCCATCTTCAACATGATTTAAAAACTCAAAGATGTCAAGTCGATCCAAACAAGTCTCTAACAATGTATACATACACTCAAAAGCAGCTTTACGCAAATCAAGACCATCATCAACAGTATGTTTGAATGGACCCATCTCAACTTGACGAATAAGTTCTTTCTATATAGATAGATACAAAGAACAAATTACTGATTTGGGGGTGTGGTTTTGATTACCTTCACTTTTGTTTCATTGTACAAGTTTGGTAAAATGGTATCCAGTAAGTCCCGGACTAAAGATGGTTTATTATGAGCAGCTGAATTAAATGCCACCAAAGACACACGCCTGACATTCTAAAGAATTTTTAACCCTTCATAAACTATCAAGATGAATACACAACTCACAAGATCGACATCGCTAATGGAAACCATGAATTCTCCGATACATTGATGGAGCTGCACATCAATGGGGTGTGGTTGATCAGAAATAGTATACTTAAAGGCAGTGATCACTGTCCCTCTAACATGGGCGGAGTCAGACAAGAGATTTTCCTAACAAGACAATTTTCTTAAATAACTATAAACATTTTAATTTACTTTTAATTTAGGGAGGAGTATGTCAGGATCAGCCAGTGTCAATTTACCAACACATTCTGCTACTACATTTCTTGTCCCTTCTTCACCACTTTGAAAATGTTGAAACAACACATCCCTAAAACACAAATAGAAAATGGACACATGAATGGTACAATGGACACATGAACGGTACAATGGACACATGAATGGTACAATGGGACACATGAATGGTACAATGGACACATGAACGGTACAATGGACACATGAACAGTACAATAGACACATGAATGGTACAATGGACACATGAACGGTACAATGGACACCCAAACGATGTAATAGATTACTTACCAAATTAGGGGTACATGTTGTTTGAGACTATCATAACCTGTCTTAGTATTATAACAACTAATTACTTCCTTTAACGAGTGTAATAATAGGTACTGCCTCTTTGGATTACCCTGGATCTCCGATAAAATGAAGGGTAGATACTTGGAAAGATTACCAGCACTAACACATCCTAATATAACAACACTAGTACATATCATATATGGTAATCTTGTGTTACCTAACGAATAGGAAGCAGCTGATCTTATTTCCTCACTAGTTGATCCAAACAAGTCAATAATGACGCCATGGAGACTGCCAATACCACTTAAATCCCTACATGAATATACATGTATAAATGTATGTATAATTAGTGGGTGTGGTCTTACATATGCTTGCCTATTTCACCAATAGAGAACAGTGCTAATAGTTTAGTAGGTTCATCTGACTGTTGAGCCTTAACGAGGAGAGAGTGATTAAATATATTTAAAATAAAATAAATACTTTAATATCTTCTATAAATTTCTCAACAACAGGATCAGTTCTTTCTGGTAAAGCTGAACATATCACGGCAATACAACACGAAAGACTTTGGAATGCCTGTATTACATGATATAATCACATGACAATCACATGACACTCATTACCTGTTTGTGAAGTACTAATGGAGAGGATTGGATGTTCTCCATTTGTGATACATGGACATGTCCTGTTAACATCTATCAATAAGAGTCATATCACACGGACTGAAACCCATACCACAGTACCTGGAATATGTCTTCAAACTGGAGACCAGGTTGACTTAACTTCACCAAATGAGAAAAGAAGTTAGCTACCGTTGCCAATGCATTGCCTAATAAATAGATAAGTAATTATTAATTAGGTGGGTGTGGTCTTTACCTTGAAGTAATGATGACAGAAGTAATGTCATTATATTTGGTAATACAGACTGTTTTATCTGTAACAACAAATAGTGAAAGAGAGAGGAGGAGGAAGAGAAGGAGACATACCACGGTCATGGAGTCAGGACTAACTTCCATTACAGTACACAACAATGTCAATACTTGTTGAGTTATATGGAGATCGTTATCACTAATTAACGGAGGTAGCTCCTCTAATACTCCCTTAATTAAATCTTTGGATATACCTTTAAAAAAGATAAATTAAAACCACAAGCAGATACACTTACTATAAGATGACAACAATTGATTAATACAGATAAGAGTTGCTAGTTTTAAATCACGATGATTTTTACGTAAGAAAGATGCCAACAATGGTACTGACTCATTCTATAAATAACAATTAATAAATAATTAATAACCAGAAACCACACCCACCAAAATTAGTGACAAGTCCAGTTTCAATGGTGACCTATCAATTAGCAATCAAATTTAATTAGTGGGTGTGGTTTTATTGGTTTACCTGGATATCATAGTGATAGCTCTCACAGCAGTCAATCGAGTTATCTCATTGTTCATACGACTTACATAAACTGGTAAACAATCATTTAATTGAAGACAATCCCCCAAATTAGCAAGAATTTGCCCCCTTTAATAACAGATTAATTAACTTGTCATAAAGCATCCAGGTGATAAAACTTACATGCAAGTAATAGCTCTCTCTTTGACCTCTTGATCAATATCAGCAGCTGTTAGTCTTTTGAAAGCACATTGATAAATGTCCAATGCAAATGGACGGTAGTCAAAAGAACTTGGCTCATCTATGGATAAATAAGTATATAAGGATGAATACCAAATGGACAAACACCATACCCAATGGACGTATAATCTTGACTATTTGTTGTAACACTTGTAATGCTTCTGATGTGATTTTATAAAAGCTGTCGTTAACAGCTTGAATGACTGCCTAAAAAGGAGCATTATCAATTTATGAATCTGTGTATCCATTATAATTCCATGCATCCATTATGACTCCATGCATCCATTATCAATCTATGCATCCATTGTAATTTACCGGTATAAATGTATGTATGTGAGAATGTAGAGAAGATGGCAGATGATGGATCAGAAGAACATTTAAAAATAAAAGGGTGTCAATTCTCATATTAGATGAAGCCGAGACATCACTGTTTCAATACAAATCATATGACAGGTCATGTGATAGGATGGTGACTAACTTGAGACAGTAGACAATACCAGGTACAAGAAGTCCAACTTCTTTCTCTAGAGCTCCTGGTAAAATGGTGACTAAATCAGTAAGAAGACCAAAACAACCCTGTATCGATAAAGTAGAGGGAGAAAGAGAGAGAGTGTGTGTTAAATACCTGACGTGTTTTGACACTTTTGTCTTTGAGTTGTTTGTGAAGAGCCTTTACAATTTGGGAGACTTGACCTTGTAACAATACTAGAGGACTACAAGGAACATGAACGCCATACATATTACATGTACATGTACCTGTCGGGCGTATCCATGACAACCACATCACTAGATGAAGTGTGGGCAGCAGCTATTGGTTTAGTGATGTGAAGGAGGGCACGATAAGCTAAAAATATGTCTGACTTAACATTCTCTTCTCGCTCTAAAAAATATATTGTATAGTTGTGATGAGGGTATGATAGTTTTTGGATGTACCTTTAAACCTAGCAATCAAAGCTGGTGATATTACAGTATAAAACTCTACTAATAAATCAGGTCTTGAAGTGAGAATGGCCGACAGACTTTTAGCAGCTGCTCGTCTAACTTTCCAGCTGACGTCATCATCATCACTATAGCTATCATCCTCTTCTCTGTAATTGATAATAATGGACAAGATCAATGATACATGTGCTTACTCATCCATATCATCTGTTTCCATGGCAACATCTTCATCCTCTGCATCCTCATCTTCACTTTCATAGTTATAGTTAGGATCGTGAGCCAATAGATGAAGACACACCTCTATAATCTAGTAGACACACCCATTTTTATTAAAAATATGTTTCTAATTATCCCACAAACCTCATTAATATTTGAAGTGATCTCTCGGAAACAGACCAGTACTTCAAATGCCTGTAAAAGACAGGATTATATCTTAAGTTCATCATGTAACTGATACATGTATAATACATGTATAATACATGTACATTACCTGTAGACAAGACTCCTTTAATTCGTCATCATCAGATTTGACAAAGTTCATTAATAATGGTAAGATTGTTTGCAGATAAGGTGTTATTCTCTGACCAGATTGACGACTATAATAATAAAAAAAAAAAATAATAATAATATAGTCATTATAACTACTTCATATTAAAAGGGGTGTGGCTTACCTAATAGCTCCAATACATTGAATAAAAGTACGAATGTTTGCTAGCGATGAAGTTATCTTCTGTTCATCAGTTAATCTTTTTAACAATTGAGTCATAGTGACATCATAGAGTTCTTGATTACAACAAGAAGCGAGATAGCCTAGAGAGAAAATAGACAACACAGTCTAAAAATATTATAATTGATCTATAAAAAAATTATTTATGAAAATAGTCAAGTCAAAACTCAATATTTTAAAGAGTAATACAATCAATAGACATATTTTGCAGACAACAATATAGTAGCTTAGTGGGTTAGTCCAATATCAGCATATTATAATACTAGTCTCTATCACCTAAACCCTAAACCTCAACATTAAGAATTAAAAGTATGTGGCTTGAGGTTTGGACTGTCCCTCTGGGCTTCTATACAAGGAAGATTATATTAGTAACTTACATAGTGCAGTATATGCCCTCTTTCTAACTGATGTTGGACGAGGATCCATTAACATTGGCATCAAAGATTGTTGCAGTTGCTCATGAAATGTTGACAAGACTATACCGTGTCTTCGTATTAGACTGCCCAAAATATCCAGTCCTTCCAGTAATACATACTGGTTTAATGACTTTAAAAAAGGCTAATTACAAGGCTTAATACAAGGGGTTCTTACTGGGTTCCCAATTGAGCTGACAAGACGGCTAGTGATGTTACGACAAGCTGCTGTGGAGACAGCAGGAGCTACCAGAGGTAACTCTGATATAACAGTCTTTAAACCTTACAAGATATAAAATATTGTAAAAAAAGATTATTAACTTACCAACACTTGATATATCGCGAAGTCTCTCATCTTCAGAGAACATATTTGAACACAATTCATTCACAATGACCTCAACTTGATTGTCTTTAATTTTACGAACCAAAGGACCCAAACTATATTAGATATAAGCAACTATACTAAATACAAGCTACTATATTAAATATAAGCTACTATATTAAATATAAGCAACTATACTAAATATAAGCTACTATATTAAATATAAGCTACTATATTAAATATAAGCTACTATATTAAATATAAGCAACTATACTAAATATAAGCTACTATATTAAATATAAGCTACTATATTAAATATAAGCAACTACATTAAATGTAAGCTACTATACTAAATATAAGCTACTATATTAAATATAAGCTACTATATTAAATATAAACTACTACATTAAATATAAGCTACTATATTAAATATAAGCAACTACATTAAATATAAGCTACTATATTAAATATAAACTACTACATTAAATATAAGCAACTATACTAAATATAAGCACCTACCACACAATACACAGAGGTGTTAACTAACCATTTCATAGCTAGACTCTGAACTTCTCCATTTTTATCTTCTACTAATTTTAACACCGCTTGTACTACTTTTCTTTCGCTGTCATCATCCAGTTTAATTGAATCACGTTGTAATTCTGTCATTAAATCATTTGTTGCCATAAAACGAAAATCTTTATCAACCGAACTCATCTAGTGGGTGTGGTTAAAGTTAAATAGACTATCATTTGTTAATTACCTTGTCCAGTAAAGATGAGATATGATATGGAGAGGTTGCCATGGTTACCAAAATCTGTTTGGAGATAATAATGTCTTTACTAATAATTAGATATTAAATTAAATAATTACTATTACAGGGTTTAGTAAATTAATTATTAATGATTACATATAAGATAAACACTAACTTATAACGTCAACTAACAACGGTGCTCTCAAGATTTTTTTCTACACTGCAAAGAGAGTGTGATTCTCTCCAGCAAAGCCACTTGAGGTAAGGGCAGTATCACGTGATCATCAAATGTATTAAAGGTGTGTGCACAGCCACACCCATTCTCCTCCTTTCTTCCTATATGGCCAAACTAGCAACGGTACCTTTTCACTTTTCAGAAGAAGAATACAATAAAATATGCGAAAATGCTCAGTTGGGAAATATCAAGATCTTACAGAAAAAATTCTCTGAATGTAGTCAAGATGCATTTGGTCCAACTACATTCTGCCCGGATCCTAAATACCACGTTCCATCGCCAGTTGTGTTAGCGGCACAATATGGTCAGATAGAGGTTGTCATTTTCTTTCTAGATACCTATGGACATATTATAGATATTAATCACAGTGCTACCATTATCTCTCGTACAACAAAGAAAAAGGTTCATCACGCTACAGCCCTCTGGGCAGCTTGTACTGGGGGTCACATAGACATAGTAAAACTACTTGTCACTCGTGGAGCTGATGTTAACAAGACTACTTTAACTCGCTCAACACCATTACGTGGTGCATCATTTCATGGTTACATTAATGTGATGGAGTATTTATTAAATGCTAATGCCAACATCAATACACCAAACTGTATTGGACAAAGTCCATTATGTATAGCAGCAATGAGGGGTGAGGTAGAAGCTGTCAAGTTTCTTATTGCAAAAGGTGCTGATGTTAAACAGCGTACAATCAATGGCTACTCAGTGATGCATTTAGCAGCTGCTAAAGGTAAACATGAAGTCGTTAAATATTTATTGCAAATGGGTGTGTCACCAGAATTCCAAGAAGCCAATCCATATATTAAAGGATATGTTCCTTGTCCCTTGTTTCTAGCAGCATCAACTGGACAGAACAAGGCAGTCGAAGTACTTCTTGAACATGATGCTTGTCCACCATTTTGTCAAGCTGATGCTAATCTTCTTTTAGCGTCAATGCAATGTGAACTTCGTAAAAGATTACGATTTACTGAACCTAAAATACAAAGTTACTGGGAGGAGGGGTTAAAATTACGTCAGGAGCATATGGTCATCCCATCATATTTACAACCTATTCCAGAATATAACTACAGAGTGGAGATAAAAACTGTTCAAGAGCTCCAATCTCAATGGTACAATGTAGACTTTAGTCGTGTTGACGTCTTCTATCAAAGTCTATTAATACGAGAACGATGTATGGGTTTTTTAGATCAAGGCCTTATCTATTTCCTTATAAGGAGAGGCTCCTATTTTTGTCAAGATGGTCGTTATAAAGAGGCAGAGTTGCTTTGGCGTAGAGCAATGAAGATGGAAGCAGAAGTTTGTGAAGTTGAGATTTCTCATACTGTATATGGCCATTGTGAAGGAATCATGCGCGATCTTGAGAAGGATCTCAGTGTGTACTGTGAAGGTATATGTACAATGCTACAAGGAGGGTATACCCCCGATTTTCCTTTATATATTGAGTACGGATTAAAAGAATTAGATATACTTTCTCGTCTTGATAGCAAAGCTGATAGTGAGATTGTTAGTTTCACTAGCATTCTTGGTTTAGTCATGGAAATATTTTTATCCTGGATACTACACTACACTATGAATAACATTGAGAATGGTATCTTATACAGTTGGTCTAAAGAATGCCACAATTTGGGAGTCAAACTTGTATCGCAATATCTCTTTTATTCTCCTGGGACAACCTTACTTCATTTGGCACTCACTAATTTCTCAGTCTCTGAGAGTGAGGACAGACATATACTCGACCGATTTACAGATCTCCGTCCATTAGTTACAGCTCTGCTTGCTTGGGGAGCCAATGACATTATGGATTTACCTGATTATTCTGGCCAAAGACCTATCCACATTGCTGCACAACTTGCTGAAGAAACTGAAGATCAAGAAATCTTGTCACCTCTTCTTGATGCAGGAGCTCATCTTGATGCTGTCAACTCTGACGGTAATACAGTCTACGAATTGTGCACTCTGGATATACACAAAGTATTATTGTATTCTTGTGGCCCTTTATCCCTGGCTTGTTGCGCTGCTAGGACTGTTATTAAGTACTGTATTAATTACTCTGGTCTACCTTCTCATGTGCAACAATTTATCAAAATTCATGATTCCAGATATGTCCTGTAAAAAAATTGATTATATTAAATATAATAAATTATTTGTTTTTTTTGTTTATTTAAAAAACATGTTATTTCTTCTAATTACGAATTATCTCTTAATAAAATATAATCATCTTTTTTTAATAACAGGGACACAAGCTGGATCGTGTAATTTAACAAACTTAACAATGTGTTTTGGTAAATTAGTATAAAACAACGATTCCTTAACAATAACTCTAGATGAACAGCACATCAAAGAACAAGGACCTAAGCTGTTTAAATAAGGACTAGTTTCTGATCCTAAAATGTTGTAAATGGTTGACCCATCAGCACTAACAGCATCAATATGAACTCCATACGAAACAAATATTTTAAGTATTGAGTCATCGTGATAATGTTTCATAGCGATATGAAGCGGTCGATAGCCATCACTGTTTGGGATATCAATAACACAGTCTGCTCCACAATCAAAGAAGGTTTTAAGAAGAAGGACATTTGTAGAAACATTCCACTCCATATTACATGCTTGTAGTAATAAAGTAGATCCTGGTGGTTGGTACAAATAAGAGGAAACAAAATCTCGACAAAGTGAAACATCAAATGACGCAGAAGAGAAAGAAAGCCACATGCAAAAAAGTTGTATAATTAACAAAATCATATTAGAATTATTAACAACTTCAGCATCACATTTGGTTTTTAATTGATCAAGATAGCCTAGTGCTCGAATACCAAATTGAGCATAACGTCTAAAGTTTGGTATGTAATTGTTAATAGCTTGGTTTACAACTAAAATATGATGAATACCATTGATATAATCTTGTAGATCACCCTCCAAATCTTTCATGATTCCATCAGAGTAGCCATATTGTGGATGACTACACTCCATCTTACAAATACTCTCTTCGACTTGCATGGCTCTCTCCCACAAACACTCGGCCTCTTTGTGGTAACCATTTGATAGAAACTCCATGCCCCGTCTTATCAAAGATTCAATGAGAGATTGGTCAACTGACCCCAGACAACGTTCACGAATTAACAATGATTGAAAATAAATTTCCAATGTTCCAAACTCGGGTCTACTCGACAAAGCAAGGAGCTCATTTGACGAACAAATTTCTACACGATTACCATATTCAGGTCTAGAAGGGAGATAAAATGGTTTGAGTTTATTCTGTTCCATCATATCTAATCCTTTGCACAAAAGCTCTACAGGTGTTTCATTACTTGATTGATGTACGTCAGGGTATTCTAAAATAGCTGTAGCTAGCAAGAGGTAAGCATCAGCTTTGCATTGAACTGGACAATCATCCTGTTCGAAAAATATCTCAACAATCTTTCGCCTTCCTGTTGCAGCTGCTAAGTACAAGGGACAAGGGACATAGTCTATATTGGTAGGGTTAGGTTCACAGAACATAGGTGATAGACCAGACTCTAAGAGAAGCCAGACAACGTCAGGTTCGCCTTTATGAGCAGCTTCATGCACAACTGTATAGTTCTCGATAGTACGTTGATTGGTGTCTGCTCCTCTATCTAAAAGAAACTTGACGGCCTCACGTGTTCCACTGTGAGCAGCTGCCAATAATGGGGTACTCCCTATACAATTAGGTGTATTAATATTGGCTCCTTCATTGATTAAAAACTCCATGACTTCAATATATCCATAATAGGCAGCAGCTCTCAAAGGTGTAGCTAAAGTTAATGATTGCTTGTGGATATCAGCTTTCTTGCTTACAAGGTATCTTATCAGTTCTAAGTTACCATTTGTACAGGCTGCAATTAATGGAGTCACATGATGTGTCTTAATCTGTTGGGTCTTGGACAGAATGGAAGCTCCACGATTGATATCAATTATTTCAGAATAGGTTTCCAAAAAGTATTTGATTATTTCTATATGTCCGTACTGTGCAGCTAACACTATTGGAGAGAAGAAGTGACTTGTAGGATCAGGAGAAAACGTGCTGGGCCCAAATCGTTTATTAGAGAAAGAATCGATGAGCTCAGTGAGGTCCTTCAGACGTCCTTCTTTAGCATAAGTACATAACAACCGGTACTCTTCAGGCGGGAATTTAAACTCCTCTTGTAAACTCTCTGTAGTTGCCATGTTGTTTTATTTCAGCTGTTTCAAACCACACCCTCAGAGACCTCCTTCACACATGGCAGTACCGGACAACTTGTTAGAGATTGGGGGGTCAGCCATTTGGTCTCTGTCGTCATGTAAACCGGGCTATGGAGTAGCTAACTTAAGAGACGGTTCTATTGAAACATATTGGCAGTAAGGGGCTTTTAACCCTAGCAACTCATCTTGTCTCCTCCCCCTCTCTCTCCAGATCAGATGGGCCACAACCTCATCACGTTAACATTGAGTTCTTGAAGAAAACTTTAGTCGATGTATGTCCATTTAGTGCTATATTAATGACATCATTATCTCTATTAGTGTATTTGTATTTATGCTGACTACAGACAGGACGAAAGTTACACACCAAATGCTATATGTATAAAGGCTGGGATGCACTTCCATGATCTCAGTGTAAGTACTAATATAGTGGTCTCATTACGAGTATGCTCCTACTAATTAGCATATAACAACATTAGAAATTGAAGAACCAGTGGGTTGGATAAATATTCCATTACGGACACCACAAGATAAGTAAATTATTATAATTACATTAGATTTATGTAAATATCATTTAATTAGGCCTGTCAAAGCTTTTGTATTCCAGTTATCAATTTTGGCTAATCATTTAAATGGACGTGATACTCATATTCGCCAAATTAAACTATACGAACCAAAGTGAGTCATAATGACATCATCGTAATGACATCTTATGACATACTTTTGTAGACAACCAGTAAAGATGCCTGTTGCTCCTTTTGAACTGTTTACAGCAAATTACAGGGCCTATGAAACTCTTAGATAACTTGAGGGATCCAATAGTTGACCCTATATAATTAGGATTATAATTAGTAATAATAACTTGGGCTAGGCACTCCGGGATCTACTGCTATCACGCAATGCAACTGCTTGAACTATTCCTGCTACACTGTAAAACTGGTCAGACTTGTACAGCCCGGACACAAAACAGGATGTACAGGTTATCTGGTACATACACCTTCAAAACCACACCCACTGCTAGCAGGACATGCCTCATACTCACCAAACTGTGAGAGACAAATACAAAAATCGTTAAATATATTATATTCTGCATGTAGTAGGTTTAAGTAGATTAAATTTGGTTAGTAAAATTAGTAAATAAAGACAAAAAAAAAGGAAAAGATGGACCTACTCCAGTGGAAAAAACTTTCGACGTTTTTATTAATAGCAATAGTTAGTTATTGGGTAATACTTACATTACTCATACTCCTTTCAATAATAACAGACTGATTCTGGTAACTCTATGCTGGAGAACCAGAACGAGACCGTCTATCGACACTAGGACTACGGCTACGACCAGAGTGCTGAGTCCCATTTTCTTTATCTTGGTCACGTGGGCTTGGTGATCGGGATCCAGAACCACCTCGTTCTTGTTTTGGAGATCCAGAATAACCTCTTGGAGATCGGGATCGAGAATGGCGTGTATATCGGGGAGAACGGGAACGTGACCTTGATGGAGACCTTCGTCTACGTCGAGGGGAACGACTGTGGCTACGAGAATAACTCCTAGATCGATATCTTGGACGATAACCATAACTAAATAAAAAAAAATTTTAATTGTATAATAAATCGTTATAGAGAGCTAACTTTCTTCGTCCACCGTAACCTCCACCGCCACCACTCCTTCTGTTCCGACCAGGTGGATCTGCTGGGCGACCATAACGTGCTAACTGGACGCGCATCTCTCTACCATCCATAACATAGCCATCCATTCTTTCCATTGCCTCCTCAGCATCTCGTCTGTCATAAAACCGAACAAATGCAAAGCCTCGAGACTCTTTAGAGTATGGATCACGTGGTATATAAATATCACCAACTTCACCATACTTTTCAAAAGGTGGTCTTAAGTCATCAGGTGTTATCCTGAAAGAGAGGTTGTCCACCTTTAAACTAACCATACCGTCTACGTTAGGTGGTCTGCGGCCGTAATAATAGTTGTCCATGCCACCACTGCTACCTCCTCCACTTCTGCTCTCTCGATCATATCTGTCCCTAGACATGTTTGCCTTTCGATCTGCGCCTTCTTCACCTTTTGTGTGCAATGTCAACTGCGCATGCGCATTGCGCAAGCCTAATTAATAATGGCTGCTTGTAAATTTATTTTGGTATGCATTTTATTTTGTTTTTTTAGTATTTCTACTGCAAAGAAAAAACCTAAAGTAAAAATCAACATTGAAGTAAGTAGATTTTGCAGAATAAAAGAATTAAAATAATTTGTTTATTAATATTAATCTATCATTGATGGTAATTTAACTCGTTACCAGTCAAAGCCCACTGATTGTACAGAAGTAGCTGAAGTTGGTGATACTGTAGTAGTTCATTATACAGTGAGTTTTTTTAGTACCTAATATCATTAATCATTTCTTATTTGATATAAGGGTGAATTAGAGTCAGGTCAAATATTTGACACTTCAAAACGAGAGGGTCGTGAACCCTTTCAGGTAACACTCGGACAAGGAAGGGTAATCCCAGGTAATCGGTGATTTAATTAATTATTTATTAAAACCTTATTTAGGATGGGAACAAGGGCTACTAGGAGTGTGTTCTGGGTAAGTTAACTTGTTACTTATCTGATAATGATATTAAATTTCAGAGAGGTACGTAAACTCATAGTTCCTCCTGAACTAGCATATGGGAACCAAGGTGTAGAGGGCATTATACCACGTAAGAAAAGTCTTTATTTTGCCCAAGATCTCTCTCTCTCTCTCTCTCTCTCTTTATAACACAGCAAAATCTACACTTGTTTTTCATGTTGAAATACTAGGGTTAAGAAAAAAATCACTTTTATCTGTACAATCTTTTCTACCCCAAGGCTCCACCTTTTATACATTTCTAGGAATAGTAGTTCTTATTGTACTAGCTGGTTATGAGCTGTACAAGAGATATACTAAACAAAATGAAGAGATGAAACAAATGAAAAAAACAAACAAAAAGAAGTCTAAAAAATAATTTCATTTTTTGTTACAATTGATACATTTTTGGTTCAATAATTGACCATTCATCATTCATTGTTATGTAGCCATAATTTAGATCAGAAGAAACTGCCTCTGATGACAATAGTGACAGGTATGCTGCTTTCAACCCCATCTTAATAGCCACATCCATGGGTTGACCCTGGCTAATTGCACCCATAATAGCTCCTACCATACTACAGTAGGATTATAATGATAATACCATATATGGTATGACATACTTATCTCCTGCTCCTGACACATTAACTACAGTAATTGGTAACATGTCAGGAGGTGCCGGAGGATAGAGGAAAGCCTCTTGAGTGTCTCGGCTCATATACAAGAGACCATGTTGTCCGAGGGTAACAAAAAGATGAGGTATATGTTGAAGAAGAACCTGAGAGTGTGTTAGAGCAATATTGATCTTCTCCTCCTTTGTAGTCGCTGGATAAAGTACTCATATCAAAGAGTTTTAATTTTAAGTCTATTTGTTTACCTGATGGTAGGGGCTTACTCTCATTCACTAATGTATTATGCATATTACACAATTCTAGTAAGTTTGGTGAACAATATGTTATTTTATCTTGAAGTCCTGCTAATAATGGTTTGATAGATTTGTCTATACATGTTGGTTCAAACCAAACTATTAAGAACTCATGAACACAATATCCAATGCTATATATACTGACTGACCTGGTACATTAAATTGATGACAAATATCACAAATGTACATCATTACATCAATTGATACATTACCATCAACACATACGAATGATGCTGACTCTAACGGAAACTGTTTGACCTACAACAACAGCAACAAATCATTTATATCTAGAATCTAATTGTCCAAATTAATAGAAGCATACTCTAATTATACATACAAGACAGAAATTTTAAAACCAGGTGTAAACATAGTAAGGAGTAGTACTATGAGTCTTTGACAATATACATTAATGTTCGACTTACCCAGTCCAATGACAGGAGATCATTGGCCTTCATATCTCCAATAGCACAATGTAATTCACCAGTATTCTCCAATACTGCACAGTAAGTGGATGTTGCTGTATCAGGGACTACTTGAATACCATCTTGATTCTATTATAACAAATTAAGTGATAAATTCATTGATATCACTGACCATATCAAGTTCTTTCATATGTTGTAGTAATAACTGGCCATTGAAATCTTTTCCAACAACAGATATTAATAATGGTTTATAATCTAGTCGTGATAGACATTCTAGAAATATTAGATAAAAATATTGTTTACATCATATTAACAACACCTGCAATATTACGAGCCACACCCCCAAAACTAGGTCGCAAGGTACCCAAGTTTGTCCCTTCATTCTAGAAGATGCAAATTAACTTAGTGACATCATTATTATACCCACCTACTGTAATGAGAGTGTGATGAGCTTTAGCAACGAAGTCATATATTGAGGCACCAACAACTATCTATATACAATAGTGATCATGTGATCATCACATGACAAATCTTACTGGCCATCTAGTAGTTGATGTTGCTAAGAATGTTTGTCTATTTATAGCTGAAGGCATTACATCATTATGATGTAATATAGCTAATTCAAGTGCTATTAGACTTCCAACATGTGCATTGTGTTGTATCTGAGAGATATCTAGATCATTGTTCAGAAAATAACAACAAATATTCATAGGGTTAGATGAGAGAGGATACTGGTCTCAAGGGACTGGCCCTCAGTAAGTTCATTGATTCTCTCTAATACAAAAGGAGTAACAGATTTTCCTTTAATACCTCTCTCCCTAAAAGTAGTATCCAATATATTACTTACTGTTACTAAATAATACTTACTGGGCCTCTGTTAATGCAAGTTGTATGGCTTCTTCAACCTGACCTCCGCTATTAGCCACACCTTCTGGAAGAGGTACCGCAATTAAAATCCCTTGTCCTTGTCCATATTTCAAATTAGCATCTAAAAACAAGATAAACCAGTCAGACCAGTATAACAGGACATACCTAACAGTCTGGCACATTCAGATGGACTCTTCATATTATATTCAACCTATAGTATTAATTATAATGACATAATGAGATATATTATCTATAGTACTAACATAACAACCACTTTTGGCAGTAAAAAAGGCAGGAAATTCTTTACTAGAGCCATACGTCACTACGGTAACTCCTAATGTCTCCTGTGTTCATTAATTTTAATTAAAATCATTGATAACAGGGTCTTACCAGTACTTCAAGAGTACGTGGAATATCTAGTATGGATTTAACTCCAGCTGAAACCACACCCACTGGAGTCTTACTAAGTTCTGTTAAATCGGCACTAATATCTAAAGCTAATTACCAAAAATAAGTAGGTGGAGTTAAGTATGAAACATACTATCTTGGCCACCTCGATGGACTCCACCCACTCCTCCTGTAACAAAGAGGGGTATCCCCACTGCATTAGCTGCTATCATTGTAGCAGAGACTGTCGTCCCACCACATAGACCCTAAAAAATAAAAATAATAAGTTAATTAGGTAGGCGGAGTACCTGACTTAATGCAACTGGTAGATCTCTTCTTGATATTTTAATTTTAGATTTATATGGATCAGCTAGTTGGTCAAGTTGTGAACTGGTCAAACCTGTTATATTGAATACAATGATACAACTGTCACATGACTATCATGAAACATACCGACATGAATCTTCCCGTCAAGGACACCAATGGTTGCCGGGACAACATCATGGCTACGCACAATATCCTCTACAGATCTAGCTGTCCTATACAAATTTATACAATTTATAATTGTAAGGACTCCTTACTGTATGTTAATAGGATATGGCATGCCATGTGTTACTATAGTGGTTTCCAAGGCAACAACAGGTTTGTTTGAGGACAATGCTTCCGTTACTTCAGGATGTACTTCCATATATGGTAATTTAGTCCCTGTGTGGTATTTTGATTAACTATTGTCTAAATGCAGACTTACATTGTTTGAGAAAAGCTCTAGATATACCACATTTTGCTCCTTTGGGAAGAAGAGTCCTCAAGCAAGACCACGTGGTAGCCATACTTAGTTTACGGATCTAAACGGAAACGCTTTGAAATTTGTACAGAAATAATAATGACAAAATAGTAATTAAAATTCAAGTCCGTATACTAATACGTTAAAATAACGTTTCTCACAGTCAGTCATTATGTCTATTTCTATGATCAGTAGAAAACGAAAAGCTTTCATAAACCAACCAGCACCTCCAGGTTATGTCCCAGGTCTTGGAAGAGGGTAAGAGTGACCACCTGATAAGACATGTTACATTCTAATTAATGCACATTTTATCCCTTAGAGCTACTGGTTTTACAACTCGTTCAGATATTGGCCCAGCCCGTGAAGCAACAGATGTTCCGTGAGTTACTTATAAAGTTATATTTTGTAAATTTCTGTTTTGAACTTAGAGATGAACGACATGCTCGATTACAAAAAAAGGCACGCCCCCATGAAGATAACGAGGATGATAATCAGGATGAAGAAGAAGATTTAAATGATGCTAATTATGATGAGGTTCGAAGAGAGTACAGTCAATTTTACAAAGTCTTGTGTGTCTCTCTAGTTCTCTGGTTATGGTGGTAGTTTATTTTCCTCTGGACCTTACGAAGCTGATGATATTGAGGCTGACAATATATATGATTCTATTGATATAAGAATGGACGACCGAAGAAAAGAAAGACGAGAGAAAAAGTTTCAAGAAGAGATTGAGAAGTATCGTCAAGAACGACCAAAGATTCAACAACAATTCTCCGACCTCAAGGTAAGCCAGAACTGAGAGACTTAATCATATATTATTATACAGCGCCAACTATCTAATGTGTCTGATGATGAGTGGCTTAATATTCCTGAAGTTGGTGATGCAAGAAACAAAAAACAAAGAAATGCTCACATTAGACCTGACAGGTAAATCATTACATTCTCCCGTCTAGAAGTCATTTCTTACATCATAGATATACACCGGTTCCAGATGCTATCATTCAAAGAGCTGCTAATAGTACTGGGTCCTTTACTTCGCTAGACAAACGACAGCAGATATTAGGAGGGTTGGCAACCCCTTATCCGGGGGCCATGTCTGTTACTCCTGGTACAGTCACTCCTGGTTTTGCTACTTCATCACGTATTGATCTTAACCAAATTGGAGAGGCTCGTAATTCCATGTTGAGTATTAAATTAGATCAGGTTAGTATTGGGTATGAGTCTAGTTGTTTTAGTCTCGGTCTCTGTAGGTTTCAGACTCAGTTTCTGGTCAAACTGTTGTAGATCCAAAAGGATATTTGACTGATTTAAATTCTATTACACCTCAAGCAACTGGAGATATTAAGTAATATAGTGAATTCAATAATTGTATGCATTTCTCTCTCTCTCTCTCTCTCTCTCTCTCTCTTAGTGATGTTAAAAAAGCTCGTTTACTATTAAAATCAGTTATTACTACTAATCCTAACCACGCCCCTGGGTGGATTGCAGCTGCTCGTCTTGAAGAAGTGACTGGTCGAATGCAAACAGCTAGAAACATTATCATGAGAGGATGTGATGTGTGCCCCAAAAATGAAGATGTGTGGGTGGAGTCAATAAGACTACAAGTAAATAAAATATAATAATATTATAATATTATATATTGTACTTAGCCTCCAGATAATGCAAAGTTGATTGTGGCACAAGCAATAGGTCATCTACCTCAGTCTGTCAAGATTTGGATAAAAGCAGTTGAACTAGAAGTAGAGACAGCTGCTAAAAGACGTGTTCTTAGGAAGGCTTTGGAGAACATTCCCACGTCTGTCCGACTTTGGAAAGAGGCTGTGGAGTTGGAAGAACCTGATGATGCTAGGATCTTATTGGGACGAGCTGTGGAGTGCTGTCCTGCAAGTGTAGAGGTATTGTTAATTGAGTGGGCATTGAGTGGATGTATCTTTCTCATACAGTTATGGTTAGCTCTTGCTCGTTTGGAGAATTATGATAATGCTCGTAAAGTTCTAAATAAAGCCCGCGAAAGTATACCTACCGATAGAAAGATTTGGATAACTGCCGCTAAACTGGAAGAGTCACAAGAAAATTTTCACATGGTTGGAAAAATTATTGAGAGAGGTAAGTTCATCAATTTATCCATGCTATATCTGTCCATTGTATTTTAATGTCCATTCATTTAGCTATTGGATCTCTCCAAGCAAATGGCGTTGAAATCAACAAAGATCAATGGATCAAAGATGCTGAGGAATGTAATAAAACTGATTCAATACATACTGCACAGGCTATCATGTGAGTATTACATAACAATCACATGACCCATCATGTAATACTTTGAATATCATGTGACTACTGTATTCTGGTTGGTCATTTAGTCGTTCAGTCATTGGATATGGAGTTGAGGAAGAAAATCGTATGGACCAATGGATTGAAGATGCTGAGAGCGTATGTTCCCATGGTAACCAATTCATTTCTGTCTCCTCCCACTTAGTGTACTGCTAATGAAGCTTATGAATGTGCCAGAGCGATCTACGCCCACACACTAACGATATTTCCTAAACAGAAAGATATTTGGTTGAGAGCAGCATATTTTGAAAAGAATCACGGGACACGAGAATCACTTGAAAATCTATTACAAAAAGCTGTTCAAAATTGTCCTAAAGCTGAAGTCCTTTGGCTAATGGCAGCTAAATCTAAATGGCTAGCGGTAAGACCTTACATCAGTCACTATACTATGTATATAATGATATATAGGGTGACGTTCCTGCAGCAAGATCAATCCTGTCATTAGCATTTCAAGCTAATCCTAACAGTGAAGAGATTTGGTTAGCAGCTGTCAAACTGGAGAGTGAGAACAATGAATTTGAACGAGCTCGTATACTGTTAGAAAAAGCTTGGGCCAGCGCCGGTACAGCACGTGTTATGATGAAATCAGTAAAGTTAGAATGGGTACTTGGTAACATTGATAAAGTAAGACAACCTATTTTATAATAGCACTGTTGTCATGTGGAATATGATAGGCCATTACTTTAGTACACGAAGCATTACTTAAACATGCTGACTTTGCTAAATTATGGATGATGTTAGGACAAATCCAAGAACAACAAGAACTTTTTGATGAAGCCAGAGAAACATACACTAAAGCTGTGAGTCTTTAAACTATGATAATGTGATAATGTGTGTTATTTGTATAGCTTAAAAAATGTCCTCACTCTTTACCATTATGGATTTTGTCATCGAGACTGGAAGAGAAAGCTGGACAACCTACAAAGGCTAGAGCTATATTGGAAAAGTCCAGATTGAAGAACCCTCAAAGTCCTGAGCTCTGGTCAGTTGATTAAAAGTCGATATAAATTATGTTATTATAGGTTAGAAGCTATCAGGTTAGAGATGAAAGGAGATAGAAAGACAATAGCACTTAATTTGATGGCAAAAGCTCTTCAGGAATGTCCAAATTCTGGTATTCTATGGGCGGAGTCTATTTTTATGGAACCACGCCCTCAAAGGAAGACCAAGAGTGTTGATGCATTAAAGAAATGTGAACATGATTCTCATGTCTTGTTGGCAGTAGCAAAGTAAGTGGGTGTGGTCTTTGTGTGTAATTAATGGGTGTGGCTTGCATAGACTCTTCTGGACAGAAAGGAAAACAAACAAATGTCGTGAGTGGTTTATAAGAGCTATCAAAATTGATCCTGATCTTGGTGATATCTGGGCTTACTATTATAAGTTTGAATTACTACATGGCACTGAGGTAATTAAATGGGTGTGGCTCCTCTACCTAGATCACATGACTTGATTATAATCAATTAATAGGCTCAACAAGAGGAAGTTGTCAAGAGATGTGTCCAAGCTGAGCCTCGTCATGGAGAAAAATGGTGTGCTGTGTCTAAAGATATCAAACATTGGCAGAAACATACTGACGCCATATTACCATTGGTAACACAAACCCTTCAAGTACCCACTTGATGTCATAATGATGTCATAATTATTTAATCAGTGATTATTTTTTACTGGTTGGATAATTTAATTTTTTCTAAACCTGCAATAAACATCATTATGTGGTAACCATGGTTACATCACTCTTACCTAGACTATGAATATCATTAAAACCACAACTTAATGTATAATGTTGTAACAATTGTGTCAATAATTCTCTTTCATCTAAAAGATCAAGCTTCTCTATTCTGCAGAACAAAGATCACACGATCATCATGTGATCATCACACTTACCTGGCGACATCATCCTTAGGTAATAGCGAATACACTTGTGCCATATCTAAGGACCAACTGTGACTCCACCCACAATCAAGAAATCTTTTCTTCTAATTATGTCATCAAATTAATGATATTCATAGCTCCTTTATTTACCTGGGCTATCAAATCCGGGCAGGCATCAATTCCTAAAAGAGAACAACCTCGATGTCTCAAGTTAGTCATCATTGTCTGCCCAAATCGATCATAAGGATTTATCTGGTTAATGTTGTAATAAGTGGGTGTGGTCAACATAACGACATACTGGTTCGTAGTTTATGAAGAGAGCAGTGTTAAAGGTTGTTCCAATCCAACGAAGTATATTGAAAGTTGATTTTGGCTCCATATAAACCAAAACACATTCAGTTAAGAAGAGAGTAGGTAGTCTAAATACAAATTAATTGACACACACATTAAAGAGAAACACTCACGTAACATTGATGCCAACTTTCATTAATTTCTCAGATAAGTTATCAGTTTTCCGTAAATCACATGATATTACATAATAATGCGTAGACTGTAACTCCTCTTTACCTACGAGTAGACCCCTATTAATTAGAGATTATTACTTAATTTACCTTACTTATTTCAACTGGTCCCTCTTCAAGTAATGGATTCAATAATGCCGTCTTGGTTCTGAAAACAAAGGCCAAGATATACTAGTTAATGCACATGATATAAATGTACATACTTTATAATGTGACATTTGCGAATAGTAACTTCAGTAAAATCTACATCAACATAAATTTTTGGACTAAGTTTTTGGTCTCGTAATAACCAATATGTTGTATCAAATCCAGCACCTAAATTGATCACCTGACAGTCACATGATGTCATTGTTAAGAATTTATATAAAAGAAGTTGAATGCTTTTCACTCGAGCATAATAACCTGTGCTTTGAATATGAAATTATTTTGAAAAATTTTAAGAGAAACCTCGACTGATTTCAGGAGATTTTCGATCTGATGTTCGACAAAAACATTTAATGTATTTATCATCCCAATATCCTCTGTCGACTGCATATCTACAAAGGGTGTGGTCATTATAGGCGTGGTTAATAAATGGGGCTCACTTCTTACAATGTGTTGCATCATCATTAGTAGCTTGTACAGCCTCATCATCATTAGACAATGGAACAGCTGCTTCCATGATGGTGGGTGAGAGGGTTAACTTTTAAGTTTGAGAGAATAGTTGCAAAATGAAACTGATGATTAATTTTTAACCCTTTGTAGGGAAACGCCCACGCAGACCAGATGTATAGAAAAGATCAAGTTAATTGAGGGGGTGTGGCTGCTGGTTTTGCAATTTAGCAGATGGTGACGTTAACAAATGGTTACAACAAATTGTATATACAGTAGTTGAGTCAGTTCCTTATCTCCACTACCTCCTCCCAACTACCCAGCTCTTGAAATATCCACAGATTGAGAAGACTTATCAATACCACCAGATACACCTAAATTATTATAATATCATTAAAGACAGCAATTCAACTTGGAGGATTTTGTGTGGGATTTCTAAAACTCACTGGTCAATAGATGTATAAAAATAGGTTGTCTTGATCGATGAATGAAAGTCTCTATAGAGAGCATATATGTAAATATATCTTATTATATTAGAGACTTAATATTACTATTTATAAATATATATTTTTATCAGTCTAGCCGTTAGCTCTCAGTATTCCAGACCTTGAATACCTTGATGTGATCTTATTACATTAGGTAATGTGCTAGCCAGCAGTGGTTTACCACTAGTATTTCTTCCACTTATGCACAATACCAACATTTTGGAAACAGTCCATTACAAAATGTCTGTGTTTCTAATTTACCAGGTCATTTTGGAACAATTAAGTGTCTAGATAGGCTGCAAAGAAACATCATATTCTAATTGTTTAGGAGCAATATTTCATCTGTCCATACTGATATTGTCAGTATACATGATGACAGTTCAAAGTGTCCAGTGGAGGATGATAAATTGTTTCATGATATATTTTTGTTGATGTAACCTGTTACAAATTTTAAAAAATAGTTCACATAAAATAGTCACACCCACATTACTTAGGTTATTCCCCCTTGATCTCATGCTTTCCAAGATGTCTAGTCTAATTGTTGTAGCTGCATTGATTATTACAACATCTTTTGTAAGTAATTATATCAATTTTAATATGTATAATGCTTACTTTATTAATGCAGTCTTATGGAGAGTATTTGGAATATTATAACTGCACAGACCCACAGCTTACTATTCAACATGGAGAAGGGATATGTATCATGAGAGGTCAAAGTGATATTGTTAATTATCAAACAGGAGAGCATTACCCTCGTTATTATAATGGCCCTGCAATTAATGCTCGTAATGATCCAAATTTAAATGAGTTATTAAAAGAGATGTGTCCATCCTATGTGAACTCACCAGTGTGTTGTGATTATCAGCAGACACTGTTTCTACATCATTACACTTCTTTTTTTGATAAAATATTCAATAACTGTCCAGCTTGCTATCATAATTTTAGGACTCTATTCTGTGGTATGTGGTGTGACCCAAATCAAAGTTTATTTTTAAAGCCCAAACTGATGCAATGTTCAATCAGTTACATTTTCATTGAAGCATTAGATGTATCGGTGGCATCACACTTGACTGATACATTATATAATTCATGTAAGGATGTCAAACTTGATTTTTTAAGTTGTATCAATGTCATTCAAACAATGTGTCCTGAATATCATCCTTGTAACAACAGTTCTCAATGGCTACAGTTTCTTGGTGATTCATCACTAGATTACCAAATTCCATTTTATATCCATTTCAATATCACTAACAATATCACTGATAGTATATCTCCATTGAACACCACTGTATATAATTGTAATGATGTAAAGAGCGAATTGGCTTGTAGCTGTATGGACTGTCCCTTGAAACCTTGTAATAACCCGACAATAGATCATCATATTACCTTATCAGAGGACAATGTATACCAGGTTCCCATGATCTTAATTTCATTAAATCTTGTAGTAGTTTTTGGTCTATCTGTATACCGGTTTTATAAACCAGTTAAACTGGGACATTCGTTAAAGAAAAGTTCTAATAATCAAGATGATCCTGAACCTGAACATATTTGCTATTGGTATGATTACATCATTAGTAATCACCCTACAACAGTTATCTTGATGTGTTTGGTTATAGCTGGACTACTAGCAGTAGGAAATATACATCATATCAGAGAAATCATGAGATGTAGTACAAGGAATGACTCCACAACTTCTCAACCTCCAGTACAATTGATTGTTACTGCTCCAAACTTCACTGATTATAATATCACTTTAGGAGGATCGAATATGGGAATATGGAGATTTGGTCCTGTTTTCGTTCGAGAGGTGTTACTAGAAGCCTTTTATTTACAGCACAACATTACAACTAGTTCTGGCAGTGTAACATACAATAATATATGTTACAAACCTGATGGAATGAATTGTATGATTGACAGTATCTTTGAATATTTTCAGAACTCCATAGACAATTTGCTATATTCTGAAGCAGATGATTTTGGTATACAGACGTTTAATGCATCTTACCATCTTCATTATTGCATAAGGTATATGTTTATAAGATTATTTCTGACTTATATTATTTGTAGATATCCTGCATCGACTCATGATAAATACTCTCAGAGCAAATACATGAGCTGTGCTACTTCTTTTGATGGAATTGTTGAAGCTACAAATGTATTGGCTGGATATGCTAATTGTAACACATCACTGCCTACAATGTAATCATGATATATATCTCTCTTTTTCTAGATATGTGTGCTAATCAGACTATGTTTGTTTATGAGACAGCAAGTCAACTTTTAATGACTTTCGTATTTGATCCTTCAGCTGATACAACACAATGGATGTCAAATTTTAAAGATTTTATTCAACATTACTCCAGTCCAATTATTAAAGTCACATTAAACAATGACACAAGTTATAAGGAGAATGTATGGAGTATTGAGCAGTACTATATGCTAACTATAATGTTTGTTCTCTCTCTCTTACATGGAGTTCGTACTATTATATACAATGTAAGTATATATTATAGTGATTGAAATAAATTTGTATTGCATTGTTGTTGTTTTCTTTCTAGTGTATTATTAGCATACACTGCAAATATATTGGCATAAGTGGACTAACTGGTTTAATTGCCCTGTCTGCTAGTACTGGTTACCTTGGTTACTTCCAGTATACACTATGTTGTGGAATATCTGGTATTTTGTTAATGAGTATAATCGCCATTGGTTTAGGGTGTGTCCTGATAGCATCAATAAAGGTACTATATATTACAATATCTGTATTGTCTTATCAATTTATATAGAGAATAATACAAGCAGAGGGGACTGGTCTCTCTAATGTATCAGTTATTGGACGTGTTCTATCACAAGTTGGCATAGAAACACTAGGTCTAACAATAATGGTAGCATCATCAATGTTTCCAATATGGATGACTACTTTCAATACAAATGTGATAAGTTACTCTCTCTTTTTTATTATCTCGTATGTAATGATTGTAATGACACAGGTTTGTGAAACTTGTTTGACCGGTTTATTGTTATTCATAGTGTGTTTTGTTACTCTTATAGATGTCGCTATTTCTAGCTGTTATTATAAAATACTTTCCAGTAAAATAATCAGATATTTCTGCAGTGACACAGGTTTGTGAAACTGGTTTGACTGGTTTATTATTCATGGAGTATTTTCACTTTCATAGATGTCACTATCTCCAGCTGTTGCTACAAACTATTTTCCAGTAAAGTATTAGTATAGGCCTAACTGATTTCTATAAACAATAAAATTAACATTGTTAGTTACTGATCTTTCTTGGTAAAAGACTTTTAAAAAGTTGTGCTGATATAGTATACGGAATTATACTGATTTAAAGCAGGCCTTTGATTTGCTTCCTTATATGGAACATCGCCCCATCAGAGCAATCTTACGTCATAAGATCGACAGATTATAGTGTTAAAAGACTCGCCGGTGAGACCACATTTAACATATCTTCTTTTCAACTGTCGCTCTGTCTGTATAAGGTAAGAAATAATAAATTTCAAAAGACGTGAAGATAATAAGTTGTTATTTAATATTTCCTTCTCTCGCGATAGTCAGCGATAAAGAGATGGTTCTACTAGTACGATGGCGGTGTTCATTAGTTATTTGGACGATAGCTCTTCATGTAAGTTTATATGTACCAGAGAATGAGAGAGGGGGGTGCTGGAATGTAAGTAAAATCACAAAAATGTAGTGGCCAAGTGGCTAAAAGATTGCAAGCACCCTCTACACAGAGGCAGTAAAAAAGTGGTCAAACCAGTTAATCAAACTTGAATCTATTGTGGCCTGATTATAATTACCTGTGTGCAGGTGGTAATTTCCTTCCCTACATACATATAGCTACATCAAAGTTAAATCTCTTTCTCTCTCACACATACACAAACACTATTGCAGATTACTCTTTCTAGTTCTTTGCAACATTGTCCAAAAACATTAGTAGATGAAATATCATTAACATTTTTAAATAAGACAGCCCTTGGTTTTCAGGCTAAACCTGGTTACTGTACTTGGTATGGCGAGTGTGTGAAGAACCCAACTACAAATAAAATGTACAATTGTTATTATAATGGTTTAGCTAAAGACCCTAGTCATGATACTGAATTAATAAAGCTCTTAAATGAAACCTGTCCGTGGCTACTGGAAGGCAACGACCCACGTGTTTGTTGCAATGTGGCTCAAATGAAAACTTTAAAGGGTCAAATAAAGACGGCTCAGTCATTGTTTAGTCGCTGTCCGGCTTGTATCAATAATTTCCTAAAACACTTTTGTTATACAACTTGTGATCCTAATATGTCCCTTCACATTGATCCTACTAACTATATAAACGGAGGAGATCAAACTTATGTCATAGAATGTCAAGACGAGAACAATAAAACAATAACATACCTTAAACAAGTCGAAGTTTACTATGACGGGAATTATGGTGGAAGGTTGTATAACTCGTGTATGAACGTGGCTTTTCCTCAGACGTCTGGGAAGGTAATGTCACTGATGTGCGGCCCTAAAAAATGTAATTATTCTAATTGGTTGAATTTTATGGGTGATCCTGCACAAAACTACAATCAGGCACCATTTAAGATGGAGTATATAGAAACAACACACCCTGCTCACCCTAATATGAAATCCCTTAATCTCTCTACCACGGCTTGTGATGACACCAAGAGCAGTCTTGTCTGTAGCTGTACTGATTGTCCGTCAAAAAAGCTATGTCCTCCTTCTCCTGAACACTCTCGTGGATTCATCTATATGTGGGCTGTGTCAACAGGTATAGCTTTCGTTGGAACACTAATATCTCTGTTAGTATCAGTTTCATGCATGTTACATGCTATCATAACTAGATGGAAAGATTTATCGAGTGATGGAGAAGACTCGAGAGCATCTTCTGTTAGTATTAATGATGATGTCGCTCCCCAAACATCTGAAGATCTAACATGTTCTCCATGTGCTGCTATGGCACGAGTTGGAGCACGGATGGATTTTGTGATCAAATCAATTTTTTATCGGTGGGGAGTTTTTGCTTCAAAGTTTTGGTTTATAGTTATACCTGTATCTCTTGGATTATTTGTGGTGCTTGCTGGCGGTATTGCATTCTTTAATGTTACAACTGATCCAGTGAAATTATGGTCTTCGCCCAGCAGTCGAGCTAGACAGGAAAAGAACTATTTTGATTCTCATTTTTCTCCTTTCTATCGTACTGAACAAGTTATTATCACAGTTAAACCAAACATTCACGGGTACAACGTAACTCTCGGAGGTACTCAATTAGGATCTTTGTATTTTGGCCCCATCTATAACAAGGAGGTCCTTTTAGAAGCTTTTTACCTTCAAAACAACCTCTCCAATATTGTTGCTCCGCTTTATGACGAAGAAAATGTAACGTTAGAAGACATTTGTTTTAAACCACTTGCACCTGATAATAACAATTGTACTATTGAAAGTATCTTCAACTATTTCCAGAATGATCTTGAGAGATTGGTTGCCTTCGAAGCCGATGCCTTTCATGTTGAATCTTACAATGCAACATACCATTTACATTATTGTACAAGGTAATAACAATCATTACATGATATATATATAATTATATATAATTGCAGGAACCCAACAGCAACCATTGACAAAGAATATGCTACGGATAAAAGCAATCAGTTTCCATGTCTCGGACAATATGGTGGTCCTGTGGATCCTAATACTGCTTTGGGTGGTTTTACAGGTACTAATGATGTCATGATGATGTCATTGCATTTAATGTGATGTTTTCTCTGTCAGGAAACAACTACGACACTGCAACGGCAATTATAATAACATTTATTGTTAAAAATCATGTCAATGATGAAGATAATGCTAAGGCTGAAGCATGGGAGAAAAAATTTTTGGAATATTTGAAAGAATACAAAGGAAAGTATATCACAATATCATTTAATGCTGAGGTGGGTGGAGCTAGTTAGTAACTAGTTAATATATGACTCCTCTATGATTATTGAAAGTAGTGGACTGAATGTAAATATGTAGAATATGTAACAATCCAACAATGAGAGGATGTCATCATTGTCATGTGATATGTCATGTGACAAATGAGTATGGATCATGTGATCAACATTGTTTTCTTTTATAGCGTGCTATTATTGATGAAATCAATAGAGAGAGTCGTACAGATGTTGTTACCATAGCGATCAGTTATTTAGTAATGTTTGTATATATCGCCGTCTTCTTAGGCCATATTCGAAGTTTATGGACACTCTTGGTGAGTGTGTGTGTGTGTGTGTGTGTGTGTGTGTATTATTTTTAACTATTACTCTAGATTGACTTAAAGGTTATGTTGGGTTTCTTTGGCGTATTTATTGTAATAGTAGCAGTTGGCGGATCACTGGGTTTTTTGAGTTATCTTAATGTAGAGGCTTCATTGATTATTTTGGAAGTTGTACCATTTTTAGTATTGGCTGTGGGTGTTGATAATCTCTTCATATTAGTACACTCTTATGAGGTGTGTCATTAATATTAGTAATATTTTATAGTTTACATCATTGTAGCGTGTTGAGCGTGCTTCTCCTAATTTACCACTAAATCAATTGATTGGACGGGCTGTAGCCGAAGTGGCTCCATCTTTATTGTTAACTGCTACATCAGAATCAGCTGCCTTCTTACTGGGAGCCATATCGAGTATGCCAGCTGTCAGAGCATTCTCTCTCTATGCTGGTGTCGCTGTGTTCTTCAACTTCTTACTACAGGTATTAAAATGATATCTCTATTTCGACTGTATGTGTATCTTTTTGTTACAGATATCAGCATTTGTTAGTGTGATGTCACTGGATGCTAGAAGACAAAAAGCTTTTCGTGTTGATCTAGCTTGTTGTTTCAAATTGGATAAATCTGAGCTTCCTGACGTCCGCCATAAAGACAGCATATTGCTAATCTTTATGAAGAAAATATGGACAAAATATTTTGTATTACATCGATTCGTTAGACCATTCTGGGTACGTTCATTGTGTGCATGAATTTTATAATATTAATGATATTGTCTTTGTAGCTTCTTGTGTTTGGATTGACATTCTTTGGTTCCCTAGCAGCTATTCCTTGGGTGGAGCGTGGTCTGGATCAAAAATTAGCACTTCCTAAAGTAACAAGGAGCATATAATTGGATTGACTTAATACTTTCTTCAATAGGACTCTTACTTGCAAAATTATTTTGCTGACCTCAACACCTATCTACATATTGGGCCTCCAGTTTATTTTGTGATTAAAAGTGGTTACAATTATACTTCTATTAAAAATCAAGAGTTGATCTGTTCTGGTTTCAAATGTAATCCTTATTCTCTTGGTACACAAATAACTGTCGCTTCAAGATTTCCTCAATTGTGAGAAATTTTTAATTAACTGTAACAATTAAAGGCTCTTTCCTTTAGTTCTAGAATTGCCGAGACTCCGTCTATTTGGCTAGACTCATATTACGAGTGGTTAAACCCTACTAGCCCCTGTTGTGGTCATGCTCCTGGTGACCCCACAAAAATATGTGACAATCCAGTTGACAGTAAGAGGAGGACTCTGTTTAATTACTTTTTTTATTTTTATATTAGGTGTTAATAGCAGCTGTGTTCATTGTTTGCCTCCGGGTCAAACTCGACCTAACTCAACTCAATTTTTGAATAATCTTTATCACTTCTTTACTGCCAATCCTACTACTAATTGTGCAGCTGCTGGTCATGCTGCTTATAACTCAGCTGTGAAAATCAATTACACACTAAATCAAATAGAAAGTAAGTGACAATGATGTCATTAGTACTAATATAATGATCTGTTTCTTTGTTTATTGGTAGCATCTTATGTCATGACCTTTCATACAATCTTGAAGGATTCCTCGGATTATATTGATGCTTTGAAACAAGCTCGTATTCTCTCTGACAACTTAACCAAAACACTAGATCATCCAGTCTTTGCTTACAGTGTGTTTTATGTCTATTATGAACAATATCTCCATATAGTATCTGATATGGCATTCAATATTGGATTGTCAATGGGTAAGTCCCTAGTGATCAATGTATTTATTAGTGGTAACTAATTATGGGATTATAAATGGGTAAGTCCCTGGTAATTAAGTTAACATCCTTGGTGCATGAGTTAGTTAATTGATAAGTCATTGCTAGTTTATTAATAGGTAAATTCCTGGTAATTAACCAATAATTGATTCGTGTATTGACATGATAATTTTTCTTGCAGTTGCTGTCTTCCTGGTTACAGTAGCTATGTTAGGACTTAATGTTTGGGGCGCCTTCATTATAATATCAGTGGTGTTCATGATTCTAGTTCACATGGGTGGAGTCATGTCTATTGCTGGTATCAACGCTAATGCTGTATCTTTAGTGAACTTGGTTATGACAGTCGGTATTGCTGTTGAGTTTTGTTCCCATATTGTTCGCTGGTTTATCTCATCTAAGAAAGAGACTCGACTTGAGAGAGCACAAGATGCTCTCGCTAACATGGGAAGCTCAGTATGTTTATCGCACTATCATTAACCAGTAATATGTTACCTCTATTGAAAGCTGCAATGCTAGAATCCATTACTATATCCAATGCTGTTTAGTATATTCCATTGAAATATGTTTTCTTTTTTAGGTTTTAAGCGGTATCACTTGCACAAAATTTTTAGGAGTTTTCATATTAGCTTTTGCCGAATCTCAACTTTTTGAAGTCTACTATTTTAGAATGTACCTTTCAATGGTCATCATTGGAGCAGCTCATGGACTTATATTTTTACCGGTTCTCTTAAGCTTTGTTGGTAAGCTGTATAACAGACAAAGTAAAAATCAAATTAATTATATTTTATTCTTAGGTCCTCCGTATTTTCCAATTAAAATTAGGTCTCCTTATCCCAAGGACTTGTCAAAGATTATTCAACAACCTCCACCTGCTCCTTACTCCTCTCTAACTGATGAACACCATTTTCCAAAAGATTCTTCTAATAAGAACAAAGAAGTGATGTATCCTACCTTACCTAATGATGTTGATGTGAGCACCGTCTTGCCGTATGCTGATCCTGGTGATTATGGTCCACCTACATATCCACGGCAATTACCAACTGAAAGGACTCCGCTATTACAATAGAACTATAATAATAAATAATTAATTGTTATTATTATTATTATTATTATTAATTACGTTGCGTGTCACCCAGTCACTAACACGGTGGTATGCTATAGTGCCTGGTATTATGAATTGTTTTATTTTGTTATAAATTTAAATTCTTTTTCCAATAAAATATTTTTGAATTAATTTCGTAACGAAACGTTAATTATCACGTAACTATATAACTATAGAGGTCAAGGTTATAATCAGGAGGCGATCGCTACGGGAGACTAGTGATGGACTTGAACAAAAAGTTAATAACATCTGATAGTGCAATAGTGAACACAACTCTGGAGAAAACCCCATTGATTAATAATAACAACAGCCAAGATGCTAAGTCTGTGTTCCAATCCTGGAGGCGAGTTATTGGTGAACTGAGAGGACCTCAACGTCTCTGGAGTAGCACGTTGATTGCTTTATTAAGTTCATTAACAGCTTTATTAGGGGGTTATACACTAGGGTATCCCTCATCTTCTCTACTGGATTTGAACGATTTGAACGATACTCGAGTCTTTCGACATGGATCAGGTCTAGAGAATATATTTGGAGTGAGTGCTTCCAAAGATTATTTTTTATTGCAATGCTGTGTCTATTTATATTATGATATATTTAGAGTGAGTGATTATAATGCTGTGTTGGGTGTCTATTTATAGGCCATTGCTCCATTTGGTGCACTATTTGGTGGAGCAGTAGCAGGCTGGTCGGCTGATATATTAGGTCGTAAACCCACCCTCTTTTTAACTGTGATCCCTAACTTCATTGGATGGTCCCTATTGGGAGTCTCATGGTTCTGTTATAATGCAATAGTATTTAAAATATTAGTTCTCACAGGACGTTTTCTATCTGGATTTGGAACGGGGTGGGCAATGCTGTGTGCACCTGTAAGTGATGAATAATTAATTATCTTCATAGCATAATTTTCACCTTCTAGGTTTACATAGGGGAAATATCAGTCCCAGCTCTAAGAGGTCTTTTCAGTTCCTTCCCTCAATTGATTTTAATTGTT